>SJYX01017075.1:10951-78777 GCA_006410675.1 Oreotragus oreotragus
TATGGTTTGGGTTTGTATATTTAGAGGCATACCTGGGGCCAGGGGGTGGTCAGATCTGGAATGGAATAAGCTTCAAAAGTCAGCTCCTCTTAGAAGGCATCAGGGAGTGGGGATCGCTATTGCTTTCTTCATGAACCCTGAGAAATGGAGCAGTCTTTTCCAGGAAGCCTACACTGATGCTGTCGGCGTGTTGCAGAAAAGGACCTGAGCAGGGAATATGCCAGGGGGCTGAGGCTGTCCACCACCCCTCTGGCCCCACCCAGGCCTGCCCTGTTGCCCACCACTGCCAGCATGACGACCAGGCACACCTGCTCCACCCACCCTGGGACTGGTCCCTGACTCCTCTGTGCTCTTGGCTCCCACACCCTGGCCTTGGCTCTGCCCTTGGCCCCCCGGCTTCTGTTTGTCCCAGCACCCAGGGCCTGACAGGCTGCCGTGCGCTGGGCCTTGCGTGCTGTCTCTGGCAGGGGGCCCTGTCCCAGCTCCAGCTCCATGACTTGGGCCTTGGCCGCCTGGCCAGCACTTTGGTTGGGTCAGCCCTGACCCTGTGGGAAGCCCTGGAGGATTTGAGCAGAGATAACAGGACAGAGTGAGGGCCTGCTTACAGAAGTTCCTCCGTGTAGATTGGCACCGGAACAGAGTTGTCATTTGTGATGGCTACGGGATTCTTTGCAAGGGTGGGCCAGGGGGTGAGCTAGGACCCGCCCAGGGACTCCACTGCAGCTGTGGGCTTGGTGCTATTTATTTATTGCACCGGAAACCATCCTGCATAATGGAAATTTCTCATTTTAAGGCACAATGATTCTTCTTGCATTGAACTATTATGTTAAACACAACAATAGTGATTACCTGTTATCATTTGCTAAGTCCCTGCTATGTGCCAAGAGAGGTGAGTCATTCATTTTGCAATCATTTATTGAATACCTACTACAAAGTAGTTCGAGAGGCAGTGAACAAAACAGGCAAAAATACACCTGCATTACGGAGTTTACATTTTAGGCAGCAAACTAATAAAAAAGTAAATTTATGTCAGATGGTTGTCGATGCTAGAGATAAAAATCAAGCATGGTAAACTGGAAAAGAAGTAACCCTATCTCTGTCCACAGACGATACGATTTTTTAAATGTAGAAAACCCTAAAGATTCCACTAACAAACTGTTAGAACTGATAAACAAATTTGGTAAAGTTGCAAGGTACACAATCCATCACTCTTTTCCGTTAAAATTCATATAAAATAATGCACTTCCCATTAAGAGCTAAGTAAGCTCATGCATCAGGCTGGTAATGTCAATACGGTACATTCTTCAGTGGGTGCTGTCAGTATTCGTAAATTATATGATTACACTAATCCTCATAAAAATTTCCAAGGCAGCTAGGAGTTTGGTAGGAAGCATATGCTGCCAAGAGGCATTCAATTTAAGGCAAGAATTTGGAAAATCTGAAGCTGTCCAAATGCTGCAGTGATGTTGTGACGGGTGAAAAATATCTTTGGACAGGGCCACGGGAATGTCATTTCCCGTCATTCCTCTGCTGGGCTTTCCTGGAGTAGTCAAGGCCCTTGGGGAAGACAGAAGCACAGTGGCGACAGGCAGCCTTTGTTACAGAATTCTCCCAGCGCTGTGCTCAGGGACCCCATTCTGTGGCCTCGCGGGAAAACAGCTGAGAGCAAGATGGGTCAGATGTGGGGGCCGCAGTGAGAATCCTGGATTTGTTTTGCAAAGGTAACTGTAGTCATAGGAGGGTTTTCTCAAGGGTGGATAGGGAAGAGGAAGCAGGGAAGCACAGTGTAATGCTTATTTTATTTTTCTGGTGTTTGGCCACGCAGCCAGCACGGAATCTTAGTTCCTTGACCAGGGATTGAACCTATGCCCCCTGCAGTGGGAGGATAGTGTCTTAGCCACTGGGCTGCCAGGGAAGTCCTGTAATGCTTATTTTGAAAGTATTATAGTATCTTGATCAAAATTTACAAGTTGATTCAAAACATGCATATGGAAATGCAAAAGACTTGGATTCATTAAAGCAGTTCTAAAAAAGGACGCATTTGGAGAACTGTCACTATTTGATTTCAAGACTTGTTCAAAGTGCCTCAAGATTATGTGGTATTGGCATAAGGTTAGACACAAAGATTAATGGGACAGAATAGAGAGTCCTAAAATAAATCCACACATGTGTGATCAATAGATTTTTGGACAGTGTTGCCACGGCAATTCAATGGGAAAATAAAAGTCTTCTCAATAAATGGTGCTGGAATGACTTATAAACTTATAGAAAAAAAGTTAGCTTTGATCCCTACCTCACGCTACACACAAAAATAATTTGAAATGTATTATACACCTAAACATAAATTCCACAATTACAACTTTGGTGGAAGAACAAAGAGAAGGCAGAGGTTTCTTAGAGAGGACATCAAATGCTAAACACATCAAAGAGAAAGAACTGATAAATTGATCTTTATCAAAATTAAAAGCTGTTGTTCATCAAAAGACATCGTGAAGAGAAGAAAAAGACAATCTACAAACCAGGAAAGAATGCCTACAATGCATATATCTGAAAAAAACTATGTCCAGATACAAAAGACTTGTACCCAGGACATATAAAGAGTTCTTAGAGCGAAATGCTAAAAAGATAAACTATTCAATGTAAAAAAATGGGCCAAAGACTTGAATAGAGCCTTTATAAAAGGGTCCAAATGGCCAATAAGCATAGAAAAAAGTGCTCAGCATCTTTAGTCATCTGAGAAATGCACATTTAAATCATAATGAGAGGCTTTCCTGGTGGCTGGGTGGCTCAGACTCCGAGCTTGCAGTGTAGGGGCCCAGGTTTGAGCCCTGGTCAGGCAGCTGGATCCCACGTGCTGCANTCGGGCCAGACGCTTTGTTAGCAGGAGGCCCGGACAGCCTGATCCGGGAGGTGGGGCCTGGTTCTGGACTGCCGTACGTAGTTTCGTTCCTGGCCATTTTTTCCACCGCCAAATGGTGAGTTAGGGCTTTGGATCTTGAGAGCTGGCATAGTATAAAGGAAAG
Source organism: Oreotragus oreotragus (assembly GCA_006410675.1). Lineage (NCBI taxonomy): Eukaryota > Metazoa > Chordata > Mammalia > Artiodactyla > Bovidae > Oreotragus > Oreotragus oreotragus. Next base: position 13,975 of record SJYX01017075.1, read on the forward strand.
AGCCCCTCTTGCCACAGTTTGAGTCTTGGATCATAGACTTCCTGAACCTGAGTTTACACTTGTGTTACCAACATAAGGAGTTCGATTAGGTGATGTCTGAGATCACTGCAACTCAAGGGCTGAAGACAGGGGAAGGAAGCAGGATCTGTGCCTGACTTTGCAGACGTTTTAGTGAATGACCCCGATTTAGTTCTTCCACTCCATCACCTTCTCGGCTTTTATCTGTGAAGTAAGCATCATAAGTAATCATCCTTGTCTGTGGATCTCTCGTAAGGAATATTGTGATAAGGCTTGTGAGTTCATTTGTGGATGTCTGAAGAACTTGCAGGACTTTTGAAATAATAGCGTAGCTTATTGAACTCAATTATCCCTTTCAGGTTCAATAAGGGCACAGCAGCATAAGGAAAATGAAAGAAACATCAAAGACAGATGTACTGGCACACGATAAAAAGTATGCCTCAGCTGACATAGTTGCCATTTTAAGACTGCTAAGTTTAGCTGAGCGTGCCTGAATTTTTTTAGCTTTTTTTTTTTTTNGGGCACAGCAGCATAAGGAAAATGAAAGAAACATCAAAGACAGATGTACTGGCACACGATAAAAAGTATGCCTCAGCTGACATAGTTGCCATTTTAAGACTGCTAAGTTTAGCTGAGCGTGCCTGAATTTTTTTAGCTTTTTTTTTTTTTCTTTTTAGCATTGGCATACCATATGAAATGTGGGCAGTTGCCAGTAGTCTGCAGAGTACGATGGCAGAATTGGCAATGACTGAATCGATTCATTCAAGAAAAAAATTCATCATGTGCCTACTATGTGCATAGTTTCTAAAATCTAAGTCTCTGCTTCCAGGGGCTTTGCAGTGAAATAAGTGTTATAGTAAATACACAGAGTGCTAACCTTCTGCCTGTACCTCTTGTACAGTGGTTGCTAAGTGCAGAACAGTATTGTGCAGCTAAGGTGCCCAGTCATGTCTGACTCTTTGCGACCCCATGGACTGTAGACCAGGCTCCTCTATCCATGGGGATTCTCTATGCAAGAATACTGGAGTGGGTTGCCATGCTCTCCTCCAGAGGATCTTCCCAACCCAGGGATCGAGGTCTCCCGCATTAGAGGTGTATTCTTTACCTTCTGAGCACCAGGGAAGCCCAGTACATTGTATATCTTAACACTACAGATTTAGGTCATAACCTCAGGTGGATTCCTCTCTCCTACTTATATATTCTGAAGCACCTTTTTCATCCTACCCACTAGAATACTTTTGCAGTCTTTAAATCCCAGCCACATATAATTAGAAAGCTGATGCTATTAGACAAAAATGCCTTCAATTTTCCAAATGCTAGAAACAGATACTTCTGAATCTTTCCTTTCCTCCAATATCAGTGGAATGAGACACTCCCTGCTCTTACATAAGATGAATTGTCCATCTTTCCTCTAGTTCCAATCCCATATTTCCCTTTTATCTTTTCGGTCTTCAGGCTTCTACAATTGTCCTTCCACTCTATCTCCTTTCCTCCACAACCAAGCTTTAAAGAGTATGTTCAATGTCTCTTTTTATTATCTGAATCTCATTAACTCTCTGCAGTCTAATTTCTGCACCAATCACACTATCAAAAATACTCTAAAGTAATCCCATTATTTAGAAGAAAATGAATTCTTATCTTTTATATAATAAGGAAATAATTAATTTATTGGAACTAGTAGAATAAGGTTGAACCTACTGAAATGGACAAAGCCTCTGGAGTGACTTTCTATTATTTTTATCTAGCTTTTTTTTTTTTTTTTCCTTTTAGAACCTTGTAGCAGAGTCATTCATGAAACTTATTTATTCTTGGAGATACAGCTAGACTAATTATCCCAACTTCCCTTTAGTTAGTTGTGGTCTTGTAATTGACTTTTAGCCTGTGAAATGTAAGTGGAAGTGATGTGATCGTTTCCAGGCTTAATGAAGTCCTTCCATCCTCACTCTTTCTCCATCAACTTGAAGCTAGTGAGTATGTTGAAGATGCCAGAGCCAGAGAAAGATCATGGGTGGCTAAATTACTATTTGGAATACAGATACTTCCAAATTAGAAACACTCCTTTTTTAGACTTCTTGTACGAAAGAAAATTGAGATTTGAGAATTTATATGTTCCAGAGCTTGAATGATCATGACTAACCCAGAAATTGGTATTGGAAGTGGAGTACTGCTAAAACAGTAACCTAAAATATGTTACATTGCCTTGGTGATGATGCAGCAGATGTTAGAGTTACTGGCATCAGAGAATGGAAGGAGACCCATGTTTTGCAGTGGCAAAAGAGGTGTTTAAACTGTTATCCATGATAATTGAAAAGCATATTATCTACCTTTTGAAATTGTGACCCAGTAATAGGAGGAAATAGTTGAAAAGAGTCGAAGTAATACTGTATTTTGAGTCTTAGTAAGATAAGCTCAGAAAACAGTTGCAGAAATGAACATGCATAAAAGTATTTGGAAAGATTGGAAAAGCATAGTTTTTCTAGACCTTGAAGAGTGAAATATGAAGCTAGAAGAGGCCTTGAGTACAGTCCTGTCAAGATTTAGTCCTGGAACAAAGATCAGATCAAGACTTTGGCCTTTCCATCCAAGACCATTATTTTAGATGGTCTCAGGATAACTGGGATGATGTTCTTGCAAAACTGACATGGGGGCAAGGAAATGAAGTAAATCATTTTTGAGAATTACGTAAGCAAGAACTTTGGGTGTAGTTACTGAAAGCAAATAGATGGTAGGACTAAACGTTTGAAGGACTTTTACCACTAATCAAATCATGAACCCAATTCATATTTGTTCGCTTGAGGCAACTGTTCAACCCCAAATTTGCATAAGAAGAAACTAGGACATAAATGCCTTATAGCTCCCCAGTACTACATAGGATGTGGCCGTGGAGAATAATGGACAAAGAACATTTCAGAGGCCCATATCAGGCCATAGAGAAGACAGAGGGTACATGTTTCTCTCCGAAACTAAGTTGAGATCTCATCAAAATTTCCTCCACTCTCAGGGGAGATGGATCAGAAAATGGCTGCTCGATATTTCATCCTTTTTATGTATCTGTATTGCCTAGTGTCTCACAGTTTTCTCTTTTTCCAATGAGAGCTTATTCTAGTTACCTGTTTCTGGTCTACCACTGTACATTTTGGTCCACAGTTTGTTGTGCTCAGACAACTGTGTAGATCACAACAAACTGTGGAAAACTTAAAGAGGTGGAAATACCAGACCACCTTACTTGCCTCCTGAGAAACCTATATGCAGGTCAAGAAGCAACAGTTAAAATGGGACACAGAACAATGGACTGTTTGAAAATTGAGAAAGAAGTATGTCAAGGCTGTATATCATCATCTTGTTTATTTAACTTATATGCAGAGTACATGATGTGAAATGCTAGACTGGATGAATCACAGTTGGAATCAAGTTTGCCAGGAGAAATATCAACAACCCCATATATGTAGATGATACCACTCTAATGGCAGAAAGCAAGGAGGAACTAAAGAGCCTCTTGAGGGGGTGAAGGAGGAGAGTGAAAAAGCTGGCTTAAAACTCAACATTCAAAAAACTACAGTCATGGCATCTGGCCCCATCACTTCATGGCAAATAGAAGGGGGCGGGGAAATGGAAACAGTGGCAGATTTTATTTTCTTGGGCTCCAAAATCACTGCAGATGGTGACTGCAGTCATGAAATTAAAAGATGCTTGCTCCTTGGAAGAAAAGCTATGACAAACCTTGATAGCATATTAAAAAACAGAGACATCACTTTACCATCAAAGTTGTGTATAAGGGCAAAGCTATGGTTTTTTNTTTTTTTTTTTTTTTCCTTTTAGAACCTTGTAGCAGAGTCATTCATGAAACTTATTTATTCTTGGAGATACAGCTAGACTAATTATCCCAACTTCCCTTTAGTTAGTTGTGGTCTTGTAATTGACTTTTAGCCTGTGAAATGTAAGTGGAAGTGATGTGATCGTTTCCAGGCTTAATGAAGTCCTTCCATCCTCACTCTTTCTCCATCAACTTGAAGCTAGTGAGTATGTTGAAGATGCCAGAGCCAGAGAAAGATCATGGGTGGCTAAATTACTATTTGGAATACAGATACTTCCAAATTAGAAACACTCCTTTTTTAGACTTCTTGTACGAAAGAAAATTGAGATTTGAGAATTTATATGTTCCAGAGCTTGAATGATCATGACTAACCCAGAAATTGGTATTGGAAGTGGGGTACTGCTAAAACAGTAACCTAAAATATGTTACATTGCCTTGGTGATGATGCAGCAGATGTTAGAGTTACTGGCATCAGAGAATGGAAGGAGACCCATGTTTTGCAGTGGCAAAAGAGGTGTTTAAACTGTTATCCATGATAATTGAAAAGCATATTATCTACCTTTTGAAATTGTGACCCAGTAATAGGAGGAAATAGTTGAAAAGAGTCGAAGTAATACTGTATTTTGAGTCTTAGTAAGATAAGCTCAGAAAACAGTTGCAGAAATGAACATGCATAAAAGTATTTGGAAAGATTGGAAAAGCATAGTTTTTCTAGACCTTGAAGAGTGAAATATGAAGCTAGAAGAGGCCTTGAGTACAGTCCTGTCAAGATTTAGTCCTGGAACAAAGATCAGATCAAGACTTTGGCCTTTCCATCCAAGACCATTATTTTAGATGGTCTCAGGATAACTGGGATGATGTTCTTGCAAAACTGACATGGGGGCAAGGAAATGAAGTAAATCATTTTTGAGAATTACGTAAGCAAGAACTTTGGGTGTAGTTACTGAAAGCAAATAGATGGTAGGACTAAACGTTTGAAGGACTTTTACCACTAATCAAATCATGAACCCAATTCATATTTGTTCGCTTGAGGCAACTGTTCAACCCCAAATTTGCATAAGAAGAAACTAGGACATAAATGCCTTATAGCTCCCCAGTACTACATAGGATGTGGCCGTGGAGAATAATGGACAAAGAACATTTCAGAGGCCCATATCAGGCCATAGAGAAGACAGAGGGTACATGTTTCTCTCCGAAACTAAGTTGAGATCTCATCAAAATTTCCTCCACTCTCAGGGGAGATGGATCAGAAAATGGCTGCTCGATATTTCATCCTTTTTATGTATCTGTATTGCCTAGTGTCTCACAGTTTTCTCTTTTTCCAATGAGAGCTTATTCTAGTTACCTGTTTCTGGTCTACCACTGTACATTTTGGTCCACAGTTTGTTGTGCTCAGACAACTGTGTAGATCACAACAAACTGTGGAAAACTTAAAGAGGTGGAAATACCAGACCACCTTACTTGCCTCCTGAGAAACCTATATGCAGGTCAAGAAGCAACAGTTAAAATGGGACACAGAACAATGGACTGTTTGAAAATTGAGAAAGAAGTATGTCAAGGCTGTATATCATCATCTTGTTTATTTAACTTATATGCAGAGTACATGATGTGAAATGCTAGACTGGATGAATCACAGTTGGAATCAAGTTTGCCAGGAGAAATATCAACAACCCCATATATGTAGATGATACCACTCTAATGGCAGAAAGCAAGGAGGAACTAAAGAGCCTCTTGAGGGGGTGAAGGAGGAGAGTGAAAAAGCTGGCTTAAAACTCAACATTCAAAAAACTACAGTCATGGCATCTGGCCCCATCACTTCATGGCAAATAGAAGGGGGCGGGGAAATGGAAACAGTGGCAGATTTTATTTTCTTGGGCTCCAAAATCACTGCAGATGGTGACTGCAGTCATGAAATTAAAAGATGCTTGCTCCTTGGAAGAAAAGCTATGACAAACCTTGATAGCATATTAAAAAACAGAGACATCACTTTACCATCAAAGTTGTGTATAAGGGCAAAGCTATGGTTTTTTCAGTAGTCTTGTACAGATGTAAGAGTTGAACCATCAAGAAGGCTTTGATGCTTCTTGATGCTTGAAGCATCAAAGAGTTGATGCTTTTGAACTGTGGTGCTGGAGAAGACTCTTGAGAGTCCCTTGGACTACAAGGAGATCCAACCAGTTGATCCTAAAGTAAATCAACCCTGAATATTCATTGAAAAGACTGATGCTAAAGCTGAAGTCCAATACTTTGACGACCTGATGCAAAGAGCTGACTCATTGGAAAAGACCCTGATGCTGGGAAAGATTGAGGGCAGGAGGAGAAGGGTGTAACAGAGGTTGAGATGGTTGGATGGCATCACTGATTCAAAGACATGAGTCTGAACAAACTCTGGGAGTTAGTGAAGGACATGGAACCCTGGCATGCTGCAGTGCATGGGGTTAAGAGTTGGACACGGCCTTGTGACCAAATGACAACAAAACTGTACATCGTTTCCTGGAACTTGGGGTGATATTAGAGAGAACTTGTGCATTTAATTCATTTAATTCATAGGTTGAATCTAGACCTTATGAGGAGGACTGCACATTACCTAAAAACTAGACTTTAAGCCTGACCTAGTAACTAGATAGAACTTTTGGACTGTCTTTATTGGGGTAGGATGTGTTCTTTGTGTGGAAAGAGAGATAAAATATGGTAGATATTTAGATATCAGAATAGTAAGCTCTTACAGGCTCTAGATTCTTTCTCTGGGCACACAGTTAAATTATATTTTCCAGCCTCCTTTGCAATTAGGCTTACCATTAGATGTGCCAGTTAGGTTCTAACCAGTGGAATGTGAGTGTAAGTGATGTGCTCCTGTTGCATCTTTGGTACATAAAACATGGCACACGAAAAGTCCTTGAACATCTCCATATTCCCCAGCAACTTAAAGTATTTGTATTGGAAACCGTGTGTTAAAGATGGTGAAATCACAAGGGGGAAGGACTCTAGTTTCCTGAATCTTCACTTGGAAGGTAGCTGCCTGCCTATTGTGTTAGAGTTCCTATGCATTCTTTTGTGTGACCCACTGAGATTTGAGAGTTTGTCCTTACTAGGATAGACCTATCCTTCTTACCCCATGTGCAACCATCCATTTCCTGGTCTTAACTCTTACACCAGAGGGGTGAGCCCATGAATCAAGCTAACAGGAGTGGGGGGACCCTAATCCCTCAGTCATGGTGATTGGTTTAGAAATGGGAAGGTTAACAAAAGGAAGCCAATCAGAGACAACTTCACATTTTGGCTAGCATTATTGACCAAGGCCTCTCGCTCTGGCTGAAGTTAAGCAAAAATTTTAAATATCTGTTGCCTTTGGTTGCTAAGTGGTGTGAACCTGTCTGAGAAACCATTTCAAGAAAGTAGAGACAGCCTCAGTGGTATTGCAAGAGGGGGATAATCCTCATGAATTGAGACACATGTTTGCTCTCTCCTCAGAGCTGAAACCTTAATTGGTAAGGGATAGATACTGCCAGGAAGACTTCAGAATTCAAAAGCAGGGAACTTGTGGCTTAGGCCCCACTTCCCACCTGGAACTTTGCCCAACACAGGCAACCTCAGTCAAGTAGAAATGGCAGCATAGTATGTTAAGCAGAGGGCCAGGCTGCACTGATAACCACTCCCACTTCTGCATGTTCCTTGACTGCAGTGAACTGAAAAGGAGACAGAGAATTCCATAAGAGGTATATAAACTGGATTCACCAGCCCAGTTGCTTTACATAGGCTTGCTGCAGTACAAGGTGATTGAAACTCATGGCAGAGGCTCTGGGTTCATGGATTCCTCCTGTTAAGAAGACACACCCATAAATTCTAAAGTAAGGGCAGACAAAAAACAATCACTTTTTGAGAGACTAGAGTGCAGATTGTATCAATGGTAGACCTTAGAGTAACAAATTTAGATAGCTGCTGCTGCGGCTGCTAAGTCGCTTTTCTTGCTGCAGTACAAGGTGATTGAAACTCATGGCAGAGGCTCTGGGTTCATGGATTCCTCCTGTTAAGAAGACACACCCATAAATTCTAAAGTAAGGGCAGACAAAAAACAATCACTTTTTGAGAGACTAGAGTGCAGATTGTATCAATGGTAGACCTTAGAGTAACAAATTTAGATAGCTGCTGCTGCGGCTGCTAAGTCGCTTTAGTCGTGTCTGACTCTCTGCGACCCCATAGATGGCAGCCCACCAGGCTCCCCTGTCCCTGGGATTCTCCAGGCAAGAACACTGGAGTGGGTTGCCATTTCCTTTTCCAATGCATGAAAGTGAAAAATAAAAGGGAAGTCGCTCAGTCGTGTCCGACCCTCAGCGACCCCATGGACTGCAGCCTACCAGGCTCCTCCGTCCATGGGATTTTCCAGGCAAGAGTACTGGAGTGGGGTGCCACTGCCTTCTCTGAATTTAGATAGCAGGCAGACCAAATACCCATCTGACAGTGCCATGATAATGAAGGACCTACCTGCAGCAACAGGATAAAATCTTAGAGAAAAGCCTAATAATATGTTAGTTTGAATTCTCTAAACTTGCATCCAAAATTGACATGAAATTCAAAACAGATTGTTTAGCTGGAAACGGGTAAGAAATCTTAACATGGCAAGGTTTAGGTTTTTAATCTTGTCTAGTGCATAAAATAGTACCAGTGTCAACAACTGACATGCCCTGAAATGTAAAACTAGTGAGTCTGGGTGGGTTGCATTCTGATAACAATTCCTTGGCCCTGGCTAGGAGGTTTATTGATATTTAATGTGTTGCAGCCAGCAAGCAATTGTTAAAATTTAGATCTTAGATAATACCTACATCAAAGTTAACGTTTTAGGGGAATTAGTAGGAAAACAACAGGTTTTGGAGTGTGTCCATTAGCACACTCCATTGGAGTGTGTACAAGAAAGGGATACATTTCAGCTCAAGCTAGCGTTAGGAATGCAGAAGAAAATACAGTTGACCCTTTTAAATAAATACAGTTGGCCCTCAGTATTGGCAAGTTCCGCATATGTGATTAAATCTACAAATTTAGAATCCAGAGATCTAGAGGGCTGACAACTAGACCCAAGCATCTGCACATTTTGGTGTCTGTGGCAGGTCCTGGAACCAGTCCCCTTTGAGGACAGAGAAACAATTGTGTATTTCTGCATCCCCTTTTTGATTGTACTCAGAAACCTATGCGACTGAGAGTCAAATAAACCTGCATCTTGCAGGTTTGGAAAACTTATATTCTCTGTTCTGAGCTAAAGTAGGGCAACAGAGGTAAAGAGTTGGAAACAGTAAAAAATATAACTGGAATCCTGAAAAAAGCCCTGATTCTTGATCACCTCGTGCATTTTGCTGTATATAACCTGTCTGACAATTGTTGACAAATTAGTCCCACTGTGAGTAGCCATTCCTGAGATGCAATGTGGGGGCAAGTGGACAGAGATAAATTCTAGCTGCATTATCCCTAAACTCATTCCTTGGCTTATAATATTGGATACAAAGGCCAAAATGGAAATACACAGTTAATTTAGTTGACTAGAGGATAACACTGCTTTCCAGCCTTGCAACACACTGCTAAGGGACAGAAAACAAAGTAACACAGCATCTCTGTTTTTGGTTTCTAAACCATAGAGTTACCAAAAAACAAGGTGACCAGTAACCAACTAAGATTTTAAGAGACTTGTTCAGACAAAACTTACAAAGCCTTGCAAACAAAGGCCTATGTTTGTTTAATTCTGATACCCTCTGATGTATGGGCAAGGAATCAAGGAGCATCTGAGAGAGAGCAAACTCAAGATGTATTAACTGACCAAAGACCTCACCTACTGCTAATTAGAGTGCCCTTACTATCCTTCAGGTCAGTTCAGTCGCTCAGTCGTGTCCGACTCTTTGCGACCCCATGAATCGCAGCACGCCAGACCTCCCTGTCCATCACCATCTCCCGGAGTTCACTCAGACTCACGTCCATCGAGTCCGTGATGCCATCCAGCCATCTCATCCTCGGTCGTCCCCTTCTCCTCCTGCCCCCAATCCCTCCCAGCATCAGAGTCTTTTCCAATGAGTCAACTCTTCGCATGAGGTGGCCAAAGTACTGGAGTTTCAGCTTTAGCATCATCCCTTCCAAAGAAATCCCAGGGTTGATCTCCTTCAGAATGGACTGGTTGGATCTCCTTGCAGTCCAAGGGACTCTCAGGAGTCTTCTCCAACACCACAGTTCAAAAGCATCGATTCTTTGGCGCTCAGCTTTCTTCACAGTGCAACTTTCACATCCATACATGACCACAGGAAAAACCATAGCCTTGACTAGATGGACCTTAGTCAGCAAAGTAATGTCTCTGCTTTACTTTCCTTACGGAGAAGGCAATGGCACCCCACTCCAGTACTCTTGCCTGGAAAATCCCATGGATGGAGGAGCCTGGTGGGCTGCAGTCCATGGAGTCACTAAGAGTTGGACACGACTGAGTGACTTCACTTTCCACTTTGATGCACTGGAGAAGGAAATTGAACCCTGCTCCAGTGTTCTTGCCTAGAGAATCCCAGGGACGGGGGAGCCTATATGTACTAATAAAATTATCTTTATCATGCTATACTGTGATGAGCAACATCCAAACCTATTTAAAAGAAATGCATATCACCTAGAACTCTTGGTTTCCAAGCAAGATGAAAAATTGGATGCAATTTTGGCATGTCTCCTACTTGAGTAGAGAGTATTTCAGTTGTCCCTGGGATAATTACATAGTCCTAGACCAGGATATTTAAAAAATGCTACATACTGAGAAAAGCACAAGTATAGGTGCCAGGTAGCCAAGGGGTAGAATGTAGCGGACAACACTTTTAGTATGTCTATCTTTTCAGGAGATTCCTATCTTTTATGGAATGAAGCTCTCGGTTATATGACTTTTACTCTGCCTTAAAGATAGGTGCATGGATCGAGCCAATCTCCAGAGTGATGTATGACAATCTTAGGCTAGAGCTGCTGCTCACCATCTTTGACACAACAGGGAGCAAACCTATCTTACCATAAACAGGTTTACCTCAGAGGCATTGCAGATTTGGTTCCAGACTACCACAATAAAGCAAATATTGATAAAGTGAGTCACATGAATTTATTGGTTTCCCAGTGTTTATATTCATTGGTGTTAAACTCTACCCATCATCTGAGTCTTCAGCGATTTGTAGTAGCATCACAACTACTTTCACAGATCACCAAATCAAATATAGTAATAAAAATGTTTGAAATGCTGTGAGAATTACCAAAATATGGCAGAGATACAAAGTGAGCAAATGATGTAGGAAAAATGGTGCTGATAGGTTTGCTTAGTACAGAGTTGCCACAAACCTTTTATTTTAAAAATGCAGTATCTGCAAAGTGCAATAAATGAAACTTAACAAAGCAGGTTACACCCATAGAAAAATAAGAAGGCAATATTGGCAATAGAAAGTAGAGTCTAGATGCATTTGAAATCTGGGATCATAGACTAACCCATTGTCCATTAATTAAGTGGCCACCAAGTTCTCTTTTCTCTCCCATGCCTGCCATTCTCATTTAAGGTACTTTAAGGTAGGTTTTATACATTTGCAACTAAAATGCTATAGTCCTCTGGGTGACATAGTTCCATTCTTAGAGAATCTTACAAAACAAGGATTGAAACAGTAGTTAGTATTATACCACCGAAACCCCATGGAGATATTTCCTCAGTTGCCTTCCTTGGAGAAACTGTGACTGACTTTATTAAGGAAGAGAGTGATTCATGATTACTTCCTAACTGCCAAAGTCATTAGCCATTAGTCTCTTCAACCCCTGACTTCCCTGATGTGGAATGTGATACAAGTTGTAGTTTCCAAGTGGTCCCAGTAAACCAATTCCCCTCTTCTTGCCTAGATTCTGAACAAGTTAAAAATAAAGGATAGAAATGGAGACCAAAATATCACTTTATTACTGATAAAGTTAAGTTGGTTGATGTTGCTTAGTGGGTAAATAGGCCTGCCAACTGATCCCCAGAACTAGACAGATGTAGAGTGAAAAATTTGGCTTAAAGCTCAACATTCAGAAAACGAAGATCATGGCATCTGGTCCCATCACTTCATGGCAAATAGATGGGCAAACAGTGGAAACAGTGTCAGACTTTATCTTTTGGGACTCCAAAATCACTGCAGATGGTGACTGCAGCCATGAAATTAAAAGACGGTTACTCCTTGGAAGAAAAGTTATGACCAACCTACATAGCATATTGAAAAGCAAAGACATTACTTTGCCAACAAAGTTCTGTCTAGTCAAGGCTATGGTTTTTCCAGTGGTCATTTATGGATGTGAGAGTTGGTCTGTGAATAAAGCTGAGTGCCGAAGAATTGATGCTTTTGAACTGTGGTGTTGGAGAAGACTCTTGAGAGTCCCTTGGACTGCAAGGAGATCCAACCAGTCCATTCTGAAGGAGACCAGCCTTGGGATTTCTTTGGAAGGAATGATCCTGAAGCTGAAACTCCAGTACTTTGGCCACCTCATGTGAAAAGTTGACTCATTGGAAAAGACTCTGATGCTGGGAAGGATTGGGGGCAGGAGCAGAAGGGGACGACAGAGGATGATATGGCTGGATGGCATCACTGACTCGATGGATGTGAGTCTGAGTGAACTCTGGGAGTTGGTGATGGACAGGGAGGCCTGGCGTGCTGTGATTCATGGGGTCACAAAGAGTTGGACACGATTGAGTGACTGAACTGAACTGAACTGAAATGATGCCTCCAATTCCTAGCAACACCTGACAGGGACAGCATGGAGGATCAGATGAAAATTCAGTCTCTGGACATCTTTGTTCTTGGAGATTGGAGGACAAAACCAAATCAGACATTCTTCAGAAATTTACTAATTTGTAAGTCACTCAAATCTCTCTAAGTATAGAGGAAGACCCAGAACTGATTGAAGTCCTTTCACAGGGAGTAAACATTAGAAGCAGGATGCTTTCATTACTAGCACCATTGACCAATTCCTATCTGAAACTTCCTTCCTTCAGCTTCCATAACAACCTAGTTGCTTTACCTTTTAAATCAATCCTACTTATTCTTTATAGGCCTTTCTTCCTCTATCTGTCTCTTAAATATTGAGTTCCCCATGATTCAGGCCATTGCCTTATTTCAACTGTCCCTAAGTAATCGCATGTAAGTTCACAATTTTATTTACCATAGTTAAGACTAATGAATTCATAACCCTTACCTCCACCCCAACCCATATAGATCCAGGGCTACCAGTGGAATTACAGTGTTTAATATTTCCTTAGCACGATGGCACCCCACTCCAGTACTCTTGCCTGGAAAATCCCATGGACGGAGGAGCTTGGTGGGCTGCAGTCCATGGGGTCGCAAAGAGTCGGACACAACTGAGTGACTACACTTTCACTTTTCACTTTCATGCATTGGAGAAGGAAATGGCAACCCACTGCACTGTTCTTGCCTGGAGAATCCCAGGGACAGGGGAGCCTGGTGGGCTGCCGTCTATGGGGTCGCACAGAGTCAGACACAACTGAAGCGACTTAGCAGCAGCAGCAGCAGCAGCAGCCTTTATCTACAACCTAAATGGATCCAAGATTATCAAATCCTGTTTATTCAGTCTGGGTTCTCATTATCTACTTTCTTTGTCCTCACAGCCACTGCCTTATTTTGGGTTCTACTGTCTTTCATCCGTTCTATTGCAACAGTCTATTAATCTCTCTGTCTCTGATCCTATCCTACTCCATTTTATGCTTGACATTGCCACCTGAGTTAATTCTCTACTTTGTGAAAAATCAATTGTGAAAGCAATTGACATCTGGATTTAAAGAAAACAATACATATTGATTGTAGAACATTAACAAAATAGAAAAGCATACACAGGAACATATCATTCCATCAGCTAGAGATAGCCACTGATGATGTTCTAGTCTCTTAAGGAAATCAGTCCCGAATATTCATTTGAAAGAGTAATACTGAACCTGAAGCTCCAGTACTTTGGCTACCTGATGCGAAGAACTAACACATTGGAAAAGACCCTGATGCTGGGAAATATTGAAGGCAGTAGAAGGGGATGACAGGAAGAGATGGTTGGATGGCATCACTGACTCAAGGATCATGAATCTGAGCAAGCTCTGGGAGTTGGTGATGAACAGGGAGGCCTGGCATGCTGCAGTCCATGGGGTTGCAAAGAGTCGGACACAGCGGAGCAACTGAATTGAAGTTTTTTAAATAAAATGAGAATGAGAATGTTGCTTCTGCTTTTTTAGCATGCTTTTTTGTTTTACTTAATATATGTGAGCATGTTCTCATGGCATTAGATGTCATTTGTATTCAATGTATAATGGATATATCGGTTTATTTAAGGCAGGCATTACAGGGAAGCCTGGTGTGCTGCAGTCCATGGGTGCAAAGAGTCAGACATGACTTAGAAACTGAGCAACAACAAGACATATATTAAAACTTAAGAAAATCAAAAATAAAGAAAAAATCTTGAAAGAAGCCAGAAGCAAAAAATACCTTACCCATAGAGGAGCAAAGGTAAGAATTAGCACTTAACTTCTTGGTGGTGGTGGTTGTTGCTCAGTTGATAAGTCATGTCTGACTCTCCCCTGGTAGCTCAGGTGGTAAAGAATCTGCCTGCAATTCAGAAGACCCTGGTTCCATTCCTGGATCAAGAAGATCCCCTGGAGAAAGGAATGACTACCCACTCCAGTATTCTTGCCTGGAAAATTCCATACACAGAGGAGCTCTACATCCATGGTGTCGTAAAGTGTCAGATACAACTGAGCAACTAACACTCTCTTCAGAAACCAGGCAATCAAAAAGAGAGTGAAGTGAAATATTTAAACCGTTGAGAGGTAAAAACCCCAGTGTAGAATTCTGTACCCTGCAAATTTTTTTCCACTGGAGTGAGTTGCATTTTCCCTTCCAGATATCTCCTTTAGTGACCTTATTTTGAGGTGTGGCTTTAGGTCTTAATTCTGGACATTCACCTAAAATCCATTTCTTCTATCCATCAAAAAAATTCTATAAGCCATTCAGTGTCCTATAATATATTGCTTTCTGCTTAACCACAGTATATTTTACCCCCTTCAACTTAACTCTGACCAATAGAATAGTACCAACAGTGACTTTCTCAAGAAAATGTGAACTTGGGATTGATTATCTGATCTGAATGGGTTTTAAATAGGCAAGAGTCCTTTTAGCATCAGTGAGTGGGACTCAGGAAATCTGTAGCTTAAATAATCACTTGTGATTTCCTGGAATGAAGTGTTTACTGATGTCAAAACTTTGGCAAGCCATATGAATATAATGTGAATGAGGAATACAGGTTTGTGGGGTGGGTTGACTGCTTTTAATTATACCAAACAAAGCTTAAATAAAGACCATGACAAATCCAAGATTTTAAATTCCAGGCTCTAGGCATGATTAGAGTTTTTGGGAGCTTGTATAATTGCCCTACGTGAAACTTGCATCATTAGGTCCAGAGAAATCATACCTGAAAAATAAGACATAGAATCTGATCTTCCAAATTGCAGGGTTAAAATGAAGGCTGAGAATTCACAGGATTTCCAGGACTTATATGTAAAAATCAGGGACTATTTGGGACATAATAGGATCCTGAGAACATTTGGGTGAATTCATATAACTCTGAAGTTCACAAAACATCAAACCTCACTGTGTCTTCCTTGCCAGCAGGCCTTCTTGTTAAGACTTTCCTTTCCTTCCCTGAAATCCTTGTAGCAACCCACTTGAGGGAGCTATCACATGTCATATCTCTCCCACTTGTATCCAGTCCAGATCTGTAACTAGAGTCATAATCAGTTAAGAGGTCTATGAATAAGAGTGGCAAGATTTTGATAAGATTCAAAAAACTGGAAATACATATGAAGATGAAAAAAGAAAGGAATACAAATTTAGAGTCAAACATTGATATAGGAGTCTCATCCATGTAGTTATATTAACAATTAATTTAGATGTAATCACTTGGAATAGTTATAATCGGTCATTGGTTTGAGGAACCGAAATGTATTTTCACTGGTGGACAAAATTAAGTGGATTTGAGATATCATAAATTCCTTAACAAAATGTAGAGGAATGAATAGATTTAAGGAGAAAAGAAAAACTTGAGCAATTTATCATGTTCACTCTTTCTCCTTTCCATTGTCTCCCAAAAGAGCCCAAAGGATACTCTCCTCATTGAGATACTGACAAAGTAGTGACAGAAGTGTCAGCAGTCTTGAAAAGCTCAACACTCTTGTTTCCATCATCAAAAGCCTGGAGATAAAGTGGTGGGGGGAGTGCTATTAAAAGAGGCCCTCTTATTTTAATAGAAATTGGATAATCCTACAGTAATACCGACCAATTTATTGCATTTAAGCAACAGAAACACAGTAGATGTGATTGGCATAACTGGAAGACTACAGTGGAATTCAGAATGAAAGGTCTTTGGTAAAGGCAAAGTGATCATGAAGCTTTTTAGGACTAAATAGATAGGCAGTGTACAGGAACAGTCAGGGTTGCCACATTACACATAATTCTTAGCAACATTTACTTTGTAGTAATAAAATATCATCTGTAATAGTATACCATCTATATAGATAGTATCTCTTGGAGCACAAGACCTACTACAAGTGAGAATTGTGCACCCTTGAACTATACAGAAAAGATCTTCATGATCCAGATAGTCATGATGGTGTGATCACTCACCTAGAGCCAGACATCCTAGAATGTGAAGTCAAGTGGGCTTTAGGAATTATTGCTATGAACAAAGCTAGTGGAAGTGATGGAATTCCAGTCGAGCTATTTCAGATCCTAAAAGATGATGCTGTGAAAGTGCTGCATTCAATATGCCTGGGGATGCTGAGGGATTTCCCTGGTCCTGATGGGCCAGGTTTAGCTCTAGCAGAGCACGTGGTTTAAGGGGAAGAAGGGGCTGTGGTAATGAAGTGAGTGGGGGGTGATTCTTAGCAAAGTCACCTGGGGACTGGAACATGTTGGTGTCACATGCTTTCTGGAGCTGAGGCTGGTGGTACAGGAGAGGGTTTACTGGTGACTGGGACTGGGCCACCCAGAGTCCTGGGCTTCCTCCAGCTCAACAGCGAGGGGCACTGAGACCTGGGAGCAGGAGGTCCCTGGGAGGACACTGAATATCTGGTTTCTGGCCCTTCTACCACTTACTAGATGACTCTTGTTGGCCAAGTCTTTTGACCTCCCTGAGCCTAGACTCTTCCATCCATGACATGGGGTCAGCACGTCTTGCCCCACTCAGCCCTTTATGAAGGGTCGTTGTGGGGATCCACAGGACAGAGGACCTAGGTACCCTCTGAAAAAGCCCACAAGTATCCACTACAGTTGTTTTTTATTATTTGCTGGAAACGAACTCTCCTGTGTGAGTGACGCTGGAGCCAGGCACTGGTACGTGCTCCAGCCTTGGAGGTATTTTAGGAAATAATCAATCCAAGATGCACTGGGTAGGAGGCATGCTAAGAGTCATAAATCTTGACAGTTTGCTGCTTGAAAAAATTAATAACGCTTGAGAGGAACATTGTAAAAACCTATAGGAGGGAAAGCAGTGTGTTTAGGGAGAGAGCTTAAGCCAGTGTGGAAACTGAGAGTCATCCAAGGAAGATAGGCTTCTCCTGCCCTGGTGGGGCGTAGTTTATACACATGTACAGACACACACAGCACGCATGTATACACTCCTGCACGTGGGCAGCTTGCACGACTTTTGTGGGGTGCATCTCAGAAGAGACTGGTGAATCAAAAAGGCTAGCATTGAGACTTCCCTGGTAGTCCAGTGGTTGGGACTCCAAGCTTCCAACTCATGGGGAACAAATTCCATCCCAGGTCGGGGAACTTAGATCCCACATTATGGGGGTGGGCACAGCCAGAAAAAAAAAAGCATTGATTCCAAGAATGGGTAATTGGAATTTACACATGCAAGGGCCCATTACTTTTGGCAGAAATGCCACCTGCCTCTGAAGTTTTTAAGTGAAACAGCAATAGTGCTCTTGTCCTGTCCCATTTCTTGCTGGTGGAGAAGAGCATGCTTGTATAGCTTTGGGGTTCAAGGCTGATGTGCACAGCAGTGGAAGACAGGGTCACAAAGGGGGACCAGACGTCATGGTTTTTAACTGATCAAAGCCCAAGGATGGTCTGTGGTTAGAAACAAAAGTGAAGAACAGTGGTTTTCCTATGTCCAGAATGTTCCCAAACCTTCTGAATCCTCTGTTTTGACATGAAGCCTGGACTTGTGCCAGGCTCTCGCTGTTGGTGGGAGTATTGGTGAGTTGTCATGGAGAATTATTGAGGGGAGGCCCAGGGACAAACTTGGTTAAGGCCACTTGAGGCCAAAGGCAAGTCAGTCAGGTCTGGCCTCCATGCAGGGGTAGTTGACTTCCTATTATGTGAGAAAAGACTCTTTCACTGCTCTGTCTGTGGTCTGAGACCAGATGATCGCATTAAAAAACAATGAACAAATGCTCACTACTATATATAAAAGAGATAAACAATTAGGATTTACTGTATAGCACAAGTAACTATAATCAATATCTTGCCATAAACAGTGATGGAAAATAATAGAGGTATATGCTGGGAAAGATTGAAGGCAAAAGGAGAAGAGAGTGGCAGAGGATGAGATGGTTGGATGGCATCACCGATTCAATGGACATGAACTTGGACGAACTCCAGGAGATGGTGAAGGACAAGGAGGCCTGGTGTTCTGCAGTCCATGGGTTTGCAAAGAGCTGGACACGACTTAGCGATTGAACAATACATTTATATAAATATAACTGAATCACTTGGCTGGACACCTGAAACTAACACAATATTGTAAATCAACTATACTTAAATAAAAAAATTTTTTATAAGGATGAAAACATTGACTTATGTAGGGTGATAGGATTATTTTTTATTTAAAAATTGCTTAATAAAAGTGTTGAATTTTTTAAATTGTAAAAGTAACATGTTTATTATTTTTAAAAATGTTAATTTAAAGGGTCAGGATTTAAGGATATCTTGACATTGGGTCTGTCGTGTTTTCAGGTGGAGAAAACAAGGAATTTTGTCAGTCGGAGCCTGGTCATAGGAGAAGTCCTCTCCATGGTGGACATGGCCACAGGAGTGAAGGTGGGCCTCCCTCCCTTCATGCACTGCGAGTTTTGTTTCATTTCACTACATGTTTTATTTGACTGCGCTAGGTCTTAATTGTGGTGTGTGGGATCTCATTCCCTGACCGGGGATTGAACCTGGGCCCCCTGCGTTGGGAGCTTAGTGGCTTAACCCCAGGACCCCCAGGGGCGTCCCAGGAACTGATAATTTTGAATGAAAAGGAGTGAAGACAAACAGTTCCATGGGTGTCAGTCCATTCCTACAAGGGATGTTTATAAAATGGTATACCTCCCAACACATCTTGACTTCTTCTTCAGCCATTGCATTCAATCCCGTATTTGTTTTTCTTTGCTTTTCTTTCTGTATAGTTTTGCTGCCTTTGTGCCCGTCAGCTATTTTCCTCTCCCTTCCTTTTATGTTTCCAGTTGGTTACGTGGGCTGCGCTGGGGCCTCGCTGCCGCGCGGGCTTGCTCCAGCTGTGCCGTGCGGGGCCACTCCCTGGGTGGTGTGCGGGCAGCCACCACCCAGACAGGCTCTCGGCCCTTGGGCTTCAGTAGGTGTGGTGACAGGCTTGGTTGCCCCTTGGCATGTGGGATCTTCCTGGACCAGGAACTGAACCTATGCCCCCTCCATGGGCACATGGATTCTTAATCACTGGACCACCAGAAAAGTCCTCCTAAGTCTTCAACTACTGAATAATACTCCTTGGGTGGAGCAACNTAACCTCAGATTATGCAGATGACACCACCCTTATGGCAGAAAGTGAGGAAGAACTAAAGAGCCTCTTGATAAAAGTAAAAGAGGAGAGTGAAGAAGTCGGCTTAAAGCTCAACATTCAGAAAACTAAGATCATGGCATCTGGTCCCATCACTTCCTGGCAAATAGATGGGGAAACAATGGAAACTGACAGACTTCATTTTGGGGGGCTCCAAAATCACTGCAGATGGTGACTGCAGCCATGAAATTAAAAGACACTTGCTCCTTTGAAGAAAAGTTATGACCAACCTAGACAGCATATTAAAAACCAGAGACATTACTTTACCAATGAAGGTCTGTCTAGTCAAAGCTATGGTTTTTCCAGTAGTCATGTATGAATATGAGAGTTGGACTATAAAGAAAGCTAAGCCCTGAAGAACTGATGCTCTTGAACTGTGGTGTTAGAGAAGACTTGAGAGTCCCTTGGACACCAAGGAGATCCAACCAGTCCATCCTAAAGGAAATCAGTCCTGAATATTCACTGGAAGGACTGATGCTGAAGCTGAAACTCCAATATTTTGGCCACCTGATACAAAGAGCTGACTCACTGGAAAAGTCCCTGATGATGGGAAAGATTGAAGGCAGTAGAGGAAGGGAATGACAGAAGATTAGATGGTTGGATGGCATCACTGACTTAATGGACATGAGTTTAAGTAAGCTCCAGGAGTAGCTGATGGACAGAGAAGCCTGTCATGCTGCAGTCAATGGGGTCACAGTCTGACTGGACACAACCGAGCAACTGAACTGACTGACTGAATTGTGCAAAATAGTGACCTGGGTATAACTTAAAACATACTAAAAATCACAGTGTCTTACCTAGTCTCTCAACCTGAGTCATTTTACAGTCCCTAAGAACCCCAAGAAGTGGTCACATGAGGAAGATACATGCATCACAGGCACATGCTGTAAATCTTTCTCCTTACTTTTTTTTGAATTTTTATTTAATTGGCTGTGTCAAATCTTAGTTTGGCACACAGCATCTTCGATCTTCATTGCAGTATGTGGGATCTTTAGTTGTGGCATGTGGAATATAGTCCCCTGACCAGGAATTGAACCTGGGCCCCCTGCATTGGAAATGTGGAGTTTTAGTCCCTGGACTACTAGGCAAATCCCTTTCTCCTTACCTTCTATAAGGGACCCGTGGATACTTACTAATGCTTGGCCCCATTTCCTTACCCCTATCTCTAGTCACATCCTTGCTATATCCTTACCATAACCACAGAGTATTTTCCTGCTTCCTTACTTTGGGCCCAGCATTATAATTTGTTTTGGCCAGATCATGTAGATGGAAGTAACATTTTGCCAGTTCTGAGCTGTGGCAGGTGACTTCTTGCCTCTCTATCACTGTCATGAGAACAAATCCTAGCTAATATTTCACATATTCAAGGAAAAAGAGTGAAACAGACCCACACTAGCAAACTTGTACCTCAGCTCAACTAAAGATATGTGTCAAAGCCCAGCTGAGATCAGCAGAGCTACCAATAAAAAAGAAAAGAAACACCCAGTGAGCCTCTTTGGGTTTTTTGAGATAATATATGGCATTTGTGTGGGCATTCCAGGTGGCCCAGACCTGGAAAAGTAGTAAAGAACCTGCTTGCCAGTGTAGGAGACAGAGGAGAGGCGAGTTCAGTCTCTGGGTTGGGAAGACTCCCTGGAGGAGAAAATGGCAACCCACTCCAGTATTCTTGCCTGGAGAATCCCATGGACAGGGGAGCAGGGCAGGCTACAGTCCATAGAGTTGCAAAGAGTCAGACACGACTAAAGCAACTTAGCACACATGCATGCATGGCATTATGCTTCTTAAACCTTTCTAATGCAATCTAGATGTGAACAAGAATAAATAATTGTGAAAACCACTGAATCTGGGGAAAGTTTGTTAAGTAGCAGTAGCTGATCGACTGGGAAAAGAGAATACCCTGGAATTACTAGATGCTGACTCACCAAACTTGAATCCTCAGGCCTTGGAGTGCCAGTGTGATCCACCGATTAGAATTGTTGTTTATGTAATTTTTAAGTAAGGTAAAGCTGCATTCTTGGAAAAATTGCATGATTAGTGCTAGCATAAAAAGACTTGACCGATGTAGTGGCAATGATTCTTTCTGTTCACGTTTCTCTATCCTCTTTTGCCTAAGTAGAACAGTCTTAGAGTGTTGAGAATAACTGTGAACTACTGTAAATATAATCAGGTGGTGACTCTAGTTAGAGCTGCTGTTCCAGACATGCTCTCTTCAATAAAGTAAATCGACATAAATTAGAATACGGCTATTAATCTGGCAATTGTCTTTTTCACTGTATCTTGGTAAGAAAGTGAAAGTGGAAGTATAGTCATTCAGTTGGGTCCAACTCTTTTCGACCCCATGGACTGTAGCCTGCCAGGCTCCTCTGCCCGTGGAATTCTCCAGGCAAGTGTGCTGCTGCTGCTAAGTCTATTAGAATTGTTGTTTATGTAATTTTTAAGTAAGGTAAAGCTGCATTCTTGGAAAAATTGCATGATTAGTGCTAGCATAAAAAGACTTGACCGATGTAGTGGCAATGATTCTTTCTGTTCACGTTTCTCTATCCTCTTTTGCCTAAGTAGAACAGTCTTAGAGTGTTGAGAATAACTGTGAACTACTGTAAATATAATCAGGTGGTGACTCTAGTTAGAGCTGCTGTTCCAGACATGCTCTCTTCAATAAAGTTAATCGACATAAATTAGAATACGGCTATTAATCTGGCAATTGTCTTTTTCACTGTATCTTGGTAAGAAAGTGAAAGTGGAAGTATAGTCATTCAGTTGGGTCCAACTCTTTTCGACCCCATGGACTGTAGCCTGCCAGGCTCCTCTGCCCGTGGAATTCTCCAGGCAAGTGTGCTGCTGCTGCTAAGTCACTTCAGTCGTGTCCGACTCTGTGCGACCCCATAGATGGCAGCCCACCAGGCTCCGCCATCCCTGGGATTCTCCAGGCAAGAATGCTGGAGTGGGTTGCCATTTCCTCCTCCAATGCGTGAAAGTGAAAAGTGAAAGTGAAGTCGCTTAGTCATGTCTGACTCGCAGCGACCCCATGGACTGCAGCCTACCAGGTTCCTCTGTCCGTGGGATTTTCCAGGCAAGAGTACTGGAGTGGGGTGCCATCCAGGCAAGTGTATTAGAGTGGATTTCCATTCCCTTCTCCAGGGGATCTTCCTGACTTGGGGATCGAAGCAGGGTCTCCCGCATTGCAGGCAGATTCTTTACCTTCTGAGCCACAAGGGAAACCCCATCGCAGTAAGAATCAGTTCAGTTCAGTCGCTCAGTCATGTCCGACTCTGCAACCCCCACACCAGGCCTCCCTGTCCATCACCAACTCACAGAGTTCACTCAAACTCATGTCCATTGGGTCGGCGATGGCATCCAGCCATCTCATCCTCTGTCGTCCCCTTCTCCTCCTGCCCCCAATCCCTTCCAGCATCAGTCTTTTCCAATGAGTCAACTCTTCGAATGAGGTGGCCAAAGTATTGGAGTTTCAGCTTTAGGATAGGACTCCAAAAAAAGTGTGTTTTTATGTTGAAGAAACACAAATACACTTTCATTGATCTGCATCAATTCTTTATCTCTCAGTTACAGTCTAGCCTGCAGAGACCTTTAACATCTCACCATCTTATAATTTTACATAACATTACACTGGCAAACTAGTTTAATGATACAGTAAGGGGTGGCTGGATTTCAGGGAACAGGAGATAAACTCCAAAGAAAATCCAGGTAGCTGTGACCTGAGTGAAATTTCTGAGGATCAGGTGGTCTCGGCATCTTAAGGTGTTCCTGTCAACACAATAAGAAAAGTGGCACACCTTTCCCCCATATCACTAAGAAAACACTTGATGAGCCTCTTCTTAATTTTTTAAAATAACATATACTACCATTTAGTACTTCTCAGGTGTCTCAGATGGTGAAGAATCTGCCTGCAATGCATGAAACCCAGGTTCGATCTCTGAGTCAGGAAGATCCCCTGGAGAAGGGAATGGCTACTCACTCCAGTATTCTTCCCTGGAGAATCCCATAGACGGTAGAGTCTGGCGGACTGCAGTCCTTGGGGTCACAAGAGAGTCAGACACAACTGAGGCGACCTAGCACATACCCACTACATTTGGATGCGCTACTCCAATCTGTTTAATGTTACCAACTTTGAAATGTCCTCAAGGCAAGAGAACTTTTTAGCTGGTCTAGGTTGTAGATTAAGGTTCTATAACAGATTTATTTCATCCGAATTCCAAAGAAGGGCAGAGCTAAGGAATGTTCATACTACTGGACAATTGCATTCCCTTCCCATGCTAGCAAAGTTATGCTCAAAATCCTTCAAGCTAGGCTTCAGAAGTATTTGAATCAAGAACTTTCAGATGTACAAGCTGGTTTTAGATAAGGCAGGGTAACCAGAGATCAATTTGCCATCATTCATTGGATTATAGGGAAAGCAAAGGAATTCCAGAAAAAACATCTACTTCTTTGACTACGTGAAAGCCTTTATGTGGATCACAATAAACTGTGGAAAATTCTTAAAGAGATGGGAATACCAAACCATATTACCCATCTCCTGAGAAATCTGTATGTGTGTCAAGAAGCAGCAGTTAGAACCTTACATGGAACAACTGACTGGTTCAAAACTGGGAAAGGAGTATGACAAGGTTGTATATTGTCACCCTGTTTATTTAACTTATATGCAGAGTACACTATGCAAAATGCCAGGCTAAATGAGTTACAAGCTGGAATCAAGATTGCCTGGAGAAATATCAATAACTTCAAATATGCAGATGATACCACTCTAATGGCAGAAAGTAAAGAACTAAAGACCCTCTTGATGAGGGTGAAGTAATTGAAAAAGCTGGCTTAAAACTCAACATTCAAAAAACTAAGATCATGGCATCTGGTCCCATCACTTCATGGNGGAATCAAGATTGCCTGGAGAAATATCAATAACTTCAAATATGCAGATGATACCACTCTAATGGCAGAAAGTAAAGAACTAAAGACCCTCTTGATGAGGGTGAAGTAATTGAAAAAGCTGGCTTAAAACTCAACATTCAAAAAACTAAGATCATGGCATCTGGTCCCATCACTTCATGGCAAAAAGAAGGGGGAAAAATGGAAGCAATGACAGATTTTCTCTTCTTGGGCTTCAAAATCACTGTGGATGATGACAGCAGCCATGAAATTAGAAGACACTTGCTTCTTGGAAGGAAGGCTTTGACAAACCTAGACGGCATATTAAAAAGCAAACATCATTTTGCCAACAAAGGTGCATATAGTCAAAGCTATGATTTTTCCAGTAGTCATCTATATATGTGAAAGCTGAACTATAAAGAAGGCTGAGAACCACAGAATTGATGCTTTTGAATTGTGGTGCTAAAGGAGACTCTTCAGAGTCCCCTGGACAGCAAGGTGATCAAACCAGTCAATCCTAAGGGAAATCAACCCTGAATACTCATTGGAAGAACTAATGCTGAAGCTGAAGCTTCAATACTTTGCCACCTAATGTGAGCAACTGACTCATTGGAAAAGACCCTGATGCTGGGATAGATTGAAGGCAAAAGGAGAAGAGGGTGGCAGGGGATGAGATGGTTGGATGGCATCACCGATTCAATGGACATGAACTTGGGTGAACTCCAGGAGATGGTGAGGGACAGGAAAGCCTGTCATGCTGCAGTCCATGGGGTTGCAAAGAGTCAGACACAGCTTAGTGACTGCACAACAGCAACAACAGATTAAGAGTCTATAATAGATCAAACAGATCTGTTTGGAGCCAGAATAATGGTATAGCCTCCTAGGACTTTGAATCAGTGCCATATAATCAACTGTTCTTCTTTTAGAAAATTCCTGGGCTTGTGTTGTGAGCCTTAGTAGAGACTGAACATCTTACTATGAGAATTTAAGACCTTGACATCTTGGATGACCATCACAAACTGGGTTTTATCTAACCTAACAAACCATAAAGCTGTATATAACCAGAATCACTCCAACATCAACTCAAAGTGAAGTATAGAAGATTGGAGTCACTGAAGCCACTAGTAAATGATGTGACCATGTAGGTGGCTCACATCACCACCTACTCTGTGTATAATGCCACCATTCTATCAATCCACACTTCCCCTGTGGTGACCAACCCAACAGGGAATTCTCTATGACCAGTTGACTCAGGAAGAAAAAATTCAATTCTGGTTTAAAGATGGTTCTGGAAAATGAGCTGGCTCCTGCCAGAAGCATATTGCTGTAGCATTACACTATTATTCAGAGTTAACTCCAAGGGGAAGAACTTTAGTCAGTGTATCTCATTTTCAATTTGGAAAAGTAATGTCCTTTGCCAATTTATGGGTAGTAGTTAGTGGTCTGGCTGGGCATACAGGGACATGGGCAAAATAAGAGGCAAGAATTGAGGGATAGATACATTTGGGACCTCCTGTAATGTTAAAAGAATGTGAACATATTTGTATCTCATGAATATCCCAACGATAACAGCAAAAGCAACAGCCGAAAGAGATCACCTCTGCAGGGGAGGCTTATCACATTGATGAGGTAGCTGATATGACCTCTTCTGAGGCTACTGCTGCTGCTGCTAAGTCGTTTCAGTTGTGTCTGACTCTGTGCGACCCCATAGACGGCAGCCCACCCGGCTCTCCCGTCCCTGGGATCCTCCAGGCAAGAATACTGGAGTGGGTTGCCATTTCCTTCTCCAACACATGAAAGTGAAAGTGAAGTCGTGTCCGACTCCTAGTGATCCCATGGACTGCAGCCTACCAGGCTCCTCCATCCATGGGACCTTCCCAGCAAGAGTACTGGACTGGGTTGCCATTGCCTTCTCCGTCCAGTTGCCAACTGTGGCTACTAGTTAGCCTCTTTCTACAGCTAGCCAGTGCTTGGTCAATGGTTCCCTGACCAAATATTATGACAGAGATGGGAGTTATTTATGACCTCAGAAAAACATGGACTTCTCTTCCTTGGGACTGATCTGTCTACTGCTATATTTGAGAGTGCCAATCTTCCAGCAGTAGAAAGCTGATGCTGATCACCTGATAATACATCACCTGATACACCAGGGGTAATAGTCATCCACCTGGTAGCAGGTTGATTCTGTTGACTTCATCTTTATATGAGTGAGTGAAAGTTATATAGTCCATGGACTTCTCCAGGCTAGAATACTGGAATGGGTAGCCTTTCCCTTCTCTAGGGGATCTTCCCAACCCAGGGATCGAACCCAGGTCTCCCACATTGCAGGCAGATTCTTTACCAGCTGAGCCACAAGGAAAGCCCAAAAATACTGGAGTGGGTGGCCTATCCCTTCTCCAGCAGATCTTCCTGACCCAAGAATTGAACTGGGGTCTCCTGCATTGCAGGCAGATCCTTTAACAACTGAGCTATCATCTCTATGTAGGTTACATCAATTTGTCTACATAGAGTGGATCGTTATTGTGCAGCTATCTTTATTTCTCTTGCCTGCCATACTTCCTGTAGCAATGCTATTTATAAAATAATGGAATGGCTTATTCAGCATGAGAGAATCTCCAACAACATTGCATCTGTCCAAAGAACTAATTTTAATGTAGATGAACTAAAGTAAAAGAATAATAACCATGTGATCACTGGTTTTAAATGGTTTATAAATCCATGTGATTACTGAACTATAAAGCAGTGGTGAGATGGTCTATTGAACTCACTTATGACTTAAGAAGCAAGTTAGGAAGTACTCTCTTAAAGAAATCAGATGCTTATTCTAATAACAGAGCATATTGTTCTGAGAACACAGTGGTGGCTGTGGAATGGCACAAGTCACTATTAAGACCTAATGACAACAAATTATGTTGTCCAGTCTGAGACACTTAAGAATTAAAATGGAGCAGTAAACAATTAAACTTACATAATTTTTTAAACTACGTATTAACCAACAAATTGCTTTTATTATATTGGTGTCCCTATAAAATAGTCCATTTGAAAACTTTCAAAAAGAAGTCTGGATACGCTAGAAAATATTAAAACTGCTTAATACTGATTATTAGTACATTCAAAATAACAGCCAATAATTATTCTATATGTATTTATGTATCTTAATCAGTTTCACAAATATATTTGTCTCATATCATGTATATTTTCACTTCAGAAAAATGCATTTTTTCCAGATTCATTGAGATATAATTGACATCTAACATTGTGTAAATATGAGGTATACCATGTGATTTGATACACATATATACTGTGAAATAATTGCCACAATATAGTTAACACTTCTATCACCTCACATAATTACCTTCTCTTTTGTAGTGATAGCATTTAATATCTGCTCTCTTTAGTGACTTTCAAGTCTGTAATATACTATTGTTAATTATAGTCACCATACAGTAACTTAGCTTCCAAGAAATTTTTCATCTTATAATTGCAAGTTTGTATCCTTCACCCAACATCTGCGCATTTCCCCTGGCACCCAGCTACACTGAAGAATGTATTTTAACATGGTAATATGTTTGTAATTTTTCATAAGAATATCTCTAAACTCTTTAACATATTTTACACTTCAGTTCAGTCGCTCAGTCGTGTCCGACTCTTCGTGACCCCATGGACCACAGCACGCCAGGCCTCCATGTTCATCACCAACTGCCAGAGTTTACCTAAACTCAGATCCATTGAGTTGGTGATGCCATCCAACCATCTCCTCCTCTGTCGTCCCCTTCTCCTCCTGCCTTTAGTCTTTCCCAGCATCAGGGTCTTTTCAAATGAGTCAGCTCTTTGCATCAGGTGGCCAAAATATTGGAGTTTCAGCATCAGTCCTTCCAGTGAATATTCAGGACTGATCTCCCTTAGGATGGACTGGTTGGATCTCCTTGCAGTCCAAGGGACTCTCAAGAGTCTTCTCCAACACCACAGTTCAAAAGCATCGATTCTTCGGCACTCAGCTTTCTTAATAGTACAACTCTCACATCCATACGTGACTACTGAGAAAACCATAAGCTTGACGAGACGGACCTTTGTTGGTAAAGTAATGTCTCTGCTTTTTAATATGCTGTCTAGGTTGGTCATAGCTTTACTTCCAAGGAGCAAGTGTCTTTTAATTTCATGGCTGCAGTGACCATCTGCAGTGATTTTGGAGCCCCCCAAAATAAAGTCAGCCCCATCTATTTGCCATGAAATGATGGGACCAGATGTCATGATCTTAGTTTTTTGAATGTTGAGCTTTAAGCCTTACTTCCAAGGAGCAAGTGTCTTTTAATTTCATGGCTGCAGTGACCATCTGCAGTGATTTTGGAGCCCCCCAAAATAAAGTCAGCCCCATCTATTTGCCATGAAATGATGGGACCAGATGTCATGATCTTAGTTTTTTGAATGTTGAGCTTTAAGCCAACTTTTTCACTCTTCTCTTTCACTTTCATCAATAGGCTCTTTAGTTCTTCACTTTCTGCCATAAGGGTGGTGTCATCTGCATATCTGAGGTTATTGATATTTCTCCTGGCAATTTTACACTTACTATATTTTAAATTGTTAATGCCCTCAGTTGACTTTGCTCTTGACCTCAGTATTTTTATTTGGAAACATGCTCTTTATGTTGGTTAATATAAGTATCTGATAAACTCAGAGCAAATTATGCCAAATGGAGTATCTTCTCAGGTTATATTTTGTTTTATTAAATAAGTAAATATTTCAGTCCAAATATTATCAATTAATGTCTTTCCTGCTTCCAGTCATTGTATCTTTTTAAGACAAATCTCATCAAATAAATATTTCTATTTGTAATTCTTTGAATGTTATACTAAATTTAGATGTTGCACAGTAATAGGTTAATTCTCGATTCATTCTACTCTTGTACAGAATATGTTTATTTAAGCAAAAATAGAAGCTCTAAAAATAATCTTCTCACAAGTCATTTGTTTCCTATTGCTGTTGTATTTGGAGAAAGCAATGGCACCCCACTCCAGTACTCTTGCCTGGAAAATCCAATGGATGGAAGAGCCTGGTAGGCTGCAGTCCATGGGGTCGCTAAGAGTTGGACACGACTGAGCGACTTCACTTTCATTTTTCAATTTCATGCATTGGAGAAGGAAATGGCAACCCACTGCAGTATTCTTGCCTGGAGAATCCCAGGGATGGGGGAGCCTGGTGGGCTGCCATCTATGGGGTCACAGAGAGTCAGACATGACTGAAGTGACTTAGCAGCAGCAGCAGCAGCTGTTGTATTAAACTACTGCAGACATAGTTGTTTAAAACAACACAAATTTATCATCTTACAATTTGAGGGATCAGAAGTCTGAAATAGATTTCTCTGGGCTAAATTGGGAAAGTGCTGTCAGGATTGCATTCTCTTTGCCTGCTCTAGGGGAAATTCTGTTTGAGTTTTCCAGCTTCTAGAGTTGCTTGCATTCCTTGGTGTGTGACCTCTTCTTCCATCTTAAAGCACAATCCTCCAACTTCTATTTCCATCATCACATCTTCTCTAGCTCTCTTTCTCTTTCATCTTTTCAAAACTCAGATTACATTGGCTCACCTGGATAATACAGGATAGTCTTCACATCACAAGAGCCTTAGCTTAATAGTACCTGTCAAGTCCCCTTTGCCATTTAAGGTTACATGTCCTTACATGTATAAACATGAGATATATTGGTCTGTAGTTTTCTTAAAATGTAATTTTATGATTTTGGTATTGAGTAATGTAATACTCACAGAATTATTTGGGAAGTATCCCCTCCTCATCAATTTTCTGAAAAGCTTGTGTAGAATTAGTATTATTCCTTATTTAAATATTTGGTAGAACTTGCCAGTGAAGCTATATGAGCCTAGAGTTTTCTCATAGGAAGGTTTTTAACTGAAAATTCAGTTTATTTAATAGCTATAAAGTTATTTAGATTATCTGTTTCTTCTTCAGTGAGCTTTGGTAGTTTGTGCATTTCAAGCAACCTATCCGTCGTATGTCCTCTTCAACTCAGGTAATATTATTTGTCCTGAAATCTATTTTGTTTGATATTTATATAATCATCCCAGCTTTCTATTGATTAATCTTAACATGGGGTTGTTTTTTTCATCATTTTTTTAAGACCTATATGTTAATATAGTTGGATCTTGCTTTTTACCCAATCTTACAGTCTCCAGTTTTAAAATGAGACTATTTAGATCACTTACAATTAATGTGATCCATATCTTGGCTACAGTGAATAATCCTTCAATAAATATGGACGTGTAAATATCTCTCCAAGATAGATTTCATTTGTTTTTTAATATATATCCAGAAGTGGGATTGCTGGATCATATGGTAATTCTATTTTTAATTTCTTGAGAAACTTCCATACTGTTTTTAATAATGATCATACCAATTTACATTTCAACCAGTAGTGCACAAAGGATCCTTTTTTCCATATCCTCTCAACTTTAGATATCTTTTGATATTAGCTATCCTAATAGGTGTGAGGTGATATGTCATTGTGGTTTTGATTTGCATTTCACTGATAATGACTAATATGAGTATCATTTTATACATTTGTTTACCATTTGTATGTTTCTTTGGAAAATAGTCTATTCAAATCCTTTGCCCATTTTTTAATTGGATTGTTTGATTTTGCTATTGAACTATATGAGTTCCATATGTATTTTGGATATTAAGCCCTTATTGGATATATGGTTTACAAATGTTTTCTCCCAATCCATGGGTTGCCTTTTAATTTCATTGATTGTTTCCTTTACTATGCAGAAACTCTTTACTTTGATATATTGTTAGTTTTTCTTTTGTTGCCTTGACTTTTAGTGTCAAATCCAAAAAATCATAGCTAACACACTTGTCAAGGAGCTTTCCTCTTCTTTTCTTCTGTAAGTTTTACAGTTTCAGATCTTACATTAAAATCTTTAATCCATTTTGAGTTGATTCTTTTTGTATGGTGTAATATAAGGGTCCAGTTTCAACTCAGGTAATATTATTTGTTCTGAAATCTATTTTGTTTGATATTTATATAATCATCCCAGCCCAGCTTTCTATTGATTAATCTTAACATGGGGTGGTTTTTTTCATCATTTTTTTAAAAAACCTATATGTTAATATAGGTTTTCCCAACACTATTACTTGAAGAATCTATTCTTACCCTGTCTCTTATACACATCTCTAGAAAATATTAAAACTGCTTAATACTGATTATTAGTACATTCAAAATAACAGCCAATAATTATTCTATATGTATTTATGTATCTTAATCAGTTTCACAAATATATTTGTCTCATATCATGTATATTTTCACTTCAGAAAAATGCATTTTTTCCAGATTCATTGAGATATAATTGACATCTAACATTGTGTAAATATGAGGTATACCATGTGATTTGATACACATATATACTGTGAAATAATTGCCACAATATAGTTAACACTTCTATCACCTCACATAATTACCTTCTCTTTTGTAGTGATAGCATTTAATATCTGCTCTCTTTAGTGACTTTCAAGTCTGTAATATACTATTGTTAATTATAGTCACCATACAGTAACTTAGCTTCCAAGAAATTTTTCATCTTATAATTGCAAGTTTGTATCCTTCACCCAACATCTGCGCATTTCCCCTGGCACCCAGCTACACTGAAGAATGTATTTTAACATGGTAATATGTTTGTAATTTTTCATAAGAATATCTCTAAACTCTTTAACATATTTTACACTTCAGTTCAGTCGCTCAGTCGTGTCCGACTCTTCGTGACCCCATGGACCACAGCACGCCAGGCCTCCATGTTCATCACCAACTGCCAGAGTTTACCTAAACTCAGATCCATTGAGTTGGTGATGCCAT
The DNA here is from genome assembly GCA_006410675.1 of Oreotragus oreotragus. Lineage (NCBI taxonomy): Eukaryota > Metazoa > Chordata > Mammalia > Artiodactyla > Bovidae > Oreotragus > Oreotragus oreotragus. Next base: position 46,408 of record SJYX01017075.1, read on the forward strand.
CCAACCATCTCCTCTTTAAAAGCAGATATTAAAAGCATATTAAAAGCAGATACATTACTTTGCTGACAAACATCTGTCTAGTCAAGGCTACGTTTTTTCCAGTAGTCATTTATGGATGTGAGAGCTGTACTGTAAAGAAAGTTGATCATCGAAGAATTGATGCTTTTGAACTGTTATTGGAGAAGACTCTTGAGAGTCCCTTGGACTGCAAGGAGATCCAACCAGTCCATCCTAAGGGAGATCAGTCCTGAGTGTTCAATGGAAAGACTGATGTTGAAGCTGAAACTCCAATATTTTGGCCACCTGATGCAAAGAGCTGACTCATTTGAAAAGACCCTGATGCTGGGAAAGATTGAAGGCAGGAGAAAAAGGGGACAACAGAGGACGAGATGGTTGGATGGCATTACTGACTCAATGAACATGAGCCTGGGTAAACTCCAGGAGTTGGTGATGGACAGAGGCCTGGCATGCCATGGTTCATGGGGTCGCAAAGAGTCACTGAGCGACTGAACTGAACTGAAGTCAAAAGAAGAATAAGTAGTAGAATTCACCATAGAATAAGTCAGTGAAACTAAATCTGTTGTCAGATGCAAGGAATGACTGGCTAAATACTGGAAGACAAATCAGAGGTCATGATTTGTCCTGACACCAGAAAACAGTAGGAGAAAGGAGTAAGATGGCAATGAGGCTAACGGATTTAGCATCTCAGTGTGAAATGAGCTGGATTACTTGAAGCTCCCTATTAATTACCAGAGAAGCTTGCCTATTACTGAAGCTTGATTGTTATTGAATGTGGGTCATATGCTGAATAGTAGGGGGGGGGGGCGAATGAAAGGAAATTAATTATGGGTTGATTTTCCTTCTGACTACCATACAAACACCCCAGCTTGCCCTTTCAAGGAAGGGAAGACTTTCCCAGGGATTGCCTTTGAAGGAATCAGTTTTCTTTAGTAGGAGGTTTATTCCACCTTTGTACCTTATGGCCCCAGGCATTTGCCTGCTCTGATCTGTTCACTGTAATTATTGTGTAGACATCTCCCAGATTTCTGATCTGCACTGATTCATTCCATAGTTCATCTGGCCTTTGACTGTGGCTCCATTCCCAATTTATAGTTCTCCTTCTGTCCTTTGAACTAGACTTTGTTGTTTGGTCTCTTCTTTTTGATTCTTGGCCTGTTCTCAAAAGAGTGTTCTAATAATCACTCCCACTTCAAACTGCTTCATTTTCATTATTCTGTAAGGACTCAATCCCTACTTCTGTAGGGACCATAACCCACATTTCTGATCATGGAGTCATACCTCAATCCAAACCACTGGAACCTACATGAGAAATTCACAATACTTGTTTATAGGTGTTTTCCTCTGCTATGTACCAGATGAAGTACCAGAATTAGCTATAATAAATGGCAAAGTCCAGATCATTCTCTACTGTGTATTTTGGCTCCTTGTCTCTGGCAGCTGGGGTAAATTGCAAAGGATTTGAGTTCACTAGGGTGAAATTCTGGCAACCCACTCCAGTATTCTTGCCTAGAGAATCCCAGGGATGGGGGAGCCTGGTGGGCTGCCATCTATGGGGTCGCACAGAGTTGGACACGACTGAAGCGACTTAGCGGTAGCAGCAGCAGCAGAGTGAAATTCTAGGGACATGTGCACAAGGATTAGTGAAAATGAATTTGGGATGCAAGGATGGAAAACCTGGAAGTGAAAGGCCCCCCACTTTATGGGTCAGGATCCATGTTCTTGTGTAGGTTAGAAAGTAGTAATAGGAATAATCGGTGGTATGCATCTGTTATAAGAAGAGCCACAAAGTCTTTTCTCTGTATTACCTCACTAGTGTTTGAGACTGTCAACTTAAGCTTTCATTTATTTAATGGATACTCATTGAGCACCTACCATATATGTAAAGATACAGTAGTGAATAAAAACAGACATGGCCCCTATTGTTATTAAGCTTACCAACTAAGTGGGAGAAAGTCCTGAAGCAGAATGTGATCTAATGAAAAGGATACCTTGTGCCCTATCTTAGTGGGAGTACTAAGAATTATACAAAATCTATGTGGAGGGGAAGGGTTATGACAAACCATCATAACAGGTTTTTAATGAGCTCTGAGGATCATGGTATAATTTTTCTTAGGGTATCTTGAGCTTGCTTTGATGCAAGTCTTATAAACAATGGTATGCATCAAAAAAGTTTCATTATTGGAGAAGGGCTGGCAACCCACTCCAGTATTCTTGCCTGGAGAATCCCATGGGCAAAGGAACCTGGCAGGTTAGGTCACAGTCCTTAGGGTCTCAGAATCAGACCTGACTGAAGCTACTTAGCATGCATGCATATATCCTTATGTATCATGTTTCATGTTTGGGGTCTTGAATGACTCCCAGCATCCAGTCAGGTCAACATTTGTCTTTGATTCACTTTGGTGAAAACGACTTCTTGATTCTTCAGGGCTGCTTCCAGTAATTCTGGAGATTCCTTGGATTCTGTTTGGCTTAAATGTTTGCCGCTTAATACCCTCTGATAAAGTCTTTCTTCTTTGACTGTGGTTGTAGGACCATGGTAGCCTTCAAGAAAAGACTCTCCAGACATGATTAACCTTGTCCATCAATAAACTCATAGATTTCTTTTGCTTTATATATACCTGATATAAGCAGTCTAGTACCCGGTGGAGAGCCTGGGTCACTGTTGACCCGCAGGGCCAGCAGCTGAGGATGAGCCAAGTGTGGGGGAGACTGGATGGAACTTGCTAATACTCTGTGTCCGTCTGTCACCATGTCTGACCACGATGACTTTCTAAGAGTGATAGTCTCTGCTTCACTTTTCCTTTTTAAACCTCATGCAGCTCTTTTGGTCAACTCTAACCTAGTAACATAGGGGAAAAGAATTCTGAGAAATGTGGTTTTCAGCGTTAGCTAAATTCACACAATCCAGCCTAGACATTCAGACTAAGAGGTCTCAGAGATACATTTGCTGTAGTTTCTTCAGAGGTGAAGATGGTAGAGTGGCCCTAGGGCCATGAAAACTAGGCAATCAAGAAAGGCCATATTTTTTGACACATCTAGATCATGGAGAATCAAAGTAAAATACCTGAGTGTTCTAATGGTTCAAGAGTATCACCAAATACTTAAATTCCTCCAAGTGTATACAGAAGACCATTCCCTAATGATGCTTCCCTGAATGTGGAATAAGATTACATGCTCCCTTTAAGTCAATCTAAAGCCTTGGAGGTGGACAATCTCATACCAGCACAGCTTTGAGGTTGCAAATAAATCCTGCAAGAATTGGGGTTTCTCATTCTTCTCTTAAAGAATACCAGGGCCCCAGCAATGAAGTAAAGAGGGTTGAGAGATTGCCATTCTAAAAGACAGAAAATTTTTAAGAGTGAAGTATATTTCCTTTTCTCTTTTGAATCTGAGCCACAGGTACAAAATAGATCATGCCATCAACTGTAAATTCACAGTTATTATCTGCTCCCTGTTTCAAGAACACCATTTAACAGGCCAAATATTTTACATATATATATATATATACATTCTTGGATATATATATTTATATCCAATAATGAGAGCAGCAGTAAAATTTCTCAATGGCCTGTGGGAATGCTATACTCCAGTGAAGTTCAGTATCTAAGTGCCCTAGGAGTCCACAGCATTGTCTATCTCTGGTTAGTTTATGACAATCACCTTCTATCAGCAGATACCTAGCTAACATATATGCCTGGACATGTTCCCCCTAACATTCTTGCTCAGTTTGGAACTCAGCTTCTTCCTTGTGTTTTTCTTTTCTTCCATGGTCCTCCTCTCCACTTGTCTACACTGAAACCTCATCCTTCTTCTGGGAAAGAAGTCATAGCTTCTAGGAGGTATATGGAATGTATGGAAATCAAATGAAGATTTTTGGTCAAGTTTCTTGGATAAGCAGTCCCAGGTATCTTAACCTAGTGTGGTGGCACCATGATACACCACCTGGATCCCTTCAATGAAGGCCTGATGCCTCCTCTACTGAAGGACTATCCATAGACAGCCATTAGCTTTCAGTGCCTTCGAAGATTGCCTCAGTTCCAGAGAACCATGTAGGAAGTCCTATATCCAATAGTGGACTGAGTATAAAGGCCTTGTGAACTAAACGCCATTCTAGCTCCAAAGCTTCCAAAGGGGTTGGTTGGAGCTTTACCCACTTCTCCCTCTTCCTACTCCTGCTTTCTTTTTTCCCTTCCACAGGTGTCAATCCCATGGTTATACCTTAGTCCCACAAATACTGCCTGGAGACTAAACTCAGTCTTAGAATCTGCTTTCTAGAAATCCAACCTGCAAGACATGAATAGCTCGTGAGTCTTTCTTGGAGCCATGCTTGAAAAGACAGATGACTAATTCTCTCCTCTGCCTTCCTCCTCTCAGATAATAGCCTTGGAGTGAGATTATGAATTAAAGGTACATTGTCAGAGTAAAAAAATATGGAGGAAGGAAGTTTAGAAGGACTTAGAACTCAAAGAGAGTTCAAGAAGTGAAAAAAGACTTTCCAAAGACTATGGTGTTTATATGATCTACGAAAGATCATAGTTTAGAAGGACTTAGAACTCAACGAGAGCTCAAGAAGTGAAAAAAGGCTTTCCAATGACTATGGTGTTTATGCTGCTGCTGCTAAGTCACTTCAGTCGTGTCTGACTCTGTGTGACCCCATAGACGGCAGCCCACCAGGCTCCCCCATCCCTGGGATTCTCCAGGCAAGAATACTGGAGTGGGTTGCCATTTCCTTCTCCAATGCATGAAAGAGAAAAGTGAAAGTGAAGTCGCTCAGTCTGTCCGACTGTTAGCGACCCCATGGACTGCAGCCCACCAGGCTCCTCCGTCCATTGGATTTTCCAGGCAAGAGTACTGGGGTGGGGTGCCATTGCCTTCCCCGATGGTGTTTATATGATCTATGAAAGATGGTAGAGCCTGTCATAACTGTAAGACACAAGAGATAACCCTATTCTTTTTTTCTCTCTCTCCAGTTTACTTTCCAGTCTGTAGCTATTTTCAACCTGAAATAGAGTCAGATTGCCTTTCTTCCTAAAATCCAAAAATTCCTTCTTATTACTCTTGGTATGGGGTTGAAACTCAAAGAATCTGTGACCTGGATCCTGCCTCACTTCTCTAGACTCATCTCTCATTCCTCAGCTCTCCTGAATTTCATTTAGTTTCACCAAAGTACCATGTTAATGCATTTTCACATATAGTTCTTCTTGCTTGGACTACTCCTTTTTTCTATTACCAAGTTGACTCCAGTTTATCAGGACTCAGGTTCAGTGTCACTTCCCTGGGAAACCTTTCCTGTCAATGTAATTGCCTTTTTTGGCCCTGCCAAAGCACCCTGTACTTCCCCTGGATTAGCATTTACCAAATTTTGTTTTAGTTTTAAAATTTTCTTATACAGTATACACTACCATAATATTTGCTGAGGGCTTTTTCTGTGTCAGGAACTGTTCTATGCACTTGATATGTATTATTTCCTTTAATCTTTACAATAAAATTATGATACTATATTACCTTTTTTTGAAAGATAAGGAAACAGGCAAATGGAGGTTAAGGGAACTCACACCCTAAGGAACCTCACAGAAAGTGGTATTTTCACCTGTATTTTAACTTGGTCTGTCTGGTTCTGGAACCTATGCTACCACTGCATTGTGGTTTGGTATCTGCTACACAGTGCATGTGTGTGTGAGAAATAGCTTCAGTGGTGTCTGACTCTTTGCCACCCTATGGACTGTAGCCCGCCAGGCTTCTCTGTCAGTGGGGTTCTCCAGGCAAGAGTTACCTTGCCCTCCTCCAGGCAATCTTCCCAACCCAAGGATTAAACCTGCATTTCCTGCAACTCCTGCATTACAGGCAGATACCGCTGAGCCACTAGGGGGAAGCCTCTGCTACATCAGTTCAGTTCAGTCGCTCAGTCGTGTCCGACTCTTTGCGACCCCATGAATCGCAGCACGCCAGGCCTCCCTGTCCATCACCAACTCCCGGAGTTCACTCGGACTCACGTCCATCGAGTCCGTGATGCCATCCAGCCATCTCATCCTCTGTCGTCCCCTTCTCCTCCTGCCCCCAATCCCTCCCAGCATCAGAGTCTTTTCCAATGAGTCAGCTCTTCACAGGAGGTGGCCAAAGTACTGAGTTTCAGCTTTAGCCTCATTCCTTCCAAAGAAATCCCAGATCTGATCTCCTTCAGGTAAACACTAAATAAATATTTATTGAATGAATTAGTTTAATAGGTCCAACCAGAAAAGAAGATGAATACTCAGAGTTATCGAGAATAAAGTAGGAAAGTTAGGTACAGATTATGGAAACTCGAGGGCCCTGGGAAATAGTATAGAGGTTAGATGGTGGGGAATAAGGATATACTGTTGAAATAATTTTTAAAAGGAGACTAGGTTGGAAACATTTTGTGAAACTTCTACTCTATGCCTTCTGCCTCAACCTTCAACTTGAAATTAGAACATGTAGAAAGGAGTATAATGAAATATTAATGGAAAAATTCAATAGTGCATAAGATCTAAAGGAAGAGTTTTTTGTTTTCTTTAACATCTAAAGGAGCAGAAAGCATCTTTTATAGATAATTTTTTGGCATGACTATTAGGAGTTTTAAAAACATGAACAGATTTTTGAAAAATCATTTACTTTCTATAGGATGGTTGGGGGAATATCATCTCTTTTTGAGAATTTAAGTTATGTATCTTTTTTTTTTTTTTTAATCCCTTTCCCCCTCTCAGCTGGTCTTCTGCTGTGGCCCTAAGTTATGTATCTTTACCAAAGCTCACTTTGTATATATGAGATATCTGTCAAAAAGTATATATGTATATATACTTATATATATATATAATTTTTTTAATCTTATTTTTTCAATTAGGATTTTAGGGTTCATGTTAAACCCAAAATATTAAAAATCAACTGTGACAATCTATAACTTTTAATACTTTCTGTTGGTTCCATGTTCACAAGGCAAATGATACTTTTTGTTGCAAACAAAGCCATCTGTTTGGCCAAGTGTCTTGACTAGAAAACTTTGCTGTTAATCTCTAAGTGTGAAATTCCACCCTCAAGTATGTTTGCTGAGGGTGGTAAAGACTTAAAAATCATTGTCCTCCAAAGTGATTTGACTACATTGATGAATACCAGGGATCATTTAAACATGGTCATGGGGCTTACCCAGGAATAGGGTAAGCATCATACCATTCTATTTCTTTCTCCTTCCCATCCCCTGCACCTCACCCTCATTTTTACTCATTTTACAGAGTGAGGAATTCTAATGATATTTCCCTCTTATAATTGTATTTGTTTTCACTCTAAAATGCCTTAATTATTTCAAAGCTGTCAATCTGGTCTTCTGTTCTAAATATTTTTTTTCTCATCTTTTATTTCCTCCTATTGGTACTGTGTTACTGATGTACATTGTGACAATCTAGAGATACACATAAGACTTTTAGGGAAACAGACAGGACTAGACTAACAGGAAAATACTTGTCTTTGCATAGTTGAAAGGCTCTCTTTGTTCCCTTTGGCTATGTATATCTAAATCTATACATTCCTATATTTAGAATTTGGGAATACAAAAGTTGGAAGATGTATAGTGTGATCAGAACTTGTCATTGTTTTTATTATCAAGATTGGTAGAGAGCCTTGCATCATGGAAGTGAAAATGGCAGTCATTTACAAATAATAAAAGAAATGTTTCCATTTATATGCTGAAGAAAGTTGTATTACTATAGATTCTATTCTCATTCTGTCCTGTACCCTTTCTTCCCTATTTCCCTCCATTTTTCCCTCTGTAGAGTCTGATAACTGATGCAAGTAACAGAGAGAATTTACCGTACTTTGAAGAATACTGTCTTTAACATATTTCAACATGTGTAATTATTAGTTTCAGGATACCCTTAGGCTGGGCTTCCCCAGTGGCTCAGTGGGTAAAGAATCTGCCTGTAATGCAGAAGACACAGGTGACGTGGGTTCAATCCCTGGGTCAAGAAGATCCCCTAGAGGAGGAAGTGGCAACTCACGCCAGTACTCTTGCTGGGAAGATCACATGAACAGAGGAGCCTGGCAGGCTGCATATTCATAGGATTGCAAGGAGTCAGACATGACTGAAGTGACTGAACAAGAGCACCCTTAGGCTACCGAGTTACACATCAAAATGCAAACGAATTTAAGTGACTGGAAACGTGATTTAATATATAATATAATGTGATATTATAAATATATTATGATAGGATATGTACTCAGGAAGCCCAGGAAGACCCAATCTAAATAAATCACTACGGAGATCTTGTGGAGAGCACTTAAAAATGATAGGCAGTAATTCTCCAGAACAACTGAAACTGAGGCCTGTGTTACTTAAATTGTGAGAGACAAGTCATAAATATTAAAACACAGTGAATGAAGAAAGTGAACAGGAGCTTTAAATATGAACCTCAGTCAAAATTTGCGAAGGAAGAAGTTTTGATTTTTGGCATAGATTTGTGATTGAGCTGTTTCTTTCAGGAGCAGCTCTTAAGTAGTGTTGGTGAAATGTGAGGTTGCAGGGATTTATTCATTATTCAAGATGGTTGATAAATCTTGTAAGCAATGTTGAAAAGAAAAACTAGCTATATGTAATTATTTATTTTAACATATGATAAATGAACTACTTTGGAACAATAGGGAAATAAATGAATGGAAGATATTATTTATAAAAAGTAAATATTGAATACGTTAAATGGCCTGAACACCATTTGAAGAGATTTATAAAACACAGAAGAGCATATATGAACATTTTAAATTAAAACAATAATTGGGAAAATATTAGGCTCTGTATTGACAGAAACAATATCTTTGTCATATAAACAGTTTATACAAAGTGATAAGCTAAATACCAAATTCTGAAAAAAAAAATTGAACAAAGAATATAATTTGACTCAGTTAAAAAGAAAAATTAATAATGAGATATGAAAAATTGTCAGTTCTAATAGTAAAGGCGAAGGCGAAGTCGCTCAGTCGTGTCCGACTCTTTGCGACCCCATGGACTGTAGCCTACCAGGCTCCTCTGTCTGTGGGATTTTCCAGGCAATAGTACTGGAGTGGATTGCCATTTCCTTCTCCAGTCTAATAGAGATGTAATTTGAAATAGCAACATATTATAATTTTATTCTTATTAACAAACTAAAAATTTCAGAGAAGTTAAAATGGTAAGATTGTTTTGAAATTATTGTATTTTGCTTGTATCAGTATAAATTACTCATCATTTGTGAAGTTATTAGGCAATAAATATAAAAATTTATGCAATGTATTCTCTCTTTGAATCTCTAATTCTCAAAGGAATTGATGCTTGTGAAAAATGCCAAAGAAAAAAGACACGCATTATGATTTCATAGCATGGGAAAGGGAAAAATACAAATGGCCATTGACAGAGACCTGCTTAAATAAATTATGGTGAAGCAACTCAGTATAATACTATGATGCCATTTGTAAGGAATATTTGGAGTATATGGGGATGATGGGTGTTTTAAAGAAAAAAAAATTTATTTACTATCTTTGATTCCTCTACATAAAGGCAAAGTGCTTTGAAGAGCTCACCACACACACCTTTATCGTTCTCTTTAAAGAAGCCTCACCAAAGGTAAGATCCATTCTGTTCTGCCTGCCGCTGGTTAGTTCAGTTCAACAGATTTTCCTGGATGTCTGTGATGTAGAGAGATACATAATGTGCTGGTGTACATCTGTACATCCACTGGCCTTTTCAGGTCCAGAGTAGCAGAATACTGAGCCACATTCTAGGGCCTCAGCACCTCTGATTCTGACTTGTAGTAGATATCTCTGTGGGATCAAGTGTTCTGAGAAGCTCAGTCTCATGACACAGAATGACTCCATCAAGAGTTCCCTATGAATAGAATCCATGCTCACCTTTGGAACCAAGACACAGTCATTGTTAAGTCTACACTAAATTTTGGCAACAAAAAAATGAGGGTTCTGAATGGCCAAGTAGCCATATACAATTTAACAGTATATCTAAACATGAAATGGCACAATCTAGCCAAAACAGTGTCAGTATTTCAACCCTCTGAATTCACATCAGGAACAAGAGAGACTGTCATAAATACTGAGTTTCTAACTTTTAAATTGTCATCTATTAAGTTGTGATGGCATCACTGACTCAATGGACATGAGTTTGAGAAAGCTCCTGGAATTGGTGATGGACAGGGAAGCCTGGCGTGCTGCAGTCTGTGGGGTCGCAAACAGTTAGACACAACTCAGCGACAGAACTGAGCCGAACTGAAGTTGTAATGGCTTCCCAGGTGGCGCTGCCGCTGCTAAGTCACTTCAGTCGTGTCCGACTCTGCGACCCCATAGATGACAGCCCACAAGGCTCACCTGCCCCTGGGATTCTCCAGCAAGAACACTGGAGTGGGTTGCCATTGCCTTCTCCGAGGTGGCACTACTGGTAAAGAACTCGCTTGCCAATGCAGAAGACATGAGAGACGTGGGTTCGATCTCTGGGTCAGGAAGATCCCATGGGCATGGCAACCCACTCCAGTATGCTTGCCTGAGGAGCCTGGTGGGCTACAGTCCGTGGGGTTGCAGAGTCAGACACAACTGAAGTGACTTAGTATACATGCATAAGTTGTGTTAAGATGGGAGATTAGACTCTTCCCTGGTGGCTCAGACGGTAAAGCATCTGCCTACAATGCGGGAAACCCAGGTTCGATCCCTGGGTCGGGAAGATCCTCTGGAGCAGGAAACGGTAACCCACTTCAGTACTCTTGCCCGGAAAATCCCATGGACGGAGAGCATGGTAGGCTACAGTCCATGGGGTTGCAAAGAGTCGGGCACGACTGAGCGACTTCACTTTCTTTCACTTTTCAGTCAGTCCAGATTTATTATTTGTACAATATTACAGGCTTGATCTTGATGCTGACATTGTTATAGACAGTAGTGAACAGGTGTGGAAATTTTAAGCCTATAATAGTTGCTAAAAAGGGTAACTGAAGAAGGTAACAGACTTGAATACAGTTTCTGATGGGAAACAAAAGGATAGGTGGCTGTTAAGAGCCTATTTCAAACTCACAAAGACAAGAAGCTGACTTAAATCACAGTCAAAAACTAGAGATATTCATCCAAGGAACATTTAGAGGACAGATTTACCCCCTGGGGTAGCCAAGACAGCAGCTTTCCTTTGCCATGGTCATCTAGTACTCATGAGACGTGTCCGGCAATTTACCAACTATTGCCAATCATGCTGGTTTGGTTCTTACTCACTTTCACTTTTCCTGTAACCAGGATTATAGCAGAGGGACTTACTCTTCTTATTTCTTAAACAGAACATTCAAAACATGCTGTAAAATGCAACTGTAACAGAAAGTAGTCACATCCTTTTGGGCAGGTTGACTTACTGGTCTCAGCCTGAGAGTCTTAAACTTTGAAATAAAAGGTACATATGAGCCACTTTAAAGGCTTGTGTTAAGCATATATGTTACAAAAAAGAAGGAAGGGGAGAAAGAGAAAGAGTTCTGGGCTTAATCAGTAATATTTTACTGCATAAGTTATTATTAAATTTTATTTCTATTTCTTAATGAAAATACCTATTTTCTGATTAAGATTCATTTTCTTTTACCAACATTCAAATGCAGACATGCACAAAGTAGAATGTGAACATACCCATAATATCACCTGCTAACAAAACCATATGTTAGCAACCGGGTACATAACCTCTTATCTCCTTTAGTTTAGTTTGGTTTGGTTTTTGCATGTCACTAAAATTGTGTGTGTGTGTGTGCAAAGCAGCAATAGCCAGGCTGGTAATTATTTTACAAAAACAGAGTCATACTATGCACAACTCTAAAGTTTACTTTTTTACTTTGCCAGACATGTCCAGCATTTTTCCATGTTAGAAAACATAATTCTTTTGATTATACCAGAATCCCCTATTTATACAATCTTGCCATCATTTGTTTAACCAATTCTAGACTCATTGGTAGTTCCAGTGTTCAGCTACAGGGTGCATCTTTGTGCATGCACCCTTTAAATTTGTCTTATTTTTCCCCATAGGATAAATCTTCAGAATTTATTATTTGTCTTACTGACCTATAATGCTGTGTATTTTTTCAGTAAAACATAAAGGACTCAGTAATTCATCCAACAAGTAGTAGATATTCCCCTGTGATCCAGAATATCTTCTATATGCCCAACATGTTTTTTGCACTTAAAAAGATAATTTTTAATTGTTACTTAACATCCATAGTGAAAGTACACAAGTTATAAGTACATAATTTATGATTTTTTGTGTTCAATTTGAACACACCCATGCAGATGGAACCCAGGTCAAAAAACAAAATATTTACCAATACCATCCCCTCATGCCCCTCACGTGCCTTGGCAACCAGTTGATTATTTTAACAATTCCTCATGAGAAAGTTGTTGGTGAGCTTGTTGACCTTAGTTTTCATGATTCAAGTGCTAGATTATGGGCACCATGCCATTTAGATTGACAGTGTAATATTGATTGATGCTTTTCAGACCTTCAAAGATTCCTTGTCAACAAAGGTGGCCTGGTTCAACTGAATTAGTTTCCAAAATCCTTCATTCTGTCCTTGTCACTTTATCGTTTCTATCAAGTTTGATCTTATATTTATCCATTGGACCGTGCCTGGCACATATTTCAATTGATATCATGAATTACCCTTTGGATAACAAAAGAAGTTGACTAACTTGTTCTTCATCTGATTTCATATTGTTGGCCACTTAGCCCAGCTGAGTGGATTTACAATTGGAAAAGGAGTCCTAGGCTCTCATTTTGTGGCTTCTGTCTTTCTTCTGCTTTCTTTTTCCATTAGGAGTATAATCAGTAACCTTCAAAATTCACTTAACTTTCAGAGACATCAGTTTCTTGATTTTTAAGGACTTCCAACTCCTTGATTCTATTAAAAAAAAAAAACAGTATCCTTTAATGTATAATTAAATACATATAAGTTTCCTTTCATAGAGAAAAGTCAATATTGAGAGTAAACATAGGGAAGAAGGAATGTGTTAGATGCATGAAAAGTGTCTTAAGTTAGTTCAGTGAATGAGAAGAGAAAATATTTGCTTCTTTTGTGCTCCACTGTTTTCATCCCTTTTATTATCTTCTAAGAAGCGGAAGTCTGGATCAGTTTCCTAACACAATACTGCTGGGGAGATCACTGCTCACATTACCATGGCTGCAACTGAGATGAAGTGTTACTCAAAGTACAGTTCATGCACCAGCACTTGAATTGTTAATTACTCATTCACCAGGAGAGACGGAACTTGAGCCAGAATATAAATCAAATAAGGCATGAAAGCACACTTTGTAGTCTGGATGATTTTTTGGTAGTAAAACCTTCTTGATGAAGGAAGCAGTGCTTTGAAGTTCCTCTTCTCACAAGGACTCATAACCCACCTATTCCTGAGGGAGTCAAGCGGCTTTTCGAATAGTAGCACTGATCTCTAAGGTGGGCTTTGTAGTTAAATTGAGAAATTTGTAAAAATGTAAACATTTTCTCTTCCTGTGCTCATTTTCTGTTGAAATTGGCTTTTTTTTTTAAGGTTTTTTTTTTTTTTTTTTGAGGGGAAGGTGTATTTAACTTTGAGATGGAGTGACTAATAGCACCACAAAACATGGTGTTCCTGTATGCACTAGTTATAATACCCTTCCCTACAGTGATCAGCGTATTGCCCTTGACCCTTTTTACTTCCACAGATGAGCAGGGAGACAAGGACTGTGATTGTACGAGAAGTGGTAATTTTCAAAGAATGGGATTATCGTAGACTTTAACTTTACATTTAAAAAAAACACTGCATCCTGTTTCCATGTCCAGTCACATCTTCACTGATTCACTATGGTAAACTCCCTTTTGATTTTTATTGTGCTCTTCAGAATACATTCATTCCAGCCACACAACTACGTTCATGATAATATATTTCAGTGTTGACAGCAGATTCCTCCATTATTCCGGTGGACAGGAAACTCATAAAGTCTTTGTTGAATATTGTTGAGAGACACAATTGCTTGATAAAAGTATGGTCCAAGTTTTGTCTGGAGCATGGAACTATTCATTTTATTGCCCTAACTAAAATATTTATAAATTTAGGGCATGTTCATCACTTTTTTTTACTATTGAATAGCTACCCTTTGCCTAATCAGTATGATTTAATACAAGATTGTTTATTCCTTCATTCAATAAATATTATTGTGAATCCAAAAGTAGAATAGATAGAAACTATCTCTCCAAGAAGCTTCAAGTTTCTCATTTCTTTTATCCTTTGATTCCTTCATTCCTTCAAATACTTATTGAGCATCTTTATAATAGAGATTGCTGATTCATAGATAGAAAGATTAGTCCTCTAAGAGTACATAGTCCATCAAAGCAGACCAGTGGGTCAACAAATATAACAAGTATAATAAAATGTGAGAAATGCTATTGTAGAATGGTATAGAAAGTATCCTGAGAATAGAGAAGGAGCCAGAAAGTTGCTTAGAGAAAAATAGGTAGGGATTTATATTATGAGTGAATTATCAGATGAGGCAGAGGCAGGAGCAGAGTCTTAAAGAATGAACAAATTGGATTTGGGGTGGAGTTGGGAGAAGACATACAAATATAAGAATTAAATATAAGAATTCAAAATATGTGGGAATCTATAATAGTTTGATATGCCTGGAGCACCATTCTCAGGGACAAGAGAAAAATGAGACTGGAAAAGTAGCATGTGGCTATGTAACAAGGGACATATAAGGTGAGTAATATAAGAAAGGTTTTTTAGAATTTTTAATCAAGATGGTCACTATAAAAATATGCATGTGTATTAGACTCATGCACATATAGTAATATTGTATCACCTTACCTTACATAGTACATGGTTAACAAGTTGTTGAGTGAATCATCGATTGTATCAAAGAATAGTTTTCTTAACCAAAGTCACTAGCACTATCCTATTATTTGTATAATGAGTTGTTTTATCCATTAGGGGTCTTGAGTTAGTCTTCATGTCTTTATTGTCTCTCCCCTAGTCCCTCTTGAGGGCTTCCCTGTTAGCTCAGTTGGTAAAGAATCTGCCTCGAATGCAGGAGACTCTGTTCAGTTCCTGGGTTCAGAAGATCCGCTGGAGAAGGGATAGGCTACCCACTCCAGTATTCTTGGGCTTCCCTGGTAGCTCAGCTGGTAAAGAATTCGCCTGTAATGTGGGAGACCTGGGTTCGATCCCTGGGTTGGGAAGATCCCCTGGAGAAGGGAAAGGCTACCACTCCAGTATTCTGACCTGGAGAATGCCATGGACAGTCCATGGAGTCCCAAACAGTTGGACATGACTGAGTGACTTTCACTTTCACTTAAGCCCCTCTTGAAACCATTTGTGCAGGTTAAAGTGACAGCTGGGGAGGACTGTCCATATACAATAGCACCTCTTCATGCACCCTAAAGGAAATCAGTCCTGAATACTCATTGAAAGGACTGATGCTGAAGCTGAAACTCCCAATACTTTGGCCACCTGATGTGAAGAACTGACTCATTGGAAAAGACCCTGATGCTGGGAAAGATTGAAGACAGGAGGAGAAGGGGACGACAGAGGATGAGATGGTTGGATGGCATCACTGACTTGATGGACATGAGTTTGAGTAAACTCTAGGAGTTGTTGATGGACAGGGAAGCCTGGTGTGCTGCTATCCATGGGGTCACAAAGAGTCAGACATGACTGGGCGACTGAACTGCACTGAACTGAATGCTCCAGCTTGTCAGGAAATGTGTGTAGCTGTATCAGTAGCTCACTCTCATTCCTTTAAACCTCACTCTTGTATGAAATTAAAGCTAACCAAACACATGCTTTACAACCTTCTTTCTTAGCAGTGCCAAAAGAGAGTTTTAATATAATATATAGTAATTCATGCAGCTCTCCATTATTCAGAATTTGACTGCTTTAAAGTCAGTTTCTTATATACCATCATAACCTCTGCTGTCATAGTGAGTCAGTCAGTAGAAGGTAGATTATGCTACAGTACAAAGTGAGCGAGTAATCTCAGTGGCTTAAAACAACAGAAGTCTATTTATTGTTCACACTAAGTGCTCACACAACCAGAAAGTGGTGAATGCATTGGCTTTGGTCACCCAGGAACCCAGATTGGCAGAAGCTGGCCCAGATCCACAGTTATTGCAGCAGAGGGAAGGCATGTGGCAAATCTCACGTGTGAAAGAAAGGTGAAAGTGAAAGTTGCTCTGTTATGTCCAACTCTTTGTTACCCTATGGACTATACAGTCCATGGAATTCTCCAGGCCAGAATACTGGAGTGGGTGGCCTTTCCCTTCTCCAGAGGATCTTCCCAACCCAGGGATCAAACCCAGGTCTCCCGCATTGCAGGTGGAGTCGTTATCAGCTGAGCTATAAGAGAAGCAAATTCACACAGCTATTTGAGCAGAGGGAAGGCATGTGGCAAATCTCACGTGTAGTCTTACATTTTATACCCACAAGTGACACATGTAAAATTTTCTGCAAATGTTACTGATCAAAACAAGTCATGTGGCCACCCTAGTTTCAGAGAGGGTGGAAACATGCAGCCTTACAACATGCCTGGACAGAGGAAAGGACAGCAGAAACATGTGAGCATCACTGATGACCACAGGTCTCAAATTTTTCCTCCTTTATCTTCAACCTCCCCGGAGAGAAGAAATGGAATGAACATAAAATTTGGAGACATGGGGATATAGATTTGAATTCCAGTCCAGCCTCTAAGTGGCTGGGTAACCTTGGGCAAGCTTTTGAATTCTCTGATCCTTAATTTTCTCATTGGTTAAAGGAAGGTAAGGGATAATAATAACTACAGTACAGAGTTGTGAAGATTAAAGAAAATACCCCTGTACCATATACACAGACATACACATATACACACAAGCCTGGTGGGCTGCCATCTATGAGGTCGCACAGAGTCGGACACGACTGAAGTGACTTAGCAGCAGCAGCAGCAGTATATGTTTTTTATTAAACACACATCAGCTGCTATCACTCATTGTGTTACTGTTTTTCCAAACTCGTTTGTCTGGACATCCTTTATCCTACACAAGCATGTCACGTCCAGCTTCCTCTGCCTGTCACACTCTGAAGACCTCCTTTCATTCCACAATGACCTGGGGACCCTTGCACCACCCCCTGCTACTTGTCATCACTCTTCTGGCACAACGTTGCCTCTACATCCAGTGCACATACAATGAAATAAAAAAGCACTTAGATATAAGAGAAATGAGTGATGTGTGAATGTGTGCTTCTGATTAAGGGTATTCCTACAACCTTAATAAAAGAACACAAAGCACACAGCCATAAAGGGTGACGTGGAGAGCTCAACCTTCATAAAGGACAAAGCCAAAGTCTGTTAAATCGTGTATAAATGATACTCGTCATTTTCATGAGTAAAGCCATATTTATCTGTACTTTTAAAAGAATGTATAAGTCTTTTATATAGGCCATCAGGGTGGTAGTCTGTTTTCTACAAATAATGACTAATTATTTTTCGATTTGACCTCTTCCCATTTTTAAAAATGAAATACATTCTGAGAGCATTTGAGCCTACATTTGTTTATTGCTTCCATATTGTCTTGGGCAAATTCTGGTCCTGGGTTGTTTTCTCAAATAACAGGCTGCCAGGGACTTGCTTTCCTCTACATTTGATAGTCTGCCATGTCATGGTGCTCCATGTTACAAGGAACACATAGACATTCTTTTTGTTAGCCAGACTTTTGAGTATACTGTGCTGCCTGAGAGAGAGAAAGGAAGGATGAATGAGAGAATATCAAGGCAAGCTCTGCCGCTCTGTTTACACAAAGGATTAGCAGGACCATGGGAAGTTTCTTGAGGGAACATGCTTTCCTGATGAAGGACACACTGTCCTCATTTCTGTCTCCTGCCTTCCCTGGTGAACTTGGGAATCCTGGTAGAAGAGTAATTTCAGAGCGATGAGAGGGCACTTTGTCTCCTTATATGGTTGGTGTTTTATGTAACCTCTGCCTAAAATCTGACTCATCTGGTACTCATCAATTTAGGGTACCTACCCGGAGCCTCAGTCATATGATTGCTTATGACTGAAGAAAAGCACTATTAATATCAATGCTACATATTTTAAAAAAATATATGCAGCTGCATTTTTTAATGACTAGTTTCATTCTTCGGAGAAGGCAATGGCACCCCACTCTAGTACTCTTGCCTGAAAAATCCCATGGATCGAGGAGATTGGTAGGCTACAGTCCGTGGGGTCGCTAAGAGTCGGACACAACTGAGCAACTTCACTTTCACTGTTCACTTTCATGCACTGGAGAAGGAAATGGCAACCCACTCCAGTGTTCTTGCCTGGAGAATCCTAGGGACGGGGGATCCTGATGGGCTGCCGTCTATGGGGTCACACAGAGTCGGACACGGCTGAAGTGACTTAGCAGCAGCAGCATTTCAAAACATGCAGACCCTGAACTGTAAGAGAGTTCACATATTTGGGTTTATTCCTCTTGCCACAATAGAGGACTCACCCAAACCAGAGCGATCAGGGAGGTGGCTGCTAGACTTGAGTTGCAGGAAGCATGAGTTCTTTGATTTGCGGAACTTGGAGTTTGAAGACCGATGCTTGATGCCTAAATCAAGTCTCCCACTTTTGCTGAGTTTATTTGCTTCTGTGTCTCCTATGGGCCCTGTGTGGAACCTGGACCTCATTGGCTATTGGGAGTCTCAGTGACCTTCCCCAGAGCCTGCCAACACACTAGCCCTCAATAGAAAATGACTCTCTCTTGGATCTTGAGGGCATTATACTAAGTGAAACAAGTCAGACCAAAAAACAAATTCACACAATCACACTTATATGTGGAATCTAAAGAACACAAAAGCAAGCTCATAGAACAAGTTGGTTGGCGGGAGGTGTGTGAAATGTGCGAAGGTGGTCAAAAGGTACAGACTTCCAGTTATAAAATAACTAAGTCATGGGGATATAACATTTGTCATGTTGACTGTAGTTAATACTACTGCATTGTATATTTAAAGTTGCTAATATCTTAAAAGTTCTCATCATAAGAAAAAATTACAACTGTGGGTGGTGACACATATTATCTTCTTGTAGTGATCCTTTTGCAATATACAAATATCTAACCATTGTTGTACTCCCAAAAACTAATACCACATTATATGTCAGTTACTGCTGCTATACTAAAGAGTAATGCATGCTCAGTTGCCCAGTCGTATCTGACTCTTTGCGACCCCATAAACTATAGCCCACCAGGCTCCTCTGTCCATGGGATTTCCCAGGCAAGAATACTGGAAGGGGTTGTCATTTCCTCCTCCAGTGGATCTTCCCCTCCCAAGGATCAAACCTGAGTCTCCTACACTGGCAGGCAGATTCTTTACCAATGAACTACCTGGGAAGCTATATGTCAATTATATCTCAATTATTTTTAAAAAGAAAACTACTCTTTCTTGAATCAGGATACGTACAAAGCCCCTCCCTTTGATTGGGTATTTAAAGTGCAGGAAAGATATCCTGGGCTGCCTCTGAGGATGACTGATAATGTAAGATGAACATCGAGCATTTTAAGTTCATCTGGAGGTCCAGACAGAGATTCAGACCAGTGAGTGGTGGTGGAGTGAAGTCATGAGCAAGGCTGGCTGGCCAGTCACCATTCCTGGTGTTCAGGCAGCCTGTTCTGCCACTATGGATCTATTTCCCTAGGAGTATTAAACCTCCTCTCTCTCATTCTCTGAGACTTCACTTCTTGTACCTCTGGGCATCATAAGCTGATGGTGCAGCAAATATTTGAACTTCTCCAAAGCCCACTGAAAAGTCAGGCTTAATCACTGTATTTATTTAGAAGCTTCTAACATTTTTACTGACTTACTGCATATTATACCAAATATATTTTCTTAATACCCTTGGGGATAAACCATCTTTCTCTAACTTCTATGTTAAAGATCACCAATCCTACTGAAAAACTATGAGAATAATAACAATGGACACCTATATATCCTTTAACTAATCAGTTGCTAATATTTTAACACATTTGTTTCATCATCTTTTCTTTCTGTATGGATGTGTGTACTTATTATTATTATTATTTTTTGGCTGACCATTTGTGGGTTAGTTGCTGCTACTGTGATATTTTACTTTGTACATGTATTTCCTAATGACCAGAACGTTCTCCTATATCACACTTAGGAAATGTAATATTGCTACAATGCAGTTATCCAATGTATAGTCTATGCCCAAATTTCCCCAGTTGTCATAATAATGTCTTTTATAACAAAGCTATTTTTCCTTTTAATGGATCCAAGGATCTTTCATTGTATTAGAGGATAAATCTCGACATCTGCATCCTACTTTTTCTTCTCTGAGTATTCAGCTGAATACTAAATAATGTAATACAGCCAAAACTGGCTGTAGCCAAAACTTAGCCTGCCTAAGCTGCCAATTACCAAGCATTATTATTTTTAAATACCCGTTTCACTGTGGAAAGCATCATCATATGTTGACTCTCAGCCATGGAGGACTGGAAGAATGAGAGAATGTATTTAGTAGAATCCATATGTATGAATTATGCTAAGCACTGGGCTAATATCCAGGAGGATTGGGCAATGTACACACTATGTAATCAACTAAGGTTCTATTTGTAGTTGTATTATGAGGGACGATGGTTTATTAATTCAAGTAAATGCTTTGTTGAAAATGTCATCAGATGGAAGACTCTGTGAGCTTGAGTCCTTGCTGGGAAATGCAGGACTTAAAACACACATACTTGTCATATTCCAGTCCATTTCTAAGAAGAGGCTATAAAGCATCTTAGTTTAAACAAATACATGACTATAGTTGTCAACAGAGAAATATAAATAAATCATGGCCTGTTTAATTAATTTGCTAATACTGAAGTTCTTTTCAAACAACCTATATCATCACTTTTTTTTTCAAATTGTACCTGTACATGTGATTTTTATAGATAAGAGAATGGTTTGTTAGGTTTTGGCATATTCTTAGGTGCAAATTTTAGAAGTGGATATATTAGATAATTTATCTTTCTGTCTTCCATATGCCTCAATTACCAAGATATTTTAATGGAAAATTAAGCTTGGAGTTTAATTTATGAAGTGAATAAAACATTTACTATATATCCATTCTTATAAGCTGAAAACTTACAAGCCAGATGAAAAATTACAAGATAATGTATACACAAAACAATAATCGACACATACAGAAGCATATGCCATCAGAAAAGTTTTCACTGAACACATTAGCCTACGTACCTATGGGAGATGGAAGGAAATGTAGAGAAAGAGGGATCAGGTTAGTCACAAACAGAAAAACGTGTATTTAAAAAGGAAAATTACAACAGCAACGAGAATAAAGAGTGGCACTGGTCAGGAGCTGTACAAGCTCACTTACGTTCTTCTTAGGCTGCGTGGTCCCAGTGGCCCATAGTTGCCTCCTTCAGAGGAATCTGCTTAAATTTAGGGTGGACTTTATCAAAGCTTATAGAAATCCCGTATTTCCAAGCTCTTCTCTGTCTCCTTACAATAGTTTTAGTGCCTAAAACTATAGTCGACCGAGAATACCTTAAGATCTCCTATAAAGGTTTACAAAAGTGACTTATGGCAATTGCAAAATTAAGTTTACAAGAACAAAGTCTTCCCAAATATCATACTCCATAAGGAGACTGGTAGGAGCATTTCCTAACTGGACAAAAACTAAACTTAATACAAATTATTTTAATTGTAGAGATAGAATAAAAGGCAATGGGAAGGGAGGAAATGCCGTTCTCCAACCACAGCATGGTTGAGAATTTTTTAAAACATGTCTTGTCTTATTAAAAATAAGCAAGCAGGTTTCCCTGGTTGTCCAGTGGTTAAGAATCCACCCAGCGATGCAGGGGACACAAGTTTGATCCCTGGTCTGGGAGGATTCCACATGCCCCAGAGCAACTAAGCCCATGAGCCACAACTACTGAGCCTGTGTTCTACAGCCTGCTCACCACAACTAGAGAAAGCCTTCGCACAGCAACTAGACAAAGCCCTCGGGCAGCAAAAATAAAATTAAAAAATTTAAAAAAAAGGACGCTTTTTTGTATACTAGTTGCTCCAAGAATTAAAAAAATATTTTTTTTCTTAATATTCCTCTAAAAAATTGGAAATGATCAGAGCTGAGTGGAGGAAGGGAGTTGCACCTCAAAGCTCCCATTAAAAATTCTGTAACATCTTGAAAGGTCGATCTTTCTTCACACTGATTCATTTCAACCTTGCCTGTGATCTTCAAGTCATTATTTCTCTGACTGTTAGGTTTTTCTTTAAATCAAGTGTTTAGCCAATAATCTTTTTTCCTGCTCCCTGAAAGTGACTATCATGTTCTGCTACTTCTGAACCAGTTCCTGCTTCCTTCAACCTTTAGGTTGCCACTTTTCTCATTTTGATTTCATTCATTGTGTTAATAACATAGATGGGTCCAGTCTTCCCAAAGTGCAGGGTAGACCCCTTCTTGGTCTTTTCTAATCATTAGAAAATCACAAAAATACTATGCCTAAAACTTTTATATTTGACTTTTTTAATCCAGAAAATGGGGGCTTCCCAGGTGGCACAATAGTAAAGAATACGCCTGCCAATGCAGGAGGTGAAAGAAACTTGGGTTTGATCCCTGGGTCAGGAAGAGCCCCTGGAGGAAATGACAACCCACTCCAGTATTCTTGCCTGGGAAATTCCACTGACAAAGGAGCCTGGCGGCCTATAGTCCATGGGGTCACAAAGAGTCAGACATGATTGAGAGTGCATGCATCATGCATCACTGTCTAGAAATTATCCACTTAAACTCTCTTTTTCCTAAGGGAGTATCATGTAAAAATAAATTATTCTTACTAAGGCAGAAATGTTGGCATAAAAATGTTCACAAGAATGTGGCAAAACTTTATGACAAATAATAGTTTGATTTCCCCAGGAAAACAGTGCTTGCTATAGATGCAAGGGAACTCGTATTTATAATTGCTTTTGAGTCTATACAAGATAGATGGTCAAAACACTTAGGTTCCTATCTCCTTTTGAAATAGTTTCTTGTGTTTTTATTTTTATTTTTTAATTACATTCAATCTACACTGTTTTGCATATCAAGAAAGGTATATTCTTCTGGAACCANGGAAAACAGTGCTTGCTATAGATGCAAGGGAACTCGTATTTATAATTGCTTTTGAGTCTATACAAGATAGATGGTCAAAACACTTAGGTTCCTATCTCCTTTTGAAATAGTTTCTTGTGTTTTTATTTTTATTTTTTAATTACATTCAATCTACACTGTTTTGCATATCAAGAAAGGTATATTCTGAATATTCTGTGAATTATAACTAATGTGGATAACTAATTTTTAAAGAATCTGAACAAAATAACTAGCCTAACATAAAAGTATTCTGAAAATAATTTAATTATTTTGCTGAGGAAATATTTTACTGAGCCGGAGGCTAATCCAGAGAGATAAAAGCCATCACGAAGGTAAAGAGGGATAATAAGGGATTGGACTGAATCCAAAGCCACCTAATGACCTACCCTAGAAACTGGTTTTGAAAATAAATCACAGATATTAAGCTGTTACGCCAACATTTCTTTAATTTTCACCAGAGTACTATGAAAAAGTTCTGATTACATTTTCTCATCATTCTTTTGAACTACAGATAAAGAGGACTGCTCCTTTTCATTTTGGGGCTGCCATTATCCACTCCAGGGGAGCTTCCCAGGTGGTGCTAGTGGTAAAGAACCCGTCTGCCAATGCAGGAGACAGAAGAGATGCAGGTTCCATCCCTGGGCTGGGAAGATCCCCTGGAGGAGGGCATAGCAACCCACTTTAGTATTCTTGCCTGGAGAATTCCATGGACAGAAGGGCCTGGCAGGCTACAGTCCCTAGGGTCGCAAAGAGTCGGACGCGACTGAAGTGACTTAGCACACATGCATCCAGACCAGACGATGAATTCCAGGACGTTATTCAGAAACTTCATCTCTCCACATTTCTTTTCATGAAATGGCTCTCTAACTCTATATTGAATACCAGATAGACTCAGTTTTTTTCTTTACTTTTTTTTTTATTGTGCTGACACAGGGAATCATGAGATTCCACTAATTTTCACACAAAATTCTTCTCCCAAAGCACTGTACTGACTAAGCAGGAGCAGTTCTCAAATAAGCAAATATATGGCAACCCACTCCACTATTCTTGCCTGGAGGATCCCATGGACAGAGGAGCCTGGTGGGCTACAGTCCAGGAGGTTACAAAGTCAGACAACTGTAGTGACTTAGCATGCCTGCATGGATGGGCTTAATCAGCTTTGAATAAGGTTAGTAGTAATATAATGAACTTTATTTTCATTATTGCAAGCCCAGGGGTAAGTGTTTGGCATTGACTGCAAATGAAGATTTACATTTAAATCTTTACTTGCAGTGGGTGGCAAGTATGTATTGTCAGTGACAACTGTAGTGACTTAGCATGCCTGCATGGATGGGCTTAATCAGCTTTGAATAAGGTTAGTAGTAATATAATGAACTTTATTTTCATTATTGCAAGCCCAGGGGTAAGTGTTTGGCATTGACTGCAAATGAAGATTTACATTTAAATCTTTACTTGCAGTGGGTGGCAAGTATGTATTGTCAGCACCTACCTTCTCTTACCTAGCATGACCTAAAAGGCCACTAGGTGAAGAAAAAGCATTAAGAGAAAAGAAAATCATGCAAATTGTAAAGGAAAGTTCAAGGTCCTATATAAAACATGTTCTTTTCTAAGTAGAACTAAAAGCAACTGTGATAAGATATGATAAGTTCCCCTCCAGATTCTGGAAATGGTAGTTTCTACATGTCCTACAAAGAAAGAGATCAAATATATCATCTAAAACTATTCATTACATTATACGATTACAGTTTACATTTGCAGACCTGGAAAGAGCCTTTACCATGCATGTTAATACTGTATCAAATTGTTGCTAATGGTTTGGGAGGCCCACCTTTTGGAGAATGACACAGCAGGGCCTGGTAAGGATGAACTGTTGATTCAACATCCTAACAGCTAGGGCACTCTTTGAATAATGTCCAGAGGGAACAAAGCAGCTTGTCCCAGTTTTCCACGACAACAACAAAAAAACCTTTCACAGAGTTGCTGTTCACATAGAAATGTATTTAAATAAAGGTCAGAAACTCAGACACTGCTGTGCCAGATTGGAGGCTGACTGTAGGCTGGGTTTAATCCACCACTATATTGTAGAAGTCAAGACCCTGGCAGAGGCCCCTCCCACAGGCTGGCCGCCCAGGGGTCTTGCAGTGCTTCTGGGAGAGCACTCAGAGATGAGGGCTTATCGAATCTTCTTCCTTTCACTAAGCAGGAAGGTACACACACCAGAGAGTATGCTCTGTTCCTGCAGAGCTTCACAGTCCTCCTAATCAAACCATGGAAAGGAAAGCTTCCATTCTTTCAGAGGAGTCACAGAGGCTGAGCACTGAGTGACATGCAACAGAGGCCCGCCCCCCTCTACCAGGTCTGCCTTAGCTGTGCGGTTCCTCTGACTGCCCCCCCGCACTGGACTCACGGTGAGACTACACACCCGTCCTTCCTCGCTTCAGGAGGTATCTGCCGTTTGTAGACTTCTTCCCAGCACTTTTTTAATTCCAAGAGACAAAAGGGATAGCTGGCTGATCATGAACTGAAACATCTCCCTAGATCTTCACTTACAATGCGATCTGTCTCTTCTTTAAAAATAAATAAATAAATAAATAAAAACTTTCTGAGAATGGGTCAGAGAAAAAAAAAGCATCGCAATCCTCACATGGCTTTAGGTGCCACGTGAAATGAGTGTCTGCTCTCGCTGCCCCTGGTTGGGTCAAGGCTATGCAGTTCAGATGAAATCGCTCTTTTTTCCTTTGAACCTAATCTGTTTGGGAGAAACAGCCCAAGAAGCAGCATCTTGAAACACACTTGTTTGATTTTGTTTCCACAGTACCACCTACAGCCTCATTCACACTGCTCAGTGACTGAACACACACACTCTGGGTCATTCTCAACATTATCCACAGACTCAAAATATTCACCAGAGAGAAAGAAGAGTTATCCATTTTTAAGACATCTATAAGAAAATGAGAAGTGATGTCATCAAGTTAAAATGATTCTAACAGTGTGTACACTCTATTGTTTCTGAGTAGAAGAGTGAAATGAAGTTCGTAGATCTGTCATTTTAAATTAGGTAGTATTCTGAAAGTAATAGTAAATCTAAAATATTGGGGGAAGGATATTTAGAGAAGATATTTAATTGTGAAATGTTGAATGAGGATGCAAGTTGTCATCTGTTCATTTCTACCATTATCTCCCAAGGTCAGTTTCCCCAGATATTCTCAGCCTCAGTTGCCATAAACTCTTCCATAGACATCTGAGGCTCACAATGGGCTTTTGTTTCAGGAGGTGAAAAGTACTCTTGGAATATTTACATTGTAAACAGATACTTGGATTTAGCAACTGGTCTGGCAGCCAGTTGTGAGCTCTATCATTGAATTGCCAGTGACTGATTCGTGCCTCCAACCCCACCTCCAGAAAATGATACAGAGCTGTGTAGCAAAGGTGGTTTTAGAAAACTCAGCCAATTCCAGCTGAATGTATGACCTGTAAGTGTCAGAATTATTGGACTAGCAGAGACCTGGAAGTCCCTCTAGTCTTTCGAGGGATTGAGAAAGACCTATATCTACTGGTCTTTTACTTGGATGACCTTTTTTTTTATTTTCAAAGCATGATTTTGGACACAGTGTCACATCCTAACTCAGGAGCTTGTGGAGAGGTAGAAAAGGTATCATTGGACAGATGGGAAAACAAATATCAAGACTGAACTGTGAATTTGTCCAAAGTAAGTGGCAGGTAGGAACTCACTGAGTGTCGTCATTTCCTCTTCCTACCACATTTGAGGAAAGTAAGAACACAGTTCAGGCATGGGTTCCTCTCTGTCCTCTGCTAGCTGTGAACCCTGAGTAAATCACAGTTTCTTTGTTGATCAGTTTCCTCATCTGCAAAATGGGAATAATAATTCCTGCTCTGCCTCTCCTACAAACTAGTTTGTGTGAAGAACAACACAAAATGCACAGCCCCTACCTTCTTACCGATGCCAGAAAAAGAAGGCATAAAATCATTACTACCAAAGGATAGGAAAATTGAGACTGGATGGTATAAAAGGTGGAAGTCCTGGCTTACTTCTAATTAGATACATTTATTTTGTCATATTGATGCAAGACAGCATCTTTGTCCTTAGTTTCCTCAGCTAGACTTAGGAGGTCTTATCAGAACATCTTGAATATTTCTTTCCATTCAGTCCACACGATTCTTTCCTATGCACCGTGCTGTCTCGGAGTGAAAGTTGCTCAATCGACTGTTTGTGACCCCATGGACTATACAGTCCATGGAATTCTCCAGGCCAGAATACTGGAGTGGGTAGCNCATCTTGAATATTTCTTTCCATTCAGTCCACACGATTCTTTCCTATGCACCGTGCTGTCTCGGAGTGAAAGTTGCTCAATCGACTGTTTGTGACCCCATGGACTATACAGTCCATGGAATTCTCCAGGCCAGAATACTGGAGTGGGTAGCTGTTCCCTTCTCCAGGATGCTGTCTCTGAGATGCTGCTATTTTCCCTACAGATGAATGGCTAGGGCACTTTTCTGCTGTATAAGGCATGGTATTACTACCAGATCAGTGGAACATGTTTGCAGTCCCACTGTGATTCTGTCTTTTTTTTTTCAAAGGGTCGTTAGGAGCCTGTAGCAGCCTAATGGAATTAAAATCACCAAACTGTAATGAGGAGTGGGAGTCTCATTATTTTAGGAAATACTAAGAGCTTGTCCCATGGCCTCCTCTGAGGAGTCACTGAGATTGTTAGCTGGCTTGACTGCCGCCAGGCAGCCCTCTCAGAGGGTCCCTCCTTCTTGGGGATCATTAGTTCTGCTTGGCCACAGCCACAGTGGCCACTGTTAGCCCCTCAAGGAATCAGTCACTTAATTAGATTTGAGGAACGGAAGGAAAGGCAAATTGTCAAGGTAAAATGCAGGCAGAGGTTAGGGAAAGGGAAAGCCAGGGTACAGAGGATGTTTTTTGCATCAGCATTTCACTATATCTGATGACAGGAAATCTGGAAATTTACAACCAAATGGTCCAATGCCATAAAGAGCTAGGAAGAGCATCTTTGCTGGATTTGAGGAAAGAGAGTCATCTATCAGAGGAATCATTCTCCCTCAGGCTGCTTCCCTCGCCCCCACGTGGACTAGGCAGAAGCTGGCTGGGACTTCTCCAGTCATGGACGCGAGGGTGGTAGAGACACACCGCACCCACACCCACGCCTGGAGCCTGCAGAATCACATACCTTCCCTCCCAGGGTGCCTGCCTGGCTCCGTCCACTTTGTTTCTGGCGTTCCTCACAGGAACCACACAAGGAGGGGGAACACGGCCAAGAGCATTTCTTTCCCTGCACGCATTTGCACACATCACGCATATACACATGCACCTCCCCCCTCACACACCACACATACACACACACACACCATACTACACCCATACCCCCTTATATACCCCACATCCCACACACACCATACCATACAAACATACACACACACCACATGTACACCCCCACACACACCCATACACATCACACCCCTCACCCCACACACACACCACATGTACACCCGCACACACACACCACACATACCCCCCACACACACCACATACACATACACCCCACACACAGATGAACCTCCCCCCGCCATGCACACACACTGAGCTCATTTTGGCCGAATTTTAACAATTCACAGAGTGCTTCCCTGTCTATTATCTTAATCCCTGCATAACACAGTGTGCAGTGGGAGCAGTACTATACTATTTTACAGATGAGAAAAATGAAGCTCAGAAGCTAGGCAATTTGCCTAGCTTCCCAAAGATAAATGAGAATTCAGGCCTCAAACTTAAGGCTCTTAACAGCAAACCCAGTACTCTATTATTAAGAGGAAATCCAACTTTTATCAATCTAAGGGTTTTTAATTCAATACCTAAAATGTGCAGAACAGAGTACAGAGGTAGACCTAAAAGGAAACAAATATGTAGGAATGGCCCCCAATCCCAAAGAGATACGCTTTTATAAACAAGTCAGCAAATTATGAAAAGCAAGCTTACACGTGCAGCGATTCTCCAAAGCATGCTAGAAGGAAATACTGGTCAAAAAAAGTTGTGCTAGTGGGCTGGACAGTGCAGGGAATTCATTTTCTGGAGGAGGAAGGTTTGCAGCTAACTTTTGGGGTCCTATTCTCAGAGCAGGCTTGGAGCATCTGTTGAAATCTCAGCAGATGGAACACACCAGAAATGTACTTTCCTTTTTATTTTGGAGAAACCTGGTACCTAGGGTACTATGAGATCAAATAAAAGTGCATTTTTTTAAATCATCATTTATAACATAAAGTCAGGAACATTACTTGTTCCTGGGAAAGTGATTTCATTTTTTCCCCTCCCTGATGGATTTTATAAGTAAGCCATGCTGAAATGAAAACTGGAAATGAGAGTCAATGTGACTTCTTTCTGAATAATGCACTCAGTTGTCTGGGGTCTTTTGTCTTTGTTTTTGCAGTGTCAATGGACACCTGGTACCTGCCGCCTTTGCTTGGAAACTGAGCTCTGTTGTGCTGCAGTGCTTGCTGATGCTGTCACAGCAGAAGGAATGCTGGTTCTGTCCCTTTTAAGCCCTGTGTAAAACTGACTTTTCATACACTGCATTCTGTGACCTTCGGTAACGATGTCTGCACCTGACTCCCCCTCTGCATTCTCGGGGAGTGTGGAGAACGGGACTTTCCTCCAGCTGTTTCCCACATCCCTGTCCACATCGGTGGACCCGTCCTCGGGCCACCTGTCAAATGTCTACATCTATGTGTCCATATTCCTCAGCCTGTTAGCCTTCCTGCTCCTGCTTTTAATCATCGCCCTCCAGAGGCTCAAAAATATCATCTCCTCCAGTTCCTCCTACCCGGAGTATCCAAGCGACGCTGGGAGTTCTTTCACCAACTTGGAAGTCTGCAGTATTTCCTCGCAAAGGTCCACTTTTTCAAACCTTTCCTCCTGAAGAAAATGGAAGAATCTTTCAGTGCCGCGGCCGCTGAAGTTTTCCCTCAGGGGAAATATCACAGGAAGCAGGCCCCTCAGGAAAGAAATGCCCATTTTGTTCTTTTTCACCAATTAGACCTGATTCTCCTCCTCCTTCAACCCTGATTTCTTTTTCTGTTCATGATGCTTTTTGTTGTGAATGTAGGAGTTGATGTTGACAGAAATGCTTGCATGGTGAGGAATCTCACCCAGACAGCTTGATGAACCTGGAGCTGGCTTCTCATGGGGCAGGCCACCCTGCTGGACATCTGAGGCTGAACTCACCGGAGGCAGCCTCGCAGAGGAAGCTGGGTCAGGGCTCTGCACTTAGTTTCTCTTACAAAACCATGAAACCAGCGAAGCCAGCGGTAGAAGGTATTTTACATGTTTAAAAGATAAAGTGGAAAACACCAAGTTTAAAACAGGATCAGTTTGGATTTCATGTATAACATCTCTACAGCCAGAGGCAAAAATATGCTAAGTGTTTTATTTCATTTCACTTTAACCAATGAAAATCCCATTTATTGATGAATTAAGTCATATATGGAGAAGTTCTGGAAGACTTTAACTTTTAATAGCAAGACAAATATGTTTTATGATGCTGTTTGTAACATATTTCTGCTTTGGGGTTTTTTTTTCCTACTTATGTTATAGTCTTAATGACTCTATGTTTGTGGGATTCTTTGTGATAATTGCTGTTGCTATTCCTAAGACAGGCACCAGAACAGACACTGGAAATTTTTATTATGTATCCATAATTTCCATCAGTGGGAATCATACATACGGAAAATACTCATTTAGTTGTATTTTGCACAGTAATAACTCCTCATGGTTGTGAAAGTATGTTCTTTTATTCAGTATCACAGTCTTCGTAAGCTCAGTGCAGAATTGTATTGACTCCAAGATGTCAGATGTCTGTTCACTCACATTAGGTTGTAAAACTTCAGACTCCATTGCTAGTTATGTTGTTATATACTCTGTGAATGTTACGTGTCTTGATAATTCATTGTTGTGTTAGCATAATACTGTACATTAGGATTCCAGGATGTGGATTTATGTTTAAAATTGTAAACACTCACATTGGGTAGGGGGCTGCTATCCTGTGGTCAGCCAAGCACACTTGAACTCGGGGGCTTTGTGCATGAAAGGAGGCACTCTCGAGAGCATAGACATGGAATATGGAGGGACTCAGGCTGCCCCCCAAAGAACTAACAAAGCAAGCAAAGAGTAGCTTTGCTACTTTGCAGCTTCTTAAGAGTAAGAATTTTAATATAATTTTTGAAATCAGTGGTCCACGATGTAAACACTGAATGTATTCATTCTGCAAAGCCCCTGCATCAGCATGGCCCCATCTGCCCAGGGCAACTGGACACTTCTTATCCAAAATATTTAATAATCTGAAGTGGTGGGGCCTTCAAGCCATCCTTTGGTTTGGTTGTGTGGCTTCTCTATCCAGAACTGGAGTGGGGTAAAGAATGCACCATTTTTACAGGGCATACCTTTGTCATTATAAAATGCTGAGAGAGATGCGAATTCCCCGTGAGGATCAGGTTTTTTTTTTTTTTTAATCCATAAGCCTCACTGAAATCTGACCATATCGGAAGGTTTATGTATCAAAAATCTCCCCAAACAGTTTAGGGCTGCACACAGTTGCAGCCCTAAAATATATAATGAGTGAAAATTTCCCCTCTGCTGTCATTTAAAGCACAGCAGTGTGTTACAATGTTAATATGTAGTATAAATGCTGGACTGGAAAAATTGCTATTTTAGACCATTATTAGCATTCTCAGTGTGTGTGTGTGTGTTTGTATACAACATAGAATATATAATATATATATATATTCACACCTTTCCCAATTAAGAGTTGTGTGAAAGCTGCACAGGATTACAGAGGCATCTATGTCATCACTTTTGCTCTTTGATTAATCTTGTGCTATTTTGGTTACCAAGGAAAAAAGGACTCGGATGAACTGATTTTAAAAAAATAACGGAGCAAACTTGCCACATGACCGTATAATCTGCGAATGATCTGTTCTAAGGGGGTAACTTTAGATCTCTTCCTTCTGGAAGAGGCTGAAGGGGAAGAGTCCGACAGGAGCTCTGGGGCTCTCAAGGCTCTCTTCAGGCTGCCCCCTGAGAGGACAGCTGTGCTCTTTCTTCCTGGAAGAGATCTAAAGGCTTCTAGGACTAAAACTTTTTTTTTTTTTTTTTTTTTAATTTTCATGCACACCCCTCCCTTCCA
>SJYX01017076.1:59-10703 GCA_006410675.1 Oreotragus oreotragus
CATATATACTGTGTGAAATTCAAACACAGGCAAAACTAAGCTATGATGATACCATTCAGATCACTGGTAACCTCTTTATGGTACTAACAAAGAAGCTACATGAATGAACTTCTTGGGGTGATGGAAATGTTCTATACCTAGTTGGAGTAGTGGTTATAAAAGGGTATTATGGACTTAAAATTTCATTGAATTGTTCAGACTACAGTACAGTTTACTGAATATGTTATAACTCAATAAAAAATAAAACAAAAATAAAAATATACATATGTTATTACTAATTACACATCTACACATTTTGTAGTATAACATAAATAATAGAAAAGGGGAGAAAATTTAACAATACCCACAAAAAGAAAAACAAAGCAAATTATGAAAAGTAACATAATTAGACTGACAACAGATTTATCAACAATAGAGGCTGAAATACAGTGGGATAATTTCTTATAAATGCTGATAGAATATAAATGTCAGACTAAAATTTTCTGACTAGATATACTGTCATGCAAAAATAAAAGCAAAATAAGCCTTTTCCTGGAAACATAATAAGAAAACTTTGGACATATAGGCCCTCCATGAAATAACTACTCAAGAATATACTTTAGGAAGAAGACAGTAGAATCTAAGAAGAAATGGAATTAAACAATCAGTAAAACTAGGAAAGAGATATATAGGGAATAGATATAAATAAGAATTTATTGTTAAAAATAACCCTAATAAAAGTCATTAATTTTAAAAAGCAAGCTGAAATGCTATATAGCTCATATATAAATTCATTGAGCTATATACTTAATATTTGTACATTCTGCACATAAATTTTTAAAGTGATTCTGAAATAATACCTTCCCAGCCTACCATATTTACCCCAAAATAAAGGATAATGATTGTTTTAATGACCTCTCTCCAATCATTGGTGAAAAACAGATTTTTACTGTTGGATTATGGGAAGGCCTGAACATATAATCCCTAGTGCTGGACAGATGAGATCAAAAGCTTATTAGTCATGTACCCACAGTCCAGAAAAGGTAGATACTGTTCACCATGCAGGACCACATAGGGGTTGTATTTTGGAGACTTCTCCTTTGTAGGCAAGTTTGAAATAAATCTTTGATATGTACTCACAATTCATCTGAGACATTGCTTTAAAAAGAGACAAATGAAAATTTAATTTTCATTATAAAGAAATTCGATGGTAGAATTTATGACTGTGACCACTTTCCTATGGTCAAATAAAACCCTCTTAGCAGAGAACTTTGGAGAAGGAGGAGGGATAAATTGTTAAGCTTAAAACTGCTAAAGATTAGATTTTGATTTGCGTAGCTGATCCTTGCTGCTGCTGCTGCTAAGTCACTTCAGTCGTTTCCAACTCTGTGCGACCCCATAGATGGCAGCCCACCTGGCTCCCCCATCCCTGGGATTCTCCAGGCAAGAACACTGGAGTGGGTTGCCATTTCCTTCTCCAATGCAATGCATGAAAGTGAAAAGTGAAAGTGGAGTCACTCAGTTGTGTCCGACCCTCAGCGACCCCATGGACTGCAGCCTTCTAGGCTCCTCCATCCATGGGATTTTTCAGGCAAGAGTACTGGAGTGAGGTGCCACTGCCTTCTCCAAGCTGATCCTTGCAGAGAGGTATAATAGCATATAAATAGCATGTCGATTTGTATGCATATGCAGAGAATCTTGTGTCTGCTTTTGTGACTGAAATCTTCATATGGACCTCAGAAAATGAGAAAAGCCAGTAAGGAATTTGAAAAGCTGCTTGCAGACGATCGATAGCCACCTGGGACATTTTCTCTTGGTGTATCAAACAGAGTTCATCAACCCCAGGGTTTTTCAGCTGGAAGTAACTGCCCTCCTTCCCTGAACCTGAGGACATTTGACAATGTCTGGAGACATTTTTAATTGTCAAGACTGGAAGTATGGTGGGGGTTGTCACTGATACTTTGTTGGTAAAGAGAAAGGATACTGCTAAATATCCCATGATTCACAGGACAGTCCCAAATGCCAGTACTGCCAGGTGAAGACACCCGGATCTAAAACATCAGTGGTAGTGCTTAATTATGATTGTGTCAAACGTGGCCTGGGTAGGTGTGTGAAGCAGGTGAAAGAGGCCAGGAAAAGCAATGACCAAAGAAGAGCTAACAGGTATTTTTCAATAAGAAAAGCCTTATGCAAATGATGTTATCCCAACTCAGACTGAACTTTGTTGTTCAGTCACCAAGTCATGTCTGACTCTTTGTGACCCCAAGAAGTAAAGTACACCAGTCTTCCCTGTCCTTCACTATCTCCCTCCGTTTGCTTAAATTCATGTCCATAGCATCACTGCATCAATGAACATGAATTTGAGCAAACAGTGAATAATATGATAGTAGGTCAAACACAAAGTCTTTCTTATTTTGTGGAGTTAATGAATTCCAAAAGACAAATTTGAATAGGAATAGGACTGCTTAAGTTTGAAGGTGAGGGAAGGAGAGAGGTAGAGAAAGAAAGAGACAAAGGAAAGAAGTGTTTCTAGCAATTAATAATATCCAGCGGGGAAGAGGTTGCTGGTTTAAGATTCTGGCTGCTGCTGCCTGGGGAAAAGGCCTTTCTCTCTGGGAAGAAACCAGCGACCACATTCAGGATAGTGTCAAATTAAGGTTTTATTCCAATAGAGGGGTTATGAGTGGGAGCCAGGGAAACAGATTATTGGGGAAGTTGGGGGAGGGGTGCCAAGATAATCAGCTGAGTGCAAAAAAATTAGAAGTGAAGCCAAGAGAAGCAGAAAGTCACATGAAACACAGCACAGGAACTGAGTGGTAAGTTTGGCAGCTGGTTTGAGAATCCCAGGAGAAACACTCTGCGGATAAGCCTGTGGGCACAGCCACATTATGGAGCTTGTGCCCAGGGCCTTAATCCCACTCCTCTGGCTCATCAGACCCAGTCTAATTTTATCCCAATGAAAACTAAAAGATCTCATCTGACATTTCCTTGGACGTCCTTGTGTAATGTGTAATGAACCCGGACAGGAATAAACCTTGTTAAGGTTCAATTCTCGATGGAGGCAGCTACCTGCTCTATCCATTCCAAATCCCCAAATCTTGATGTAAAAGTGTGGTGGGCCATATAATGCAGACATTTTTTCTAAAGTAATACATTGAGAGTTATTTTATTCTGATAGTTATTAAGGCAACAAGAAGACTGACTGCATGTGACTGAATCATAAGATTTTACTCTTTAATAATTTTACTACCAGAAACATCTGGGTCACCCTTGCAACAAAAAGGAAGAGAGTCCAAGAGACTTTTATAAAATAACTTTGCCGAAAGTAAACAGGGAAAATAAATAGGATTATAGAAATTGTGAGTGTACTAGCCCTTGACAAATTAAGAGTTGAACTAGTGGAACAGACATCATGTCAGGCACAGTACAGACCTTTGCTATTTTATTCAGTCTTCACAACCTGTAAGGACAGTGTTGCTTTATTGTATATATGAGAAAGCTGACCTACAAATCAAGTAGGTGGACATGAGAACAGTAAAATACATGGGAGCAGTATTTGATATACACTGGATTGTTTAATTTGGTCAAAGAAAGACCTGCAGATGGGTTTTAGATTTTCAAGAGGATAAGTGTTTCACTGTTACAGTGAGAGAACCAACAGGTGAGTAGAAATACACTGCTACCTCAGCACAGAAAGACACACTCACTAAGTAGCTGTCTGCTGAATACAGTGACCACATTTCTTGATTCCAAGATGAGAGAGTGATTCCATTCACACAGGGGTGGAAAATGGCAAGTACAATGTATAAACAGTGTCAATAGGCAAAAATCAGATCCAGGCAGGCTTTTATTCAGTTAAAGAATATGAAAAAGCAAAACTGAAAACTAAATGACGTGAGAAATTTGAACCACACATAGAAAAAGATATCTGAGGACACAGAAGATGAAAATATTTCTGAGAATTGTTAATTACATGAATCAGGATACAGGGACAAAATATTAGTCAACATAATCTAGCTTATGTGAAGTGAAAAATAGATCACCAAATATGAGTAGCTTACAACAAATCAGTGCAGTATTTGCTCATACTACATGGCTATCACAGGTCACCTTGAAGGCTTTGGTTATTTTTATGTCTTGAGGGACCTAGGCTGATAGAACTTCCTCTTATCCTTATGCTTCCTTGATTGCAATATCAGGAGAAGGAAATATGGAAAACTAAACATTGACTCTTAAAGCTTTTACCCAGAAATAACATGAATCACTTCCACTCATACTATATTTTCCAAAGCAAGTCACAGAGCCAGGCCTGAGATCAAGTTAGTAGAAAACAGTTCTACTTTGTGTTTAAAATGAGAGAAATGATATTTGTTAAAAATTTTTCCTAACAATTGCCACAATCAGCTCTTCTGGTCACAAATATATGGTTGACTTTTCTTTTAACCAACAAATTATACTTGCCCCTTCCCATGACCTATCCAATCACTAGAATGGGTTAACATTCTATAAGAAGCTCTTCTTGGTCTGGAAATCTCTAAGCCAAAATGGCAATTTGTCCTGATGTGACACTGCAGAAAACATCAGGTTATCTAAATAAAAATTCTAAATTAGAATGGGGAAATACTCTGTAGTCCCTGATCCAAGGGAGTTCTGAAATTCCCTTAGGCTCTTATTTCAAGGTCACTCTATTCTAGAGGTGGGCAATGCTCTGTTGTTAGCACTTGATTTCATTCCAAAAATAGTTCCCAAGTCCTTCACTCTCAGGACGACCCCTTGGTGATATTTGCCTTTTTACATTTTCATCCTTGGATACATGTGAAGAGATTTTGGAAACATCTCTTTTGAGACTGGTGAGTTTTCTCACCCTGCTTCCTGGATGTGTAATTTGGGAAGAACCAATGAATATTATTTATAACAACCACAAATAGTAAAATGAGCAGTGACTAAGCAATAAATGTGCAAGATCGATCTATTTATCTATAGCTATCAATCTATCTATATCTTCAATAGCTTAGATGAAGTAATAAATGAAAAAATGATATATGTATGTATGAAAGTAGGTAGGTAGATAGATAGAGATACCTAGAGACAGAATAAGACTCGAGAAAAAGATCTCAATAAATAGACTAAATAAATGCACTATATCGCCAGTTGAAATTCAGATTCTGTGTATGTCATTTCCAAATACTGTAAACATATAAATTCACTTCATAGTTTCCTATGAAAACCACATATATTCAAAAACATTTACATTGATTTATTATGAAGTTGAAAAGTTTATAATAATATTCAGGTGGAAGGCAAGAACATGAGAATATCCATGAACTTATAAATAAAAGCATTATGTAGCATCATCCGAGGGATCAGTATATATTTTAAGAATAGAATAAATAACTCAGGAGGATGATTATATATACATTTTAATTTGTGTCTTATTTAATTTTTTAAATCAAGTGGAAAATGATCAGCTATTCCAGAAATGTGGTTTGAAACAGTCTATTCATTCAACATAACATTTGGACTTCCTACTGTACAACACATACAAAAATAACTTTCGATAGGTTAAAGAGATAAAAGAAAAGAATATTGTATAACTTTTAGAAGAAAACATAAGCAACTACTTTTCAAAGTCAAATTTCTGAAGGCCTTCCAAGGGAACATTATAAATCTGGAAGATATAAGGTATATTGAAGGGTTTTATATCAGTAGAATTATGCCTTCTATATGAAATAAAAGACTGCGTTAACTAATTGAAAAAAAATGTTGGAACATTTAATAGAAGACAAATAAATAGTATCAAGACTATACTCTCTCCAACAGAAGGCAATGGCACCCCACTCCAGTACTCTTGCCTGGAAAATCCCATGGACAGAGTAGCCTGGTGGGCAGTTCTCAGGGAAGTGGGAGGCATACAGAGGTGAGCCCTTTAGACCTGGGCTATGTGCTTATTTTCATGAAATGGGTCTGTCGGGGTAAACAGTGATGTGGCTGCTGGACTGGGGTTTGCTGGGCTGTGAGTCCTGCTGCGCCACCTGGGCCAGGCCACAGGTGTCACCCCCCCACCCCCATAGGAATGGGGGTCTGCTAGGAGAAGGCAATGGCGCCCCACTCCAGTACTCTTGCCTGGAAAATCCCATGGACAGAGGAGCCTGGTGGGCTGCAGTCCATGGGGTCGCTAAGTCGGACACGACTGAGCGACTTCACTTTCACTTTTCACTTTCATGCACTGGAGAAGGAAATGGCAACCCACTCCAGTGTTCTTGCCTGGAGAATCCCAGGAACAGGGATGGGGGAGCCTGGTGGGCTTCCGTCTATGGGGTCGCACAGAGTCGGATACAACTGAAGCGACTTAGTAGCAGCAGCAGCAGCAGCAGGAGATGTGAAGCAGACAGCACAGCCTTGCCAGTGGGTCTGCCCTGTGGACAGACTGCTGGCCCTTGATCCTGCTCTACGAGCGAAGGAGGACCCGACGGGACCCTGGTAACCATCTGTCCCCGTCCTGGAAGCCTTCGCCCAGACAATCACCGAATAGGGGTCCACAGAGTGTGGTTCTGGCAGGTTCTGACCTAGTTGCTCAGAATATCCCTGAACGAGACAAAGATTCTGATTCCCGTGGAGCTCACCTTCCAGTGAGGGTCGGTTTACCTCAATAAGTAAAGTTTGCCATATGTTACAAGGTAAAAAGTGCTATGGAGGAGAAACAGCGGAGAAAGAGGAAGTGGGAAGCCTGGGCAGGTGACTCTGAGGGAGTAGGTTGTGAGGGCAGCTGGGAGAGGAAGCCTTCCAGCCGTGGAAACATCCCAGGGCAAAGTCCTAAGGTGGGAGTGTTCCTGAGGAGCTGAAGGACAGGAAACAGCATGAGAGGCAGGAAGGGTCCCAGAAGGGAGCTGTATGAACTCTGAGAGGCGACAAGGGAAGGTCTTGGAGAACACTATAAAAGCTTTGCCTCTGGATGAGATGGGGAGCCCTCAGGAGATTGTGAGAAGAGGAAAACATGCTCTGACTTAAGTCTTAAGAGGGTGGCTTTGGCCACTGTGATAAGAGTCGATAAGAGGTCAGGGGTACAAGTGGGGGACCAGCCAGGAGGACATTATATAATCCATGGAGGATGGTGGCATGCCTTAGCGTGGCAGGAGGGGAGATGGAGAAGAGTGGTCAGGCCCTGTGTGGGCTCCGAAGGAAGACGAGTCAGCAAGATTTCTTGACAGATGGAAAGTGGGGTGTGAGACAAACAGAACAGTCAAAGATGCTAAGGCTCTTGGCTTGAGCACCTGCAAGGGTGGAGCTCTCCATCAATAAAGATCCATGGGTGAAGCAGGTATAGGGAGGGAGGGGGCAGGAAATCAGTTCAGTTGGACAGGTTGAATTTGAGGCATCTTTTATATACCCGTGTGGAGATGTGAAGAACCCAGATGGATAAATAAGCCTGGAGAGAAAAGGTCTGCACAGGAATTACAAACAGAGGAGTCTTAGCATGTACAGTATTTAAAGCCAGGAGATTAGATGAGATGATCAGGGAGTGCGTGTAGATGGAGAAAAGGATTAAAGATGCAGCTGTGGCTCTCCCACATGCACAGGTTAGGCAGAAGAGAAGCAGGTAAAGGACACTGGAGGGAGTGAAAACGAGGTGGGAGAACTGGGCTAGTGTGCTGTCCAGGAGCCTGGGGAAGAAAGCATGACAGGGAGCAGAGTGGTCAACTGTGCTGAATGCTGCTGTCTCATAACATCAGGGAAGATGGAGGGTGAGAAATGACCACGGGATCTAGCGATGCGGAGGCCATAGGTGACTGGACAGGAAGAGTTTCAGGACAGTGGGGCTTGAGAAGTCCTGAGTGAGGCTGTTTTCAAGGGATGGGACCAGAGGGTATGGAGCAGAGTGATTAAGAGCACATATCTGGGCCCCAGGCCACCAGGGTTGAGTCTCAGCTCTACCTCTTTCT
This sequence comes from Oreotragus oreotragus, assembly GCA_006410675.1. Classification (NCBI taxonomy): domain Eukaryota; kingdom Metazoa; phylum Chordata; class Mammalia; order Artiodactyla; family Bovidae; genus Oreotragus; species Oreotragus oreotragus. The sequence continues at coordinate 7,979 of SJYX01017076.1, forward strand.
GGCTGTGTGATGTTAGGCAAATTATTTAACCTCTCTTTGTTTCCATTTCCCAGTCTGATTTGTTTCCATTTCCCAGTCTGAGGCCACCTACCTCAGAGGGCTAATAGGAGGATTAAATCAGTTAGTATTAGTAAGGTACCAGGCACAAGGGCAGCACAATGAATGTTTATCAAGTTAAAAAGAAAAGAAGAAAGAGAATGGGAGGAGATGAATCAGAACATTCCTTCAGGGAGTTTTGCTGAAAAGAGAAGCAAAGAAATGGAGAGGGTTTGTTAGCAGGGAGGTGGGGGGGATAGGAAGGTATTTTAAGAAGGAAGAAATAACAGGATGTCTGAATACCGATGAGAATGGTCCATTAGAGAGGAGCATTCAGTGATTCAGAAGAAAGGGGGAGACTTGCTGGAGGAATGTTCTGCAGGAGGGATGGGACTGAGCTTCAAATGCATGAGCTCCACACAGCACCCTCGTCTCCCTCAAGGCATCCCCACCAACACCTCCCTGAGGACCATTCCTGACACTCCTGCTCATAACGCACGCATCCCCGACACTCCCTGCCCCTTCCTCTGCTTTACTGTCCCCCACGGCATTGTCATCATCGAACTGATTACTTCAGTTACTTCTGTTTTACCTGTCCGTCAGCTAGCGTGTAAACTCCCTGAATGCAGACAGTCTTCTCTGTCTTATTGACAATTATATCTCCAGAGTCTAGAACAGGGCCTGATGCAGAGTGAGCGCTCCATAAATATTTACCGAAGGAACGGATGATGTACTTTGGGAGCTCTTTGCCCATCAGGAAAGAATACAAACGCTCTCTTCATTTGTGCAATGCTCTAAAGTGTGAGTCTCAGGACTTCAGGCAGGTGGTTTGCCTTTGGCCTGAAGGGCCATGGTGCCTATAGGAACACTGTACACACAGGAAGAGCTCAGGAGTCATCACAAAAGAACCCCCAAGGGCCTTCCACAGGCTGGGTGTGGTTCTGGGCACTCTGGGAGGCAGCTGTGAGCAGGATAGACCAGGCCCTGCTTCCTGGAACTTCCATTGTATTTGGGGAGATTATACAATAAATAAATAAACAAGCACATAAGTAGAAGATAATAGAGTATCACAGAGAATGACAGTGGGTAGGTGGGTGGGGGCTCCTCTACACCATCATCAGGGAAGGTGTCTCTGACATTTAAGCCAAGACTGAATGATAATTATCTACTGAATCAACTACTGAAGAGAAGCAGAACAGGCAGGAAGGCCTCTTGAAAACCACATTTTAGGGAAGTATGGATTTGAACCAGGGAGTCCACAGGCTGAGAGAATATGGCAAAGTATTCTCTAAAATCAAAGAGGACTTCCTGGAGGAGGTGAGTTTTTCTCAGGACTTAGTGTGAATGGTGATTCTTAAATTTATAAACATGATTAGACAGGTTGACTTTTAGCTTAAATGATGATGGAAAAGGAGGCTCTGTGTCAATGGATGCTTGTTGAGTAGCCACTCTGGGCCAAGCTGGATGGCTAAAGAAGACAAGCCCAGCCCCCTGAAGCTACAATCCTACATGGAGACAGGCAGGCAAACAAAGAGCGCTGTGATGAGGGCTGTGGCAGAGCTGCAAGCACAGGGAGGGTCTGGACACCCGAGGCCTGAGGAGCCTGGGACTCGGCAAGGGCCAGGGCACACAGATGGAGTCTCAGTACCCCCACTGACCTCTGCCAGCAGCCTTCTCGTTCGGCATCCCGCCCCTCTCACTCCCCGTAATCCATCCTTCACACGCCCCTCAGAGTGAACTTTTAAAGCATAAACCAGATCACTTCGCCCTCTGCTTAGAAACCCCCAGAGGCCTTCCGTAGCCCTCCCCTTGGCCTTCTGCTGAGTGAGGGCCCTGTGGTCTGTGGCTGGCTGCCTCCTCAGGTCAGGGCTTGCTCACTGCCCCCCGCACCCCTCCGCTCCACAATGGGCCTGTGTCCTGCCTTTCAGACATGCCGAGACCATTCCCAATTTTGGCCTTTGCTGGGCTGTGTGTCGTTCTCTTTCTGCCTGGAAAGCTCTTCCCTGGATCTTTGCCGAGTGGAGTTCTTTGCCTCAGGACCCCACCCCTCAGCTACTAGGGGTGGCACCTGGATGCTAAAGCTGTCTCCCCACCTCCTTCACAGCACTCTGCTTGAGGTTATCTTAGTCATTTGTGCTTATCTGTTTACATATTTGTGTGTCCCCCCTCCACCCATCACCAGGACTCAGGGGCAGGAAATGGGCCTTACTTATGGTTCTGCTCCCCGATCCCCACACAGTGCTTGGCACGTAGTAAACACACGGATGGACTCTCTCCTCAGGAGCTAAGGATGGCAGGAATCGGCATGTCACCAGACTGGGCTGCACGGTGGCAACATGGGAAGCTCCTGGCTGGGGTTTGTGGAGGCTGCCCAGGCAAAGGGCTGGCCAGGGGGTCACCAGGCCAGGAGCCACCTGGGTGCTGAGTGAGTGGGGAGGGACATGCCCTCTGGCTGAGGCTGGGCGCTCATGGCATGGCCTGGACTAGCCAGACCTTTCTGAGGATTTCTTTCTCCTAAACAATTTCCAGAAACTCCTCCACAGCACAACAGAGCAGCCGGGCCTGCATAGGCCATGGTGAGGGTGGGGATGGGGGCCTTGGAGACCTCAGTTCAGGATGTGTTCCTTGACTAAGAGACACAGCAGCCGTGTGGCATGATGGGGGTGCAGGGTAGGGGTGGCGGGGTGTG
>SJYX01017077.1:12841-73903 GCA_006410675.1 Oreotragus oreotragus
CAGCCCACCAGGCTCCCCCATCCCTGGGATTCTCCAGGCAAGAATACTGGAGTGGGTTGCCATTTCCTTCTCCAATGCATGAAAGAGAAAAGTGAAAGTGAAGTCACTCAGTCTGTCCGACTGTTAGCGACCCCATGGACTGCAGCCCACCAGGCTACTCCATCCATTGGATTTTCCAGGCAAGAGTACTATGGTGGGGTGCCATTGCCTTCCCCACTGCAGCCATTCTGACTGGTGTGAAATGATACTTCAACGTGGTTTTGATTTGCATTTCTCTGATAATGAGTGATGTTGAGTATCTTTTCACGTGTTTGTTAGCCATCTGTATGTCTTCTTCGGAGAAATGTCTGTTTAGTTCTTTGGCCCATTTTTTGATTAGGTCGTTTATTTTTTCTGGAATTGAGCTGCAGGAGTTGCGTGTATATTTTTGAGTTTAGTTCTTTGTCAGTTGCTTCATTTACTATTATTTTCTCCCATTCTGAAAGTTGTCTTTTCACCTTGTTTATAGTTTCCTTTGTTGTGCAGAAGCTTTTAATTTTAATTAGGTCTCATTTGTTTATTTTTGCTTTTATTTCCAATATTCTGAGAGGTGGGTCATAAAAGATCCTGCTGTGATTTATGTCAGAGAGTGTTTTGCCTATGTACACTCTTTTAATTACTTGGCATATGGTTTAGCAGGCACCCTCAGTTTCCAAGAGTGCTTTTGGTTCATTCCACTATCTCCAGAGTGGAATGTTTCAAATTAGTGCAGTTGCTTGTCTAGATCTGGGCACAAAAGCACATGGAGCACAGCTGGAGCCCGAATTAGAACCATAACTGACCTGCAACCTACATGTATTACGAATGTGTATTAAACACTTGCTATTGTAAAGCATTTGACTGATTCACTCCTTAAGTTTTAGTTTTTGCTGTATTTTCCCATATTATTACTAGCATGCACTAAAATCTCTCTACTGCAGCTACTTAACTACCACTCAGGTATTTTTAGTATATGTAGATGAGATGAACTTAAGACCTCTGTGAGGCAACCTTAGTTCATAAAGTATATCTTTCAGCCAGTTTTTCAGTGAGTTTTTAGATTAGCCTGAGCCATCCACATACATGTAATTGATGACCAACAGATACTCATCATGGATGTGCTAGCACAACTCTGGTGGTAGGGCGGGCTCTAAGTTGACCTCCAATCATCCCACCTCCTGGAATTCATGGCCTTGTGTAATTTCCTTCCCTTCAGTAATTCATTTCTAACCAACATTATACCTCAGTATTAAGGGAATACCACTTCTGTTACTGTATTTCAAAAGATTCTCACTTTAGTCTTAGTAGCAGATTCTTTCCTTTGCAGGTTTTGATGAAGCGACCTATATTCCAACAACCTGCCAGGAAGGGAATCTTGTCAACAACTGTGTGATCTTAGAAGCAGATCCTTCCTAGTCAGGCTTTTATATGAGATGGCAGCCTTGATTATACTATGTGAGTGAGAGATCCTGAACAGTCAGATCGAGTGAAACATGCCTGGGCTCTTGACCCAGAGAAGCTATGAGATGATAAATCTGTGTTGTGTTCATCCTCTAAATTTGTGGTAAGCAGATATGGATGACTTATATACCTCTATGTGGCAGAAAAAGCTGATTAATATTATTGGCATTAAGAGGGTTTACCTAAGAATAAATATGAAGAATTACATATTTATCAGATGAAAGATGAAGGGAATTCCCCTGGGAAGAAGACATGTTTGATGACATATAGATGAGAGTTTGAGGAAAGTGTAGAAAATTTCTACCTTTGGTTCTGAGAGAGATAAGCCTATTTAAAATAGGTTGAGGTCAGATCATGAAGGCCTGGTAAAGTCCATTTTTTAAAATTAGGACTTTATCCTGAAGGAACTGAGGGCCTCATTGACTGCTTTAAACAGAAAAAGAATTTGATCACACATTTTGTCTTGGGAAAAACAATTTGACTGCACTGTGAGAAATGCTTTGTGTATTGGTCAGAGTTCAGTTGAGGAAGCATAGGTATGATTATTTTATGAACTTAGAGACTTACTATAGGAAATGAGCCTTACACAAATATTGGAGGGCAAGGGACAGAAAGATCTGGAAAGGGAGTTTTAAATCTAGGAAGCCAAACACACCTAGCCACTGGAGGGAATCTCAAGGAGTTGTTCACAGAAATGTCTGAAGCAAGTGTTGGCCTCTTTGTAGCTACTTCCTCTGGAATATGTGGGTATGAATCTTATGGTGAGCCTGGAGTTGGGAAGATGAGCTGGACATTCTCCTACTCTGTTCTACATTTTCTTTTGTTCATAGTGCTCCACACTGCTAATATACCATAAGATTTCTTTATGATGTTTATTGTCTGTCTGTCTTCCAGTTAGAAATATAAGCTCCATAAGCCCTGAGATATTTGACTGTTCTGTTTATTCATATCTTAGTAGCCTAGATCTAGCCTAAAATGGTGTCTAGCTCATGAGAGATGTGTGTGTGTGTGTGTGCGTGCACGTGCATTCAGTTGCCTCAGTCGTGTCTGATCCTTTGGGAACCTATGGACTGTACCCTGCCAAGCTCCTCAGTATGGGATTCTCTGGGCAAAAACTTTATAAAAAAGTGGAGTGGGTTTCTTGTGCTCTCATTCAGGGAATATTCTCAACCAAGGGACTGAACCAATATCTCCTCTGTCTACTGAAAGGTAGGTGGATTCTTTACTGCTGAGCCACTGGGAAAGCATGAACAGACATGTGTGTGTGTGTGTTGCTCAGTTATGTCCACCTCTTTGCAACCCCATTGACTGTAGCCAACCAGGCCCCTCTGTCCATGGAAATCTCCAGGCAAGAATACTGAAGTGGGTAGTCATTCCCTTTTCCAGGGCATCATCCAGACTCAGGGAAGAGACACGTGGCAAATAGTAAATTTATGTAATTTGTTATAAAGGTGTGTGTGGGAGTTTGGGGGTGATAATTCTCCAAATTCAGTAATTGACTCTATTAAATATTTTGCTTATGTTAAAATAATTAAAAGTATCATGTAAGAAATGAATTGCCAGTCTATGTTCAATGCAGGACGCAGGATGCTTGGGGCTGGTGTATGGGGATGATCTGGAGGGAAGATGTGGGGTGGGAGGTGGGAGGGGGATTCATGTTTGGGAGTTCGTGTAAAAAAATAAATACGAAAAAAAATCAAATATAATTGTAAAATTTTAAATGTATAAAATAATTTGAGGCACTTAATTTGTACTTTACTTGTCTTATTGTACAGTTGAAAATCAATCTAATTTGTAAAAAGGAAAACAATTTTAATTTCACAAAATCAGATGATTTATGGTCTATAGTTAATAGTACATGGGAATATAGTTCATTTTTCTTTTTTTAATATTTATCTTCAGTTCATATATGAACAGTTTATTTTGGATGATTCACTTTCCTAAATATGAAATTCTCTCTGTGGTTCTGCATTTTCATATTATTAAACTGTTCTAGCAATCATAATTTTCCTAATCTCTAATCCTTGTAAAATTCCTATGCTTGTTCTGCTTACTGGGGCCTTAGATCAGGAAGTAGATATCAGTAACTTTATCTCTTGAGAGAAAGGCACTTTGAAGTTTCTTGAATAACTTTCCATTGCATTTCTCATTATTGATACTCAACAATTTCTTCTGCCTTAGAAATCTTTATGTCACATATTACTATCACAAAGATTTGCCTGGTTTTGATTCATAGATTCAACTGGGGTGGTTCATTCTTTGCCTCCTGGGAAGCCCAATGAAAAGATCATTTGAGACATGAACTTGTTTTCGTACATGTATAGTGGCTTCCTGGGGCTGTGTTTGTGAAAATTCTGCTGGAAATAAATGTAGACATCATGAAATAGGAATAGGGTATCACATAAGGAATGTAGATTCTACTTTTATTTTATATCTTTCTTGTTTTACTGTTTCTGCTTTACCTCCCTTATCCACACAACTTCATCTAGTTCTATGCCACAAACCATAGCACTAGACTGGCACTGTAGGAAGAGGCTTTAAGATGAGACAAGTTTGGGTCAAATTATAGCTCTGCAAGCTTTATCACTTACACACTACCTGGCTTTGAGACTTTTTCTGTTCTTTGACCTTAGGTTTTCTCATCTGTAATAATTTCTGTACTTCAGTGTTGTATGAGAATTTGAGTTGTGTGTATGTGTACCTATTGTGTCTGGCATACTGTAGGTAATAAAAAATGGTAGTTACTAGCATTAAAATAGTATTAAAAATTAAAACAGAGTAAAAACTTATATATACACTGAAGGCAATCTATTTATTAACTGTAGAAAACAAGAATCATTTTCTTAATTAGACCTGCTTTACTCCTCTTTTTTTCTCTTTTTAATTATGATTTTTGAAGAAGCATCTCTGAATGGTTTATGCAGTACACTTCAGTAAGCCAAACCACAACTTTTTTGAAAGCTGTTATAAAGCAATCTGGACTTCTCTCAAATGCACCATATTAAAAAAAAGGGAAGGAGGGAGAAAGATGCAGTCCCCTTCCCCAGTAGTTACTAAGAATTAAACAGTTAAACAGTTGTTTACAATGTCCCCAGAGTTAATCATGCATGAAAAGTTACAACTGACTTCTTATCAAGTAGACAGCTTTATATACTAGTAAAAATTGATGTAAGGGAGAATTAGAAAGGCAGATGAGCTCCAATGTCTAACCTAGTCAGTGATATAGAGGCTATAACATACATATGATGTTGACACACATTCACTTTGAAACATGCCTTTTGTATCCCTTCCATACCCAGGTTTCCAAGTGTTGCCTCTACAATTGTGTTGGCGTCTATGTAAATTGAAAACATGCAAATGTTAAAAGGTATGGTATGATTCATTACTTATATACCTATGTGCATAGAATTTGAAATAGTACAAATCACTATAAATGAAATATTGATCAGGAATTGCTTAATCCACATTTGGGGAGAGGAGTGAATTGTAAACTCTTCTGGTGCTGTGAGGATAAATCCTAAAAGTTCTCATCACAAGAAAAAGAATTGTGAGTTGATGGATGTTAACTAGACTTATTGTAAAGTCACTTTGCAATATATACATAAAGCATTTTATTGTACATCTTAAACTAAGTTATGTCAATTATATATAAAGCTGGGAGGAAGCCTTCTTACTATGCAATAGTTTCATGATAGTACCACCGTTCTGTGGCAGACACATACATATCCACCTTACTTTGTCAGAATCTGTCTTAAGTAATAGCAGTCTTGAAATATGCAAGTTTTTCAAGACAGTTTTCTTCTCATGTTGATCAGGTGTGCTACCCTCTTTGTCTCCAAATCTTCACCACCTCTCATCACTTTCTCTGCACATCACATCTCTGAACCAGCTCCTCCTGTGAATTCTGTACTGTTGGATCTAACAGGCATTTGACGTTGTTAAATGTCTTCTCCTTGTTATAAAACTATTTTTCTTGAGTCTAGAAGTTCTTTATACTTCTCAGGATATTTCCTGTCTTCTTTGCAAGCTTACCCTCCTCTAGCCAATCGTGAGATATTGCAGTTCTTCTGGATGCCATCCTATGACTTTCTTCTCTTTTCACACTAATTCCTGCCCTGGGCAGACTCACTCATATGTGTGACTTATTACCCATGACAGATAGAAGATAGATGAATAGACAGAAGACTGACTAATGTGAATCTCTTATTCCTCAGCTGATATGATTTCGTCTTACCTTCACCAGTGAATTTGTTCACTACTTTTCAGTTCTAGCCCCACCACACAGGTTCAAGTTAGCATTAACATTTATTCTACCCTTTACCCTACTCAAAATATGGAAACCAGAATAATGTTTGTGAAATGCAGATCTGGTTTCTTTTCACTCCTGTCCCATTAAGTCACTTTATTAGCTTTCCATAGCTATTAGAAAGAACAAAAAACTTAGCATTTTTAACATAGCCATGCATGTTATATCACACCTCTAGAACATTTTGTACCACACTTCTTCCTATTCAAATTGGAATGGCTATACTGGCCTTTAAAAATCTTTTTTATTTTCTCAAGTGCAACTTTTTCTCTTTCCGTAGGTTGTTCCTTCCAGTATACTTACTTTGCCCTTCTCTTCTCTATCCTAGCCAACTTGCTTTTTACAGTTTTTTTTTTTTTGAATTTTATTTATTTATTTATTTTTTTAGAGCTTCCATTTTACTTTATTTTACTTTACAGTACTTTATTGGTTTTGGCATACATTGACATGAATCTGCCACGGGTGTACACGAACTCCCAAACATGAACCCCCCTCCCACCTCCCACCCCACATCATCCCTCTGGATCATCTCCATACACCAGCCCCAAGCATCCTGCATCCTGCATTGNCTCTATTGGTTTTTGGCATACATTGACATGAATCTGCCACGGGTGTACACGAACTCCCAAACATGAACCCCCCTCCCACCTCCCACCCCACATCATCCCTCTGGATCATCTCCATACACCAGCCCCAAGCATCCTGCATCCTGCATTGAACATAGACTGGCAATTCATTTCTTACATAATAGTATACATATTTCAATGCTATTCTCCCAAATCATCCCACCCTCTCCCTCTCCCTCTCCCTCAGAGTCCAAAAGTCCGCTCTGCACATCCATGTCTCTTTTGCTGTCTTGCATACAGGGTCCTCATTACCATCTTTCTAAATTCCATATATATGTGTTAGTATACAGTATTGGTATTTTTCTTTCTGGCTTACTTCACTCTGTATAATCGGTTCCAGTTTCATCCATCTTATTAGAACTGATTCAAATGTATTCTTTTAAATGGCTGAGTAATACTCCATTGTGTATATGTACCACAACTTTCTTATCCATTCATCCGCTGATGGACATCTAGGTTGTTTCCATGTCCTGGCTATTATGAACAGTGCTGCGATGAACATTGGGGTACATGTGTCTCTTTCTATTCTGGTTTTTCTTTAGAAAACCAGTCCCTGACATCCTTTAATTTCTATTAAAAAATACTTATAGTACCTTGTACATCTTTGTCATAGCACTGATTCCTTTTGTAAACCAACATTTACGCAGTTTGTGTCTTTGAGTAACAGTTTCTCTATGCTAGTTTGTAAGGTCCAGAGAAACAGGAACCTTATTTGTTTTTTATTCACCAAACAACTTTGTCACCTAGCACAGGGTCTAGCATGAAGTAGATAACAAAAGGTACTTTTTGAACGAGTGTCAATGCATTAAGTGAGCACACTTCAGATTCTCCCCTTCAATTTCTAGAGGAGTAAATGATAACTCCCAAGTCTTCCTTTATATCCAAAGCACATGAAAGAATAAAAATGTCTGGAGAAATTATTAAAAGGAAAACAATGACTAGGCCAAAATTCTCATTCACAGTTGATGGAGAAATCAAAAGCTTTACAGACAAGCCAAAGTTAAAAGAACTAAGACCACCAAGTCAGCTTTACAGCAAATGTTAAAGGAACTTCTCTAGGGAGGAAACACAAGAGAAGGAAAAGACCTACAAAAAATAAACCTAGAACAATTAAGAAAATGGTAATAGGATCATACATATTGGTAATTACTGTAAATATAAATGGATTAAATGCACCAACCAAAAGATACAGACTGGCTGGGTGGATACAAAAATAAGACCCATTTATATGCTGTTTACAAGAGACCCATCTCAGATCTTGGGACATTTACATACTGGAAGTAGAGGATACGAAAAGGTACTTCATCAAATCAAAATCAAAGGAAATCAAAGGAAAGCTGTATTAGCAATACTCATATCAGACAAAATAGACTTTAAAATAGAGATTATTATATGGGACAAAGAAAGATACTATATAATGATCAAGAGTTCAAGAAGCAGCTATCACAATTATAAATATATATGCACAAAATATATGAGCTTCTCAATATGTAAGGCAAATACAACCATAAGGGGAGAAATCAACAGTAATTCAAGAATAGTGGGGAACATTAACACTCTACTTTCATCAATGTACAGATCATCCAGATGAAGAATTAATAAGGAAACACATGTGTTAAATGACACTTTAGAACTGGTGGACCTAATTGATATGTATAGAGTATCCCATCCAAAAGCAACAGAGTACACATTCTTTTCAAGTTCACATGGAACATTCTCCAGGATTGAGCACATGTTTGGCCCCAAAGCAAGCCTTGGTAAATTTAAAAAAATTGAAATCATATCAAGCATCTCTTCTGTAACTATGAGATTAGAAATACACTACAAGAAAAAAACTATTAAAAAAACCAACATGTAGTGGCTAGGCAATATGCTGCTAAACAACCAATGGGTCACAGAAGAGAACAAAGAGGAAATTTTTAAAAATGCCTGGAGACTAATGAAATTGAAAGTACCATGGTCCAAAACCAATGGGATGCAACAAAGTAATTCTAAGAGGGAAGTTTATAGCAATACAATCTTATCTGAGGTAAAGTGAAAGTGAAGTTGCTCAGTCGTGTCCGACTCTTTGCGATCCCATTAACTGTAGCCTATCAGGCTCCTCCGTCCACGGGATTTTCCAGGCAAGAGTGCTGGAGTGGATTGCCATATCCTTCTCCAGGGGATCTTCCCAACCCAGGAATCGAACATGGGTGCAGGCAGACGCTTTACCGTCTGAGCCACCAGGGAAAATCTCAAATGAACAACCTAATCTTACACCTAAAACAACTAGAGAAAGAACAAACAAAACCAACAGTTAGTAGTAGGAAAGAAATCATAAACATCAGAGCAGAAATAAGTGAAATAGAGACAAAGAAAATAATTGCAAAGATCAATGAAACTAAAACTGATTCTTTGAAAAGATGAACAAAATTACCATTAGCCAGACTTATCAAGATAAAAGGGAGAGGAATCAATAAAATTAGAAATAAAAAAAGAAGTTACAACTGACTCCACAGAAATACAAATGATAATAAGAAACTATTATGAGCAATAGTCAATAGAATGGACAAATGTATGTCAATAGAATGGACAAATTCTTAAAAAGGTACAGTCTCCCAAGACTGATCCAGGAAGAAATATAAAATATGAACAGACCAATCACAAGGATTGAAAATAAAACTGTGATTAGAAAAACTCTCAACAAGCGAAAGTCCAGAACCTGATGGCTTCACAGGTGAATTAGAGAAGACTTGACATCTATACTTCTGAAACTGTTCCAAAAAGTTACAGAGGAAGGAAAACTTCAAACTCATCCTATGAGGCTACTATCACCCTGATATCAAAACCAAAGACACCACAAAAAAGAAAGTCATGGACCATTATCACTGCTGAACATAGATGCAGAAATCCTCGACAAAATCCTAGCAGTAAACCCAAAACACATTCAAAGGATCAAGTGGGATTTATCCCAGGGATGCAAGGATTCTTCAAAATATGCAAATCAATCAATGTGATATGCCACATCGACAAATAGAAGGTTAAAAACCCTATGATCTTCAATAGATGTAGAAAAAGCTTTTGACAAAGTTCGGCATCCATTTATGATTAAAAACTCTCCAGAAAGTGGGCATAGAGGGAACCTATCTCAACTATAAAGGTTATATATAAGAAACCTACAGCTAACTTCATATTTATTGGTGAAAAGCTGAAACCATTTCCTCTAACATTTGGAAGAAGACAAGGATGTACACTCTTTCCACTTTTATTCAACATAGTTTTGGAAGTCCTCGCTACAGCAATCAGAAAGGCAAAAGTAGTAAAGGGAATCCAGCTTGGAAATGAAGAAGTTAAACCGTCACTGTTTGCAGATGATATGACAGTATACATTTGTTGTTGTTGTTTTTCAGTTGCTAAGTTGTGTCTGACTCTTCTGCAACTCCATGGTTGGAGCTTGCCAGGCTCTTCTGTCCATGTGATTTCCCAGGCAAGAATTCTGGAGTGGGTTGCCATTTCCTTCTCCAAGGGATCTTCCCAGATCAGAGACCAAGCCTGCATTTCTTGCATTGGCAGGCAGGTTCTTTACCACTGAACCACCAGGAAAGCCCAATACTATACATAGAAGATTCTAAAGATACTACAAGATAACTACTAGAACTCATCAATACATTTGGTAAAGTTTCAGTTTACAGAATTAGTACACAGAAGTCTGTTGCATTTCTAACAATGAAAGATCAAAAAGAGAAATTCAAGAAACTATTCCATTTACCATCACATCAAAAAGAATAAAATACCTAGGAATAAACCTATCTAAGGAGACAAAAGACCTGTATTCCAAAAACTCTTAAGATGCTGATGAAAGAAATCAAAGAAGACACAAACAGATGAAAAGATAAGCCATGTTCATGGATTGGAAGAATCAATATTGTCAAAATGACTATACTATCCCAGGCAATCTACAGATTCAGTTCAATCCCTATGAAGTTACCAATGGCATTTTTCACAGAACTAGAACAAAAAGTCTTAAAATTGTATGGAGACACACAAGACCCCAAATAGCCAAAGCAATCTTGAGAAAGAAAAACAGAGCTGAAGGAATCAGGCTCCCTGACTTCAGACTAACACTGCTGCTGCTGCTGCTAAGTCACTTCAGTCGTGTCCGACTCTGTGTGACCCCGTAGACGGCAGTCCACCAGGCTCCCCCGTCCCTGGGATTCTCCAGGCAAGAATACTGGAGTGGGTTGCCATTTCCTTCTCCAGTGCATGAAAGAGAAAAGTGAAAGTGAAGTCGCTCAGTCTGTCTGACTGTTAGCGACCCCATGGACTGCAGCCCACCAGGCTACTCCATCCATTGGATTTTCCAGGCAAGAGTACTGGGGTGGGGTGCCATTGCCTTCCCCGAGACTAACACTACAAAACTACAATTATCAAAACAGTGTGGTACTGACACAAAAACAGAAATATACATCAATGGAACAGGATAGAAAACTGATAAATAAATCCATGCACTTATGGTCAATTAGTCTGTAACAAAGGCAAGACTACACAATGTTGGCAAGACTGTCTCTTGCCAACAAGTGGTGCTGGGAAAACTGGACAGCTGAATGTAAAATATGAAATTAGATCATTCTTTAATACCATATACTAAAGTAAGCTTAAAATGGGCTAAAGACCTAAATGTGAGACTGGGCAGTATAGAACTCCTAGAGGAAAACATAGGCAGAACACTCTCTGACATATATTGCAGTGGTATCTTTTTCATTCTCTTAGAATAATGGAAATAAAAACAAATATAAGGAAATGGGACCTACTTAAACTCAAAAGCTATTGCACAACAAAGGAAACAGTAAACAAAATTAAAAGACAGTCCACAGATTGGGAGGAAATATTTGAAAAGATATAACTGACAAGACTAATTTTAGATTAGTCTCTAAAATTTGTGAACAGCTCCTGATGCTTAACAACATCAAAACAAACAACCCAAATGAAAATTGGGCAGAAGACCTAAACAGAAATTTCTCTAAAGAAGACATACAGTTGGCCAAGAGGCACATGAAAAGATGTTCAGCATTGTTAATTATTAGAGAAATGCAAATCAAAACTGCAATAAAATACCACACCAGCCAGAATGTCTATCGTCAAAAAACCTGCAGACAGTAAATGCTGTAGAGGGTGAGGACAAAAGGGAACCCTTCTACACTGTTGATAGGAATGTAAATTGGTATAGCCACTATGCAGAACAGTTTACAGATTCCTTAAAAAACTAAAAATAGAGCTAACATATGACCCTGAATTCCTACTTTTGTGCATATATACAGAGAAAAACATAATCTGAAAAGATACATGAACAACAATGTTCACTCAAACACTGTTTACAATAGCCAAGACATGGAAGCAATCTGCATGTCCATCAGTAGAGGAATGGATAAAGAAGATATGGTACATATATACAATAGAATATTACTCAGCCCTTAAAAAGAATGAAATAATGCCATTTGCAGCAACATGGACTCATACTGAGTGAAGTAAGTCAAACAGAAAAGGATCAATATCACATGATATCCTTTATATGTGGAATCTAAAAAGAAATGATGAAAATTAACTTACAAAACAGATACTCAAGAGATTTAGAAAACAAACTTATGGTTGCTGGGGATAAGGGATACTTAGGGATGGACATGTACACACTGCTATATTTAAAATGGATAATCAACAGTAACTTATGGTTACAGCATGTGGAACTCTGCTCAGTGTTATGTGGCAGCTTGGATGGAAAGGGAGTTTAGAGGAAAATGGATACATGTATATGTATGGCTGAGTCCCTTTGCTATTCCTGAAATGATCACAACATTGTTAATCAGCTTTGTTGTTGTTCTTAAGTCACCCAGTCATGTCTGACTCTTTGCAACCCCATGGACTGCAGCATGCCAGGCCTCCCTGTCCCTTACCATCTCTCGAAGTTTGCCTGAGTTCGTATCCATTGCACTGGTGATGCCATCCAGTCATCTCATCCTCTGATGCCTTCTTCTCCTTTTGGCACTCTGCCTTTTTTACAGTCTAGCTCTCATAACCATACATGACCACTGGTTAGACCAATGATAGTGAAAATTGCTCAGTCATGTCAAATTCTTTGTGGTCCCATACAGCGCATGAGATTCTCCATTCCAGAATACAGGAGTGGGTAGCTGTTCCCTTCTCCAAGGGATCTTTCCGACCCAGGGATCAAACCCAGGTCTCCTGCATTGCAGGCACATTCTTTACCAGCTGAGCCACCAGGGAAGCCCAAGAATACTGGAGTGGGTAGCCTATCCCCTCTCCAGGGGATCTTCCCACCAGTAATCAGACTGGAGTCTCCTGCATTGCAGGTGGATTCTTTACCAGCTGAGCTACCAGGGAAGCCATAGCCTTAACTATATGGACATTTATCATCAGAGTAATGTCTCTGCTTTTCAACACAAATCAGCTATACTGCAATTCAAAATTAAAAGTTTTTTTTTTTTTTTTTTAATGAAATAGTAACTGGGCCAGATGTCAAATGAGACAAAATTGGGCATTGAATCTTCATTTCAATACTTGTGTTATTTTAAGCAATACTTTGCCTGTGTCATCTTTCAAATGGAAATAATTATAATAATGGCAGTAGCAAAGCTAACCTTTGTGAATAATTTATTATATGTGCCAGCCACCTGACTAATGTTGTAAAGGCATTATCTGAATTTGTCATCAGAATCCCTAGGATATTTGTATTAATATAAAAATAAAACAATAGCAGTATAGCACCATGTGCTCAGTACTCTTTCAAGCATTGTACATGTATTATTTCATTTAGTCTTATTTAAGAGTGTTTTTCTTTCATTCCCTCTTTTTACAGTAATCCACTGCTACTCAGTTTTCACTTGTGAAAATTTTGGCATATTTGACATTGCATATTTAGTATTCAGTACTCTTTAATGTTGCATGGCTAGAGGAAAATGCTTTTTTACATTCTTATGGTGTGAGCTATAACTGAAGAGAATCAATAAGTTATTTTTATACCCTTGAGACCTGTAAAATTATTTTGAACATGCTCAGTGGAAGAAATGGACAAATTCTTAGAAAAGTACAACTTTCCAAAACTGAACCAAGAAGAAATAGAAAATCTTAACAGACCCATCACAAACACGGAAATTGAAACTGTAATCAGAAATCTTCCAGCAAACAAAAGCCCAGGTCCAGACGGCTTCACAGCTGAATTCTACCAAAAATTTAGAGAAGAGCTAACACCTATCCTTCTCAAACTCTTCCAGAAAATTGCAGAGGAAGGTAAACTTCCAAACTCATTCTATGAGGCCACCATCACCCTAATACCAAAACCTGACAAAGATGCCACAAAAAAAGAAAACTACAGGCCAATATCACTGATGAACATAGATGCAAAAATCCTCAACAAAATTCTAGCAATCAGAATCCAACAACACATTAAAAAGATCATACACCATGACCAAGTAGGCTTTATCCCAGGGATGCAAGGATTCTTCAATATTCGCAAATCAATCAATGTAATTCACCACATTAACAAATTGAAAAATAAATGCCATATGATTATCTCAATAGATGCAGAGAAGGCCTTTGATAAAATTCAACATCCATTTATGATAAAAACTCTCCAGAAAGCAGGAATAGAAGGAACATACCTCAACATAATAAAAGCTATATATGACAAACCCACAGCAAACATTATCCTCAATGGTGAAAAATTGAAAGCATTTCCCCTAAAGTCAGGAACAAGACAAGGATGTCCACTTTCACCGCTACTATTCAACATAGTTCTGGAAGTTTTGGCCACAGCAATCAGAGCAGAAAAAGAAATAAAAGGAATCCAAATTGGAAAAGAAGAAGTAAAACTCTCACTGTTTGCAGATGACATGATCCTCTACATAGAAAACCCTAAAGACTCCACCAGAAAATTACTAGAGCTAATCAATGAATATAGTAAAGTTGCAGGATATAAAATCAACACACAGAAATCCCTTGCATTCCTATACACTAATAATGAGAAAGTAGAAAACGAAATTAAGGAAACAATTCCATTCACCATTGCAACGAAAAGAATAAAATACTTAGGAATATATCTACCTAAAGAAACTAAAGACTTATATATAGAAAACTATAAAACACTGATGAAAGAAATCAAAGAGGACACTAATAGATGGAGAAATATACCATGTTCATGGATTGGAAGAATCAATATAGTGAAAATGAATATATTACCCAAAGCAATCTACAGATTCAATGCAATCCCTATCAAGCTACCAGCGGTATTTTTCACAGAACTAGAACAAATAATTTCAAGATTTGTATGGAAATACAAAAAACCTCGAATAGCCAAAGCAATTTTGAGAAAGAAGAATGGAACTGGAGGAATCAACTTACCTGACTTCAGGCTCTACTACAAAGCCACAGTCATCAAGACAGTGTGGTACTGGCACAAAGACAGAAATATAGATCAATGGAACAAAATAGAAAGCCCAGAGATAAATCCACACACATATGGACACCTTATCTTTGACAAAGGAGGCAAGAATATACAATGGAGTAAAGACAATCTCTTTAACAAGTGGTGCTGGGAAAACTGGTCAACCACTTGTAAAAGAATGAAACTAGATCACTTTCTAACACCACACACAAAAATAAACTCAAAATGGATTAAAGATCTAAATGTAAGACCAGAAACTATAAAACTCCTAGAGGAGAACATAGGCAAAACACTCTCCGACATAAATCACAGCAGGATCCTCAATGATCCGCCTCCCAGAATACTGGAAATAAAAGCAAATATAAACAAATGGGATCTAATTAAAATTAAAAGCTTCTGCACAACAAAGGAAACTATAAGCAAGGTGAAAAGACAACCCTCTGAATGGGAGAAAATAATAGCAAATGAAGCAACTGACAAACAACTAATCTCAAAAATATACAAGCAACTTATACAGCTCAATTCCAGAAAAATAAACGACCCAATCAAAAAATGGGCCAAAGAACTAAATAGACATTTCTCCAAAGAAGACATACGGATGGCTAACAAACACATGAAAAGATGCTCAACGTCACTCATTATCAGAGAAATGCAAATCAAGACCACAATGAGATACCACTTCACACCAGTCAGAATGGCTGCGATCCAAAAGTCTGCAAGCAATAAATGCTGGAGAGGGTGTGGAGAAAAGGGAACCCTTTTACACTGTTGGTGGGAATGCAAACTAGTACAGCCACTATGGAGAACAGTGTGGAGATTCCTTAAGAAATTGCAAATAGAACTGCCTTATGACCCAGCAATCCCACTGCTGGGCATACACACCGAGGAAACCAGAATAGAAAGAGACACATGTACCCCAATGTTCATTGCAGCACTGTTTATAATAGCCAGGACATGGAAACAACCTAGATGTCCATCAGCGGATGAATGGATAAGAAAGCTGTGGTATATATACACAATGGAGTATTACTCAGCCATTAAAAAGAATACATTTGAATCAGTTCTAATAAGATGGATGAAACTGGAACCAATTATACAGAGTGAAGTAAGCCAGAAAGAAAAACACCAATACAGTATACTAACACATATATATGGAATTTAGAAAGATGGTAATGAGGACCCTGTATGCTAGACAGCAAAAGAGACACAGATGTGCAGAGCGGACTTTTGGACTCTGAGGGAGAGGGAGAGGGAGAGGGAGAGGGTGGGATGATTTGGGAGAATAGCATTGAAACATGTATACTATCATGTAAGAAACGAATCGCCAGTCTATGTTTGATGCAGGATGCAGGATGTTTGGGGCTGGTGTATGGGGATGATCCGGAGGGATGATGTGGGGTGGGACGTGGGAGGGGGGTTCATGTTTGGGAGTTCATGTACACCCATGATGGATTCATGTCAATGTATGCCAAAACCAATACAGTACTGTAAAGTAAAATAAAGTAAAAAAAAAAAAAATCACAGCTACTGGTGTATCATAAACAGGTTTCTCTTGCATGTATTCTTGAGGTATTAACAATAATTACTCATTCATGTCACAAAACTATTTGAAACAAAAGACACGTATGATCTAAAGTCCTTTCCAACTATTGCAGAAAATAGTTTGAATAGTAGCATATTTTCTTAGATTATATACAATACTACATTT
Organism: Oreotragus oreotragus; assembly: GCA_006410675.1. Classification (NCBI taxonomy): domain Eukaryota; kingdom Metazoa; phylum Chordata; class Mammalia; order Artiodactyla; family Bovidae; genus Oreotragus; species Oreotragus oreotragus. The sequence goes on from SJYX01017077.1 coordinate 29,395, forward strand.
AAGTTGAATATATTTTTCTATTGTAAACCAAATGGTATTTTGTATAAAACCATCTGGGAAATAAGGAGAATTGAGGAAAAATATTAAAATGTTGAATTATTTATTGCATGGAGACTGCTTTTCTATTTGTTTTAAGCTAGAGGTGTAAAGTATGGAGTTTTTATCAAAAGACAGGTTCTTTATTTATTGTATTTCTGTTGAGTCAATCAGCTCTTTAAAAATTAACTCAAGTATTTTTCTACCTTTGTCTGTTAAAATTTATTTACCTAGCAAAATTTTCATACTTCCAAATAGTCAGCAGCAGTAATAACAGTGTGTAAATTTACACTGAATTTACATCCCATATAAGAACAATCTGGGAATACAGAGTCACAGGTTTTAGTTCAGCTGTACACACAGTTGGTATTCTTATATTTCATCATGTGTAAAGCAAGGAATTTGCACTAGAATTTCATTTATTCATGACTTAAACAAACAGTGAATGATGCTAAGTGTCAGGCACTATTTTTGATGTTGGAAAAGACAAAATTCCTCTTGAAGTTTACATTCTCATAGAATGATGGTAATGCTGGTGATAAGTAATAATGATAATAGTCTATGATAGAATAACATTGTTATACCCCAACTTCTCATCTTAATTTTTAGTACTCTGCATTTACATTTAATATTTCACCAAATTTGTGCCATAATCACTTGTTTATAAGAAAAGTTTCTCTTCGTGACTTCCTTAAAAATTGGAATTATGTTTTAGCCTATTTTACAAGTTGTACTCCTGGAGGAGGGCATGGCATCCCACTCCAGTATTCTTGCCTGGAGAATCTCCATGGACAGAGGAGTCTGATGGTCTATAGTCTATGGGGTCGCAAAGAGTCGGACATAACTGAGCAACTAAGCACAACACATAAATTATACTAAAAGCAAATTTCACGGACCATAATAATAATACATAATGCTTAATGAAAGTTTGTTAAATGGATGAATGGATGGGTGAATAGATTGATTAATAGAAGAAGGAGAGAGTGAGTAACTTTTTTTTTGAATAGTTTCTGTTTGTGTAATAATTTCTATATGGGGACTCTTCACTGGTCTATGAAGTCAAAGATATATTCCCTCACCTTATTCTCTTGATTAAGTGGAAGAGTGCATCCTTAGAAGCATCTGGTAACATACCATTAAATTCTTATAGAAAAACATGTCTATATACCTGAAAGTGAGCTCCTTATAGTTAAATATTAGCTTTTCTGTATTTATAAACTTTTAAAGTAATGGAGAATAAAAAAAAAAACTTCCATGTACTAGAATTATTTAGATTTTGACCTGAATACCTTCCCTGAAATCTAGATTTTGTTTATATCTAAAAATGAAATTAGTAAAAGGACTGAGCTTTGTAGGCTCATTCTCTCAGAACTGAACTCAGGTGTCACATATGAATGACATTATTTATGAGATATAATGGGACAGTTGTGTTTTGTTGATGCCAGGAGAATAAAGTTTTATCTGAAGGATATAATAATAAATCTGAATACAAAAGATTAATGGCAATACCTAGTCCTTTTATAGTAAACTCGGACTTTATTCAAACCATGAGGGGCAATTTAAGGGATATATATAGTTGAAGGGTTATGATAGCAAGAGATTCTGAGCAAAGATGACAGTCATTTGGCAAACTTCTGGTCTTCATACTGTTTTGGCATATACTTTTGTAGGTGGTTAGGATATGGTAGATAATTAATTCATTATCTCTGTAATGAGAGCTGCTAAAGTCTATTCAGACATCTTGGGATTCAATCATGTGACAGCATGATGATGGTGAAGATTGCCTAGTCCTGTCCGACTCTTTGCAACCCTATGGACTGTAGCCTACCAGGCTCCTCTGTCCATGGGATTTTCCAGGCAATAGTACTGGAGTGGACTGCCATTTCCTTCTCCAGGGACCTTCCCGACCCAGGGATCGAACCCGGGTCTCCCACATTGTAGACAGACGCTTAACTGTCTGAGCCACCAGGGATCTTTCTTTAATTATTGACTTTCATTGTCAATATTAATTTATATTTATTCTCACATTTACCCATTCTGTTATCTCTCTGTTATCTCCTCTATCGTCTCCAGGCTTACATCTTGGATTATTTCAATATTTTTTCAGTAAATTCCCCTTTCATAATTTCTGTACAGGTCTACTAGTGATATTCTCTCAATTTTTCTTGATTATTTTATTATTTTTGTAAATATCTTTATTTCACCTTCAATTTTTTTTTTGTGGGGAGGGGTAAGTGTAATAAAATATTTTTTCCTGATAAATTCTTTTTCTTTCAATTATATTGAGATATAATTGACATACAGCACTGCATAAGTTTAAGGTATATAGCATAATGATTTGACCAACATACATCGTGAAATTTACCACAGTAAGTTTAATGACCATCCATCATTTCATCAGTTCAGTTCAGTCACTCAGTCGTGTCCAACTCTTTGAGACCCCATGAATCACAGCATGCCAGGCCTCCCTGTTCATTACCATCTCTCGGAGTTCACTCAGACTCACGTCCATCGAGTCCGTGATGCCATCCAGCCATCTCATCCTTGGTCGTCCCCTTCTCCTTCTGAGCCCAATCCCTCCCAGCATCAGTCTTTTCCAATGAGTCAACTCTTCACATGAGATGGCCAAAGTACTGGAGTTTCAGCTTTAGCATCATTCCTTCCAAAGAAATCCCAGGGCTGATCTCCTTCAGAATGGACTGGTTGGATCTCCTTGCAGTCCAAGGGACTCTCAAGAGTCTTCTCCAACACCACAGTTCAAAAGCATCAATTCTTCAGTGCTCAGCCTTCTTCACAGTCCAACTCTCACATCCATACATGACCACAGGAGAAACCATAGTCTTGACTAGACGGACTCATACACATGTAATATTAAAGAAATGGAAAAAGCATTTTCCTTGTGATGAGACCTCTTAGGATTTACTTTCTTAACATCTTGCATATAACTTACAGCAGTGGTGAATATTAACCATGATGTTCATCACATCATCCCAAGTATTTTTCTTATAACTGAAAGTTTGTACCTTTTGACTGTCTTCATCCAATTCCCCCAGCTTCTATCCCCTGCTTCTTGATAGCTACAAGTCCGATTTATTTTTCTATGTTTGTTTTTTTGCTTGTTTAATTGATACAACACTACATTAGTTCCTGGCACACAACATAGTAGTTTGGTATTTCCATACATTTCCAAATGATCACCATGATAAATCTTTCACCATATAAGATATTGCATAATTATTAACTATATTCCCCACACTATACACTTCATACCTGTGATCCATATATTTTGTAGCTAAAAGTTTGTAGCGCTCAATCTCTCATTACTCTTTCCTACATTTCTCCTATCTTCACCTCTTCCTTTCTGGCAACCACACTGTTTCTTCTCTGTATCTAGACTCTGTTTAGTTATGTGTGTGTGTTTGTTTTTTAGATACTACTTTAAGTGAAATCAAACAATATCTTCCTCTCTCCAACTTATTTCACTAAGCAACTTATTTCACCTCTAGGTCCATTGATGATATTGCAGATGTCCAGATTTCATTCTTTTTTATGCCTCAGTAATAGTCCAGTGTGTATTAGTGTGTGCAGGTATATACCCCATATCATTTTTATCCATTTGTCTATTACTAAGCACTTAGGTTGCTTCCATATCTTGATTATTGTAAATAATACTGATTCACTGCATGTTCACTGAAGTTTGAAATTAGTGTTTTCATTTTCTTTGGGTTAATACCCAGGAGTGGAACTGCTGGAAGATACAGTATTTATTTGTAATTTTTTTGAGGAATCTCCATGCAATTTTCCATAGTGGCTGGCACCAGTTTACATTCCCAATGATAATGTATGATAGCCCTTTTTATACACATCTTTCCCAATACCTATTATTTTGTTTTTAAATAGCCATTCTGACTGGTGTTAGCTGATTATTTTGTGGATTTGACTTGCATTTCCCTGATGATTAGTGACGTTGAGCATCTTTTTATGTGTCTGTTGAAAATCTCTGTGTCTTCTTTCAAAAAGTATCTATTCAGATCCTCTTCCCATTTTTTAATCAGGTTGTTTGTTTTTTTGATGTTAAGTTGTATGAGTTATTTGTATGTTTTGATTATTAGCCCCTTATTGAATATACCATTTGAAAATATCTTCTCCCATTCAGAGGGGATTTTTTTTCTTTTGGTTGTTGTTGTTGATTGTCAACTTCACTGTGCAGAAGCTTTTGTTTGATGTAGTCCCATTTGTTTATTTTTGCTCTTATCCTTGCCTGAGAAAGCCGAGCCAAAAATATATTGCTGAGTTTTACGGTTTTAAGTTTTAGTTTTTTTTTTTTCAGTTTTATATTTATTTTTTACTTTACAATATTGTATTGTTTTTGCCATACATCAACATAAGTTTTANGTCAACTTCACTGTGCAGAAGCTTTTGTTTGATGTAGTCCCATTTGTTTATTTTTGCTCTTATCCTTGCCTGAGAAAGCCGAGCCAAAAATATATTGCTGAGTTTTACGGTTTTAAGTTTTAGTTTTTTTTTTTTCAGTTTTATATTTATTTTTTACTTTACAATATTGTATTGTTTTTGCCATACATCAACATAAGTTTTAAGTCTCTAATACATTTTGGGTTTACTTTTGTATATAACTTGAGAAAACAGTATAGTTTTTTTATTCTTTTACATGTAGCTGTCCAGTTTTCCAACATTATTTATCATAGAGACTATCTTTTTCCAAATGTACATTCTTTCCTCCTTTGTTGTAGATTAATTGCCCATGTAAGTGGGGGTTCATTTCTGAGCCCTGTATCCTGTTCCATTGATCTAGTGTCTGTTTTGTGCCACTATCATACTATTTCGATTACTGGAGATTTGAAGTATAGTTTGAAATCAAGAAGCATAGTACTTCCAGTTTTGTTCTTCTTTCTTAAGATTATTTTGGCTATTAGGGGTCTTCCATGTTTCCATATGAATTTTAGAATTATTTTATCTAGTTGTGTGAAAAATACCTTGGTATTTTGATAGGGATTGCACTGAATTTGTATATTGCCTTGGATACTGTGGTAATTTTAACATATTAACTCTTTCAATTCATGAATATATATTTTCATATGTTTGTTTCATCTTCACTTTCTTTCATCAGTATTTTATAGTTTTCTGAATATAGACCTTTTACTTCTTGGATTTATCCCTTGGTATTATTTTTTTCTTTTTCATGAAATAGTAAATGAGATTTATTTTTAAAATTTAATTTATGATAGTTAATTGCAATGTATAAAAACACCACAGGTTTCTGTATATTGATTTCATGTCCTGCAACTTTACCAGTTTCATTGATGAGTTCTAGTATGGTGGTGTCTTTAGGAGTCTCAACGTGTAGAGAATTCTATATATAAAGAATCCTATATTTGCATGTCATCTGCAAACAGTGACAGTTTTATTTCTTCCTTTGCGATTTGAAATCATATTTCTTTTTCTTGTCTGATTGCTGTATCTAGGACTTTCAATGCTATGTTGAATAAAAATGATAAGAGTGAGCAACCTTGTCTTGTTTCTGATCTTAGATGAAATGCTTTCAGCTTTTCACTGTTGAGTATGATTTAAGGCACACATGGCCTTTATTGTGTTGTGGTATATTCCCTTTATAATCAACTAATTTAGAGTCTTTATCATAAGTCAATGTTGAATTTTACCATAAGCATTTTCAGCATCTATTATGATGATAATATGAGTTTTATGTTTCATTTTGTTAATGTGATGTATCATATTAATTGATTTGTGGATGATGATCCATCCTTGCATCCCTGAAATAAATCCTACTTAATCATGGTATATGAAGTTTTATTATCTTGTTGGATTCAGTTTGCTGATTTTTTAATTGAAGTATCATTGATGTATAATATTATGTTATAGGTGTACAGTATAGTGATTCACACTTTTTAAAGATTATACCCATTTGTAATTATAATAAAATATTGATTATATTCCTTTTATTGTACACTATATCATTGTAGTTTGTTTTATACACAGTAATTTGTACCTCTTAATGCCCTACCACTATAATGCTTTGCTCTCCTCACTGCTAACCACTAGTTGTTCTTTGGATATGTGAGTCTGTTTCTTTTTTGTTATATTCACTAGTTGTACTTTTTAGAGTCCACATATAAGTAATATCATACAATATTTGTTTTTTTCTAACTTATTTCATTAGCATAGTTACCCTGCAAAGTCCATGTTGTTGCAAATGGCAGAATTTCCTTATTTTTTATGGCTGAATAGTACTCATTTGTGTGTGTGTGAGTGTGTGTTTGTGTGTGCATGTGTATGTGTTTGTATGTGTATATATGTATATGCCACACCTTCTTTATCCATTCCTCTATTGATGGACACTTAGGTTACTTACATATCTTAGCAATTGTTAATAATAATGCTGTGAGGTACTCAATTATCATATTGACAATAATAGTTGATGACAAATTGATAAATATTGGCAACAATTACTTATAGCTTTTCTCTGCTAAACCTTTCATCCATGCTGCCAACTTTCCTGAAATGGTAGGTTTTTTTCAGCCTTTGAAGTAATACAAAATGTCATCTTTTCCAAATTCCATCCCACCAAAATCATGTCAGACAGATTGCCACCAATCTTTCTTATACATCCAGGGATGTGGAACTTAGGAAGTAAAACTGGCTTTCTTACAACCTACCATCTTTCTTTCTCTGTCTAACTTATGGAAGTGATACATACACTAATGTAATGAGTGATAATGTGAAGAAAAGAGACATGGTTTCTAGTATTAGCTATTGGATCCTGACACATCACTCCTGAGGAAGAAGAGGGTTTAGTGAAGAAAAAATAGTATGCTCATTCAAGATGATCTTTCTCTCATTTATCACTGGACTCTTTTAGGCAGCAATTTAGAATAGTTTTTAGATTCAGTGAGACTATATTCCTGCAACTCATGTACTTATTGAAGGTCAAACAAGAAAAAAGTATGCTCAAGAGTGTTTCTGGTGAACATGAATTTTAATTTAATGCTGAGCAGACCAGGATTAAATATTCTTTGGGATTATGCTCTTATAGATGGGGCAGGTTTTATTCACTTCCAGGACTAACCCGGGAAAACAAATGTAGTTTTAAGCATGGTAAATTTCAGTTCAGTTCAGTCGCTCAGTTGTGTCCAACTCTTTGCGACCCCATGAATCACGGCATGCCGGGCCTCCCTGTCCATCACCACTACCGGAGTTCACCCAGACTCACGTCCATCGAGTCAGTGATGCCATCCAGCCATCTCATCCTCTGTCATCCCTTTCTCCTCCTGCCCCCAATCCCTCCCAGCATCAGAGTTATTTCCAATGAGTCAACTCTTTGCATGAGCTGGCCAAAGTACTGGAGTTTCAGCTTTAACATTATTCCTTCCAAAGAACACCCAGGGCTGATCTTTAGAATGGACTGGTTGGATCTCCTTGCAGTCCAAGGGACTCTCAAGAGTCTTCTCCAACACCACAGTTCAAAAGCATCAATTCTTTGGCACTCAGCTTTCTTCACAGTCCAACTCTCACATCCATACATGACCACTGGAAAAACCATAGCCTTGACTATATGGACCTTTGTTGGCAAAGTAATGTCTCTGCTTTTCAATATGTTATCTATGTTGGTCATAACTTTCCTTCCAAGGAGTAAGCGTCTTTTAATTTCATGGCTGCAATCACCATGGCCAGTCATAAAATCTAACATTTTTGCTTCTTGTTGTATTACCTTTATAATGGCATTTCACTGCTTTACTTGAAATATGAGAATAAGGAGAAAATAGGAAAATAAGGATGAGTTATGTTTTATTTCTATGCTTATGGCATAGTTCTAAAACCCTCATAAAATAATCAGTGAAATTGTTTCCATGAACAATTATGGAAAAAGCTATTGAAGCTTAATGCCTCTCAGTGAAGCTTCCAGAATGATGTCAATTTGTGGTAAGATACATTTCTGATGAGAATTATTATAAAGGAAGAAAAAAATTCATGTGAGAATTCTAGAAGCCCTGAAGGTCTAGAAGAGCACTCATTTGAAGCTTTTTTCTCCTTTTTCTTCCTCCTTCAGAATTTTGAATGGAAAATACATAAGGAGTCTCATTTTCACTTATTGTGTTTGAGATGGATATTCTCAGATAAAGCCCAACTTTTTTAAACTTCAGGCTCCCCTTTAACTATCACAGCACAGATGACACTTGCTACTTTTCTTCCAATTCCAGCAAATGGAGAGAATCTAAGTTTTCCGTTCAGTGCTTCAAAATTTCTATTTCCTGGTACAATATTTTAATTTTCAAGGACTAGCTATACTATTGATGGAAATTGTTTAAAAGATTTTTTTCCTACAAGTAGCATATTTCCAGTAGAAACCATTTTCTTCTTGAGAAACCACATTACCGTTTATTCACAAATGATTTTAAGTTTGAAACTTACAGTCCTGTATATCCAGTGACCTATCTTCATTTGAAAGGTCCTCAGAGAGGGGTCTAGAATTGAAGTCCTTATTTTCCCCCAAATGCTGCTCATCTTTTCATACCGCACGAATGATTTAAAACTAGACATACTCCTCCCAGCCTCCCTACTAAATAGTCTCATGTGCTTTTATCTCCAACAAAGAACTTACCTTCTCTCCACACTGACCTACTTGCAGTGCCATCTACTGAACATACAGCTTCATAGTTTCACCACTCTACTCTTTTTGCCTGGAATAGAATATAAGTCTCCTTCTGGACCCCTTTGTGTCTTCTACTCATGATTTGGATACCTAACTCTCTTAGGAAATGGTAATAAGTGAGGAAACTCTCAATCCAGGAGGAGAGACAGACAAAGACTATTTTAATGTAGAGAAAGGTGATAGAAATTCTGCTACAATAATCTGTTTCTGTGTCTCTTTACCGCTTGAATTGTGAACTGTCAAACTGTGTCTAATTTATTTTTATCTTTAGCATATAGACTAATAGTAAATATCATTGTACATTTATTGCTCAATAGATACTCAGGAAGTGTTTATTGAATGAATATAATTCTCATGACCTACAAACATAAAAACATTACTCATACAAGTCTTGTTAATGTTTCTTCTCTTCTCAGATAAGCTCTATTCAACAGCTCACTGATAAGATTTAGATTTATGTGAGATCATAAATTCTGAAATGGAATATTAGGTGCTTTCCAAAATTAGTGTAATATATTTCACAAATTCCACCACAAACTGTGCTTTTGAAGTGCATAAATACAGTGTTAAACTAGGAGAAAGATGAGTCCTTGAAAGGAATTTTTGTCTGAGATAGTAATTTCTTCCCCGCACAAAGCAACTTTCTTCCCTTTGCAGATCCTGTCTAGGGTTCTGTTTTGCTGTATGATCAAAGAATCAGAAGACTAGTTTGTAGTTTTGGTTTCTCCTTTTGCTAGCGATATAATGTATGAAATTTGCTTTTGAGGCTTAGTTTTCTTATTCACAAATATGGATGATGATACCTGCCATGATTATCTCACATACATAAGATGAGTCTCAAATGAACCAATACACATGAAAGTACTTTGAAATATATAAGTTGCTATGAAAGTGTCAAGTATTATGATTAGGCAAAATGTATTAGTTTTGTTATGAAGGTCAGAAAAGATGAAGTAAATATCTTAGTAAAAATAGATAAAGTTTCTAAATTTATTTGATAAAAAGTTTTATGAATACATATCAATACTTATCAATACTACTATTACAATAATATTAGTTGATTTATTAAATATTTACAATATGCTGAAACTCATGTGGGTTACCACATTTTATTATAATCACAGATCTATATGATATAAATGATTATAAATATCCCCTTACAGGTAAAAGAACTGAGGATTACATATACTGAGTGATAAAGTTATTGTATACTATTGTCAAACTGTAGTATGCAAACTAACTTTGTTCTGGTTCTTAAAGTATTCATTGTAAAGGAAAAAAGAGCTCCAAAATACAAGAATATGTTCCTGTTAGTAAGTTACTTACTTTTCCCATACTTTTTCAAATACTATTCTAAGCTAAATAGCATGTTTACACATTCTCTGATTAAAAACAGTATTCCAGTTACTTAAGAATAGCACATAGCCCTATACTAAGAAAGAAAAATAAATATTAGAAGGACTCTGTAAGAGATGTTTACTTTACCTCTAAGCACTCATCTTTCCTGGAGACTTCTTTCTGTGTCTGTTAAATCAGTTACCTACTCTGTTACTCAAACTACTTGGGATTATGCTTTTTCTTAAATTAATTCATTTTTAATTGGAAGATGATAACTTTACAGTATTGTGTTGGTTTCTGCCATATATCAACATGAATTGGCCATAGGTATGCATGTGTCCCCTTTCTCTTGAACCTCCCTCCCACCTCCCACCTGATCCCACCCCTCTAGGTTTCCACAGAGCACCAAATTGGAGCTCTCTGCATCATACAGTAAATTTCCACTGGCTATCTAATTTTACATAGAGTTATGTATATGGATTATTCTTTAATCTTTCATTCCCTCATCCCTATCTCCTGTCCTAATTTCATACAATCAATTATCATATCCTGTTTCTTCTTCCTTGTACCTATTTCTTGATTCAGTTTCATCTCTTCATTTCCTTTCTACCCCACTTGGCCAAATCAGAATGGCGTTTTGCTTATAATACAGAAAACATCTCTGAACTGGTCCTATTAAATCTGTGTTTTAATATTAACAGCTTGGTTAATCTTTTATGTTGGAAATTAGATCATGCTAGCTACCTCTTGGCTTAAAAATTTGTGGATTCCACTTGTTCTTCAAATAGAAAGGCTTGACACCGTGTTGAGTCTCTGTATTACGTAGTTTACCTTATCTCATATCATACTACTTTCTTCTTATTTTATGCCTTGTAGTCTTGCTAGCCTTATTTCAGTTTAGCCAGTACTCAGACTTGTTCCAGAGTCAGGAATCTTTGCATGAAAATTCTTCCGGTGGGAATGCTCTGTTACTCCCACCTTGCCATTTGGATAACACCTTCTTGTTCTTCAGGCTGGACTTTACATATCACTTCATAAAAGAGTCATTCCTTGATTACCCCTATCTTAGATCAGATCCACTGTTAACTGCTTTCAGCTGCTGTGTTTTCTTGTTTTAATAGACTATATCACAATAGTTTTCAGTTATTGGAGAAATTATCGTGTAACTCAAATAAAATACAGACATTTTGTTTTCCTTATATCCTATCCTCACACCTGAGTAGTGTGGAAAAAAAAAANGGGGAAAAAAAAAGAAATAGCTGTGAAATGCAAAGGAGAAAAATGAAAGATATACCCATCTGAATGCAGAGTTCCATATAATAGCAAGAAGAGATAAGAAAGCCTTCCTCTGTGGTCAATGCAAAGAAATAGAGGAAAACAATGGAATGGGAAAGACTAGAGCTCTCTTCAAGAAAATTAGAGATAGCAAAGGAAGATGGGCTCAATAAAGGACAGAAATGATATGGACCTAACAAGCAGAAGATATTGAGAAGAGGTTGAAAGAATACACAGAACTACACAAAGAGATCTTAAATGACCCAGATAACCATGATGGTGTGATCACTGGACCAGAGCCAGACATCTTGGAATGTGAAGTCAAATGGGGCTTAGGAAGCATCACTACAAACAAAAATAGTGGAGGTGATGGAATTCCAGTTGAGCTATTTCAAATCCTAAATGTTGATGCTATTAAGGTGCTGACTCAATATGTCAGCAAATCTGGAAAACTCATCAGTGGCCACAGGACTGGAAAAGGTCAGTTTTCATTCCAATCCCAAAGAAAGGCAATGACAAAGAATGTTCAAACTACCGCACAATTGCACTCATCTCACACAATAGCAAAGTAATGCTCAAAATTCCCCAAGCGAGGCATCAATAGTATGTGAACCAAGAGCTTCCAGATGTTCACGCTGGATTTAGAAAAGGCAGAGGAACCAGAGATCAAATTGCCAGCATCTACTGGATCTAGAAAAAGCAAGAGAATTCCAGAAAAACACCTGCTTCATTGACTATGCCAAAGCCTTTGACTGTGTGGATCACAATGTACTATGGAAAATTCTTAAAGAGATGGGAATACCAGACCACCTGACCTACCTCCTAAGAATCTGTATGCAAGTCAGGAAGCAACAGTTAGAACCGGACATGGAACAACAGATTGGTTTGAAATTGAGAAAGGAGTACATCAAGGCTGTGTGTTATCACCCTGCTTGTTGAACTGATAGGCAGAGTACATCATCCAAATTGCTGGGCTAGATGAAACACAAATTGGAATCAAGATTGCCAGGAGAAATGTCAATAACCTCAGATATGGAGATAACACCACCCTTATGGTAGGAATAAAGAGGAACTAAAGAGCCTTTTGATGAAGCTAAAAGAGGAGAGTGAAGAAAACTGGCTTAAAACTCAACATTCAAAAAACAAAGATCCAGTCCCATCATTTCATGGCAAATAGATGGGGAAACAATGGAANGTTTCCATATGAATTTTAGAATTATTTTATCTAGTTGTGTGAAAAATACCTTGGTATTTTGATAGGGATTGCACTGAATTTGTATATTGCCTTGGATACTGTGGTAATTTTAACATATTAACTCTTTCAATTCATGAATATATATTTTCATATGTTTGTTTCATCTTCACTTTCTTTCATCAGTATTTTATAGTTTTCTGAATATAGGCCTTTTACTTCTTGGATTTATCCCTTGGTATTATTTTTTTCTTTTTCATGAAATAGTAATTGACATTGATTTTTAAAATTTAATTTATGATAGTTAATTGCAATGTATAAAAACACCACAGATTTCTGTATATTGATTTCATGTCCTGCAACTTTACCAATTTCATTGATGAGTTCTAGTATGGTGGTGTCTTTAGGAGTCTCAACATGTACAGAATTCTATATATAAAGAATCCTATATTTGCATGTCATCTGCAAACAGTGACAGTTTTATTTCTTCCTTNACCACAGGTTTCTGTATATTGATTTCATGTCCTGCAACTTTACCAGTTTCATTGATGAGTTCTAGTATGGTGGTGTCTTTAGGAGTCTCAACGTGTAGAGAATTCTATATATAAAGAATCCTATATTTGCATGTCATCTGCAAACAGTGACAGTTTTATTTCTTCCTTTGCGATTTGAAATCATATTTCTTTTTCTTGTCTGATTGCTGTATCTAGGACTTTCAATGCTATGTTGAATAAAAATGATAAGAGTGAGCAACCTTGTCTTGTTTCTGATCTTAGATGAAATGCTTTCAGCTTTTCACTGTTGAGTATGATTTAAGGCACACATGGCCTTTATTGTGTTGTGGTATATTCCCTTTATAATCAACTAATTTAGAGTCTTTATCATAAGTCAATGTTGAATTTTACCATAAGCATTTTCAGCATCTATTATGATGATAATATGAGTTTTATGTTTCATTTTGTTAATGTGATGTATCATATTAATTGATTTGTGGATGATGATCCATCCTTGCATCCCTGAAATAAATCCTACTTAATCATGGTATATGAAGTTTTATTATCTTGTTGGATTCAGTTTGCTGATTTTTTAATTGAAGTATCATTGATGTATAATATTATGTTATAGGTGTACAGTATAGTGATTCACACTTTTTAAAGATTACACCCATTTGTAATTATAATAAAATATTGATTATATTCCTTTTATTGTACACTGTATCATTGTAGTTTGTTTTATACACAGTAATTTGTACCTCTTAATGCCCTACCACTATAATGCTTTGCTCTCCTCACTGCTAACCACTAGTTGTTCTTTGGATATGTGAGTCTGTTTCTTTTTTGTTATATTCACTAGTTGTACTTTTTAGAGTCCACATATAAGTAATATCATACAATATTTGTTTTTTTCTAACTTATTTCATTAGCATAGTTACCCTGCAAAGTCCATGTTGTTGCAAATGGCAGAATTTCCTTATTTTTTATGGCTGAATAGTACTCATTTGTGTGTGTGTGTGAGTGTGTGTTTGTGTGTGCATGTGTATGTGTTTGTATGTGTATATATGTATATGCCACACCTTCTTTATCCATTCCTCTATTGATGGACACTTAGGTTACTTACATATCTTAGCAATTGTTAATAATAATGCTGTGAGGTACTCAATTATCATATTGACAATAATAGTTGATGACAAATTGATAAATATTGGCAACAATTACTTATAGCTTTTCTCTGCTAAACCTTTCATCCATGCTGCCAACTTTCCTGAAATGGTAGGTTTTTTTCAGCCTTTGAAGTAATACAAAATGTCATCTTTTCCAAATTCCATCCCATCAAAATCATGTCAGACAGATTGCCACCAATCTTTCTTATACATCCAGGGATGTGGAACTTAGGAAGTAAAACTGGCTTTCTTACAACCTACCATCTTTCTTTCTCTGTCTAACTTATGGAAGTGATACATACACTAATGTAATGAGTGATAATGTGAAGAAAAGAGACATGGTTTCTAGTATTAGCTATTGGATCCTGACACATCACTCCTGAGGAAGAAGAGGGTTTAGTGAAGAAAAAATAGTATGCTCATTCAAGATGATCTTTCTCTCATTTATCACTGGACTCTTTTAGGCAGCAATTTAGAATAGTTTTTAGATTCAGTGAGACTATATTCCTGCAACTCATGTACTTATTGAAGGTCAAACAAGAAAAAAGTATGCTCAAGAGTGTTTCTGGTGAACATGAATTTTAATTTAATGCTGAGCAGACCAGGATTAAATATTCTTTGGGATTATGCTCTTATAGATGGGGCAGGTTTTATTCACTTCCAGGACTAACCCGGGAAAACAAATGTAGTTTTAAGCATGGTAAATTTCAGTTCAGTTCAGTCGCTCAGTCGTGTCCAACTCTTTGCGACCCCATGAATCACGGCATGCCGGGCCTCCCTGTCCATCACCACTACCGGAGTTCACCCAGACTCACGTCCATCGAGTCAGTGATGCCATCCAGCCATCTCATCCTCTGTCATCCCTTTCTCCTCCTGCCCCCAATCCCTCCCAGCATCAGAGTTATTTCCAATGAGTCAACTCTTTGCATGAGCTGGCCAAAGTACTGGAGTTTCAGCTTTAACATTATTCCTTCCAAAGAACACCCAGGGCTGATCTTTAGAATGGACTGGTTGGATCTCCTTGCAGTCCAAGGGACTCTCAAGAGTCTTCTCCAACACCACAGTTCAAAAGCATCAATTCTTTGGCACTCAGCTTTCTTCACAGTCCAACTCTCACATCCATACATGACCACTGGAAAAACCATAGCCTTGACTATATGGACCTTTGTTGGCAAAGTAATGTCTCTGCTTTTCAATATGTTATCTATGTTGGTCATAACTTTCCTTCCAAGGAGTAAGCGTCTTTTAATTTCATGGCTGCAATCACCATGGCCAGTCATAAAATCTAACATTTTTGCTTCTTGTTGTATTACCTTTATAATGGCATTTCACTGCTTTACTTGAAATATGAGAATAAGGAGAAAATAGGAAAATAAGGATGAGTTATGTTTTATTTCTATGCTTATGGCATAGTTCTAAAACCCTCATAAAATAATCAGTGAAATTGTTTCCATGAACAATTATGGAAAAAGCTATTGAAGCTTAATGCCTCTCAGTGAAGCTTCCAGAATGATGTCAATTTGTGGTAAGATACATTTCTGATGAGAATTATTATAAAGAAAGAAAAAAATTCATGTGAGAATTCTAGAAGCCCTGAAGGTCTAGAAGAGCACTCATTTGAAGCTTTTTTCTCCTTTTTCTTCCTCCTTCAGAATTTTGAATGGAAAATACATAAGGAGTCTCATTTTTACTTATTGTGTTTGAGATGGATATTCTCAGATAAAGCCCAACTTTTTTAAACTTCAGGCTCCCCTTTAACTATCACAGCACAGATGATACTTGCTACTTTTCTTCCAATTCCAGCAAATGGAGAGAATCTAAGTTTTCCGTTCAGTGCTTCAAAATTTCTATTTCCTGGTACAATATTTTAATTTTCAAGGACTAGCTATACTATTGATGGAAATTGTTTAAAAGATTTTTTTCCTACAAGTAGCATATTTCCAGTAGAAACCATTTTCTTCTTGAGAAACCACATTACCGTTTATTCACAAATGATTTTAAGTTTGAAACTTACAGTCCTGTATATCCAGTGACCTATCTTCATTTGAAAGGTCCTCAGAGAGGGGTCTAGAATTGAAGTCCTTATTTTCCCCCAAATGCTGCTCATCTTTTCATACCGCACGAATGATTTAAAACTAGACATACTCCTCCCAGCCTCCCTACTAAATAGTCTCATGTGCTTTTATCTCCAACAAAGAACTTACCTTCTCTCCACACTGACCTACTTGCAGTGCCTTCTACTGAACATACAGCTTCATAGTTTCACCACTCTACTCCTTTTGCCTGGAATAGAATATAAGTCTCCTTCTGGACCCCTTTGTGTCTTCTGCTCATGATTTGGATACCTAACTCTCTTAGGAAATGGTAATAAGTGAGGAAACTCTCAATCCAGGAGGAGAGACAGACAAAGACTATTTTAATGTAGAGAAAGGTGAGAAATTCTGCTACAATAATCTGTTTCTGTGTCTCTTTACCGCTTGAATTGTGAACTGTCAAACTGTGTCTAATTTATTTTTATCTTTAGCATATAGACTAATAGTAAATATCATTGTACATTTATTGCTCAATAGATACTCAGGAAGTGTTTATTGAATGAATATAATTCTCATGACCTACAAACATAAAAACATTACTCATACAAGTCTTGTTAATGTTTCTTTTCTTCTCAGATAAGCTCTATTCAATAGCTCACTGATAAGATTTAGATTTATGTGAGATCATAAATTCTGAAATGGAATATTAGGTGCTTTCCAAAATTAGTGTAATATATTTCACAAATTCCACCACAAACTGTGCTTTTGAAGTGCATAAATACGGTGTTAAACTAGGAGAAAGATGAGTCCTTGAAAGGAATTTTTGTCTGAGATAGTAATTTCTTCCCCGCACAAAGCAACTTTCTTCCCTTTGCAGATCCTGTCTAGGGTTCTGTTTTGCTGTATGATCAAAGAATCAGAAGACTAGTTTGTAGTTTTGGTTTCTCCTTTTGCTAGCGATATAATGTATGAAATTTGCTTTTGAGGCTTAGTTTTCTTATTCACAAATACGGATGATGATACCTGCCATGATTATCTCACATACATAAGATGAGTCTCAAATGAACCAATACACATGAAAGTACTTTGAAATATATAAGTTGCTATGAAAGTGTCAAGTATTATGATTAGGCAAAATGTATTAGTTTTGTTATGAAGGTCAGAAAAGATGAAGTAAATATCTTAGTAAAAATAGATAAAGTTTCTAAATTTATTTGATGAAAAGTTTTATGAATACATATCAATACTTATCAATACTACTATTACAATAATATTAGTTGATTTATTAAATATTTATAATATGCTGAAACTCATGTGGGTTACCACATTTTATTATAATCACAGATCTATATGATATAAATGATTATAAATATCCCCTTACAGGTAAAAGAACTGAGGATTACATATACTGAGTGATAAAGTTATTGTATACTATTGTCAAACTGTAGTATGCAAACTAACTTTGTTCTGGTTCTTAAAGTATTCATTGTAAAGGAAAAAAGAGCTCCAAAATACAAGAATATGTTCCTGTTAGTAAGTTACTTACTTTTCCCATACTTTTTCAAATACTATTCTAAGCTAAATAGCATGTTTACACATTCTCTGATTAAAAACAGTATTCCAGTTACTTAAGAATAGCACATAGCCCTATACTAAGAAAGAAAAATAAATATTAGAAGGACTCTGTAAGAGATGTTTACTTTACCTCTAAGCACTCATCTTTCCTGGAGACTTCTTTCTGTGTCTGTTAAATCAGTTACCTACTCTGTTACTCAAACTACTTGGGATTATGCTTTTTCTTAAATTAATTCATTTTTAATTGGAAGATGATAACTTTACAGTATTGTGTTGGTTTCTGCCATATATCAACGTGAATTGGCCATAGGTATGCATATGTCCCCTTTCTCTTGAACCTCCCTCCCACCTCCCACCTGATCCCACCCCTCTAGGTTTCCACAGAGCACCAAATTTGAGCTCTCTGCATCATACAGTAAATTTCCACTGGCTATCTAATTTTACATAGAGTTATGTATATGGATTATTCTTTAATCTTTCATTCCCTCATCCCTATCTCCTGTCCTAATTTCATACAATCAATTATCATATCCTGTTTCTTCTTCCTTGTACCTATTTCTTGATTCAGTTTCATCTCTTCATTTCCTTTCTACCCCACTTGGCCAAATCAGAATGGCGTTTTGCTTATAATACAGAAAACATCTCTGAACTGGTCCTATTAAATCTGTGTTTTAATATTAACAGCTTGGTTAATCTTTTATGTTGGAAATCAGATCATGCTAGCTACCTCTTGGCTTAAAAATTTGTGGATTCCACTTGTTCTTCAAATAGAAAGGCTTGACACCGTGTTGAGTCTCTGTATTACGTAGTTTACCTTATCTCATATTATACTACTTTCTTCTTATTTTATGCCTTGTAGTCATGCTAGCCTTATTTCAGTTTAGCCAGTACTCAGGCTTGTTCCAGAGTCAGGAATCTTTGCATGAAAATTCTTCCGGTGGGAATGCTCTGTTACTCCCACCTTGCCATTTGGATAACACCTTCTTGTTCTTCAGGCTGGACTTTACATATCACTTCATAAAAGAGTCATTCCTTGATTACCCCTATCTTAGATCAGATCCACTGTTAACTGCTTTCAGCTGCTGTGTTTTCTTGTTTTAATAGACTATATCACAATAGTTTTCAGTTATTGGAGAAATTATCGTGTAACTCAAATAAAATACAGACATTTTGTTTTCCTTATATCCTATCCTCACACCTGAGTAGTGTGGAAAAAAAAAATAGATCCAGAAGATGGGATGGCAAAATATCATAAATAACCTCTAAAATTTTCCCCATCATACCAGTTTATTTTAATATCTGTTTGAAGGCAGAATTTCTATTTTGTTCACTGATGTGTGTTTTTTTTTTAATTGAGTGTTTTTCTCTCTTACTTTATGTTTGGAAAATTTTCAAACTCATAGAAAAGTTGGAATAATATAACAGCATCTGAAATATATAATTTTATTATATAATAGTAAAAAAAAATCATGGTCATCTTAAGTTTGCCAACTCTTAATTTTTTGCCACTTTTGCTTTTTCTGTCTCTATTTACACACTCATTCACTTACTTGCTCACTCATGCATCTATGCACATATGTATGGGTGTATATACATATATATGCATTTAATTTTATACTTCTGAATTATTTGATAAGAATCTTTAGACACCATGACAATTTACCCCTTAAAAATAAGAATACTCTTCTACATAACCACAATACTTCTACCACAACTTAAAAAATTAGCAATAACTCTATTATCAAGTAACATCTAGTCCATATAGTCCCACAGCCACACCAAGATAATCTTTTCTAACTGATATTTTATTTTTTATTTTTTTTCCTAGGGAAGTACCTAGATTTATTTATTTATTTATTTTTAATTTTTATTATTTTTTTATTTTACTTTACAGTACTCTATTGGTTTTGGCATACATTGACATGAATCTTACTGATTTTTTAAAAAATACAAGATTAAATGAAGTTTACTCACTCGTTGCATTTAGTGGTTTTGTCTCTTTAGTCTCTTTCTACCTAAAATAGAACCCTACCATCGTTACCCTACACAGCTTTCTTGCATGATGTTGGAAATTTTAAAGTCTCTGGCGCTTGATAACCTTCTGTTTTCTTTCTTTCTTTCTTTCTTTTTTTTTTTTTTTTACTTTATTTTACTTTACAGTACTGTATTGGATTTGGCATACATTGACATGAATCCGCCACGGGTGTACATGAACTCCCAAACATGAACCCCCCTCCCACCCCACATCATCCCTCCAGATCATCCCCATGCACCTACCCCAAGCATCCTGCATCCTTTTTATGACTGTTGCACAGTGCCTGGCACAGAGTGGGTGTGCAATGAGATCTGGTGATTAAATACATGAAGTTTCTCTATGAATCATTTAGAACTCTAGAATTTTACCCTGGAAGGTAGAATAAAATATAATACTGTCCAACTTATTTAGATAAATGGAAACTGTCATTAATATAATATATTCTCTCTACACATGGACATCACCAGATGGTCAACACCGAAATCAGATTGATTATATTCTTTGCAGCCAAAGATGGAGAAGCTCTATACTCATTAAGAGCTTTTAAATCTTACACTATTACTCTGATTGTACAAGAAATAATGATGACATTTCAGTCTCTGAAATATATTGCCAGGATTTTCCTTCATATTGACACACGTTATTCAATGAATTAGTATAGAACCAGTCTAAAAGACCTGAGAGTGCAGTGACAGCCAAGAAGGATATTTTGAAGTTTGAAATGATCCCTATATAAATAGAACGGATCAGCATAACTTTGGGATAAAATTAGCTGAGAGTTTGTGGGCTCTCCAGCATGTGCCTGTTTGGTTGGTGCTGCTTGCCTGATAAAGCACAACAAAGCTTCCAGAGGGACAGGAAGGATGGACGGCACGGCTGCCCCTGTCACGAAATCTGCAGCTGCCAAGTTAGTTAAGAGAAATTTCCTCGAGGCTCTAAAGTCAAATGATTTCGGGAAATTGAAGGCCATTTTAATCCAAAGACAGATAGATGTGGACACAGTTTTTGAAGTTGAAGATGAGAATATGGTTTTGGCATCTTATAAACAAGGTAAAAAATTATAGGTGTAATTGTAAAAATCAATAGAAAATGGATTTTTTATTTTAATGTGCACCGTTAGTCACCCAAGGTAAGCTGGTAGCTCTTATTGTTTCTTTAAATATATGTTTAAAAAATATTTCTAATGTAATAATTTCTTTCTCTTTAAACTAGACCAAATCATGAGCTAGCTGATATACGTATATATGAATATATTGTTTTCTTTACTTTCCTTCTCTTTTCTTTCTATATCCCTGTGCCTAGAATTTGAAATCTTGGATAAATATTTAGTAATGCAGTTTTCTTCTACTTCTAGCTTTCCTTCTTCCTGTGAGTGCATAAAGCTTCTCTAGATTATGGCTAAATAGATTGCTGAAATCTAATCCAGTCACTATGACTGGCTTCGGAACTGGCTTGGGAACTTTGTGTTAACAGGGCCCTTAAAGATATATCATCTCTATGTGCACTTGAAGGAAAAAGAATTTTTGCCCCATTTGGAGGGTTAATGAATGGGTAAGGCTACACGTTGATGCACCTTTATGATCCTTGTCATTTTAATGAGTTTTCAGTTCAAGTAGAAAAGGTAAAATCAGAAAAGCCAAAAAGTTAACTTTTTTTCTGTGACTATAGTGATAGTCTAAAATTGTAGTTTTACTTATTACAGAGTACCCACCTTATGAAGAACTAAGGATAAGAAAAATTAGAACCAAATTTCTTTTATCAAGGGATTTTCTGGAACCCATGCTTAATAACTCAGAAATAAATTAGAAGTGAGCAGACTCTGATTTCCCAAATCAGCTAGTTAATGGGGGAATTTGAGTAGCGAGGCCATCTGGTGAGCAGACTGCAAACAAATACCATGTTCAACATCACTTCTGTTTAAACAAAATAGAGGATAAGGTCTTGTGTGCAGCATTGAGAGAGAGATAGCAATTCGCTTTTAATGTTTAAAATACTTTCCGTTTGTATATAAATCATCAGCATGATCAATTTTCAGGAATGAATACTAATGGTATATATTTCTATAGTAAAACACTGTCAGTTCTGAAGGAAGCATGGAATAGCTGAAGCAAGTTAGTGTTTATAATTTTTACTTGAGGCTTTAATTATAAATTGGCATTGCTGTTTTGACTGGGAAATAAGGAAGGGGTCTGTGTTTTCAAAAGTGGTTGATAGAAGCTCTGTCAAAAAGAAAAAGTGTATACTATATGATTAGATTACTTTCATCTTATGTATTTGTTTAGTGAAAGACTTTCTGAATGCAAATACATTTAAGGTATTTTGAAAACCTTATATTTAAGTCTAGGTAAAATAACTTACATCCAAGTCAGCAGGTAATTTGTGTGACCCTGAGATGTGAAGACTGCCTTTCCTTATCTCCTGAGCATGCCAAATTGCATAGATCACGCAAAGGTTCTGAGGTGATGAGAAA
Source organism: Oreotragus oreotragus (assembly GCA_006410675.1). NCBI lineage: Eukaryota > Metazoa > Chordata > Mammalia > Artiodactyla > Bovidae > Oreotragus > Oreotragus oreotragus. Next base: position 51,695 of record SJYX01017077.1, read on the forward strand.
GGGAGTTTTAGTGGCAGTTTATAGAGAAGGATGCTGTTTCTCTTGCTTCCAATGGTGTCATCATCCTTGAACGAGAAAAAAAAATGCACTTTAAAATCTTTCTCTCAATATGAGCCGACTCTCTATGGTTTTCATAGAGCTAAATTTTCATTCAATCTAATGGGTGTTTTCATGGGACTGACTGCAGGGATGGGGCTTTCAATTAGACAGAAAGCAAATTACACTCTCTGGTTTTGGGGAAAAAAATCAGAGCTGTTCCATTGCTATGCATGCCAGGTGAATGCAAGAAACGATAGAATTTGTGGTCATATCCTCAGAGTTTATGCAGAAAATCATGAGTGTTTATGCACATGTGCGCCTGTCCACATGCACCTACAGAAAGAAATACACTTACTCTCTGTTTAATATGAATATGGCTATAAGACTCTGTCTCTTCGATCTTAATCCCATTTTCTTCAAAGTTTCTTCAGATATTTTCACTTGGCTTCCAGCCTAATTATCAAACCTTTGCTTTTAGTCACGAATGGAAGTGAAGCATAGAATCCCAGTTGCTAGCCAAGCAAAGTAGACCTAAGTGGCTATATCAATTTCTAAGTCACAGAGGAATTCCCAAGTATAGTGCTGAGCAGGCTACACTGGTCGTTTGTTATTTAGTTCATTAGAATTAGTTCCTTTCTGAATAGTTCTGATGAATGAGACCCTTTTCTGTGTGGCCTTGAGTGGTATGTGACTGCATTAAACTTTGTGAGACTTTCTTAAGTCACAGCAGACTTCTTGGATGTTGAATGCTGTTGAATTGTTATGAATTAGTTTTTTATTTTTTGAAGCACTTTCAAAAAGTTCTACAATGGAAAAATGTGCAAATCGTAACTGTACACTTGATTCATTTTCACAAAATGAACAAACGTCTGTAGCCAGCATCCAGATGAAGAAATAGAATGTTACCAGCTTACTTATAAAGTACGGTTTTAGTTGCTCCATCGCTCAGTCATGTCCGATTCTTTGTGACCCCATGGACTGTAGCCTGCCAGGCCCCCCTGTCCTTGGGAGTCTCCAGGCAAGAATTCTGGAGTGGGTTACCATTTCCTTCTCCACAGCTTTTAGTTATTTTTGGCTTAATTGGCATGACAGTGTATAAAATCTAGAACATAATATGCTTCCTTTAAATTTGGTTTGTATAATTAGTAATGGAATCTATACTCAACGTTTGATTGTCCTGAGAAGATCAACAGTGGTACAATTAATCCCAAATAATTTTTGTTTCTTTTAGGATATATTGTAGCACTTTACATACAATTTTTAAAAGTGACCACATTTTCACCTAAATTATGGTATGTTTAAGCCAGTGTGAAAGTCAGTTTACATTTTTTTGTAAAGGCCAACTCAGAAATCTGTTGGTGAAGAAATCAACTTGGAATCTTAACATTGCAACTCCAGATCCACAGTCTAAATGGTATACCAGTAATCAAAAATTGACCTCCTAAGTGGAGAAGGAAATGGCACCCCACTCCAGTACTCTTGCCTGGAAAATCCCAGGGACGGAGGAGCCTGGTGGGCTGCAGTCCATGGGGTCGCGAAGAGTCGGACACGACTGAGCGACTTCACTTTAACTTTTCAGTTTCATGCACTGGAGAAGGAAATGGCAACCCACTCCAGTGTTCTTGCCTGGAGAATCCCAGGGACGGGGGAGCCTGGTGGGCTGCCGTCTCTGGGGTCGCACAGAGTCGGACACGCCTGAAGCGACTCAGCAGCAGCAGCAGTGAGTGTAAAGTATGGGCCTGGTGAGGAAAGTGGAACACAGTGTCTGGAAAGTCACTTCCTGCTGCCCCGTCTCACTGAGCAGCTTCTCGCGCCTGTAAGACTGGGAACAGATCTAGAAGCTAGCTTCTAGGTCCCGATGGCGGGTGCTGCCTAACCCCAGCCCCTAATGATTCTTTCAAAAAAGACTGCATGTGTTTATCCGTGGCCGCGGCGGTGCCCGTCGCTGCTCAGGCTTTCCTCTAGCGGCAGCAAGCAGGGGCTCCTCTCTGGTTGCAGTGTGCGCGCTTCTCGTTGCAGTGGCTTCTCTCCTTGTGGAGCCTGGGCTCCAGGGCTTGTGGGCTTCAGTACTTGTGGCAAATGGGCTCGGTAGCTGTGGCTCGGGGGCTCTAGAGCACAGACTCAGTAACCCTGGTTGGTGCATGGACTTAGTGGTTCTGCGGCATGTGGGATCTTCCCAGACCAGGGATGGAACCTATGTCTCCTGCATTAGCAAGCAAAGTCTTTAGCGCTGAGGCACCAGGGAAGCCCACTAATGATTCTTGGAGACATTTTGGTCTATTTTTTCAAGTATTTTAAACTTCATAGTCAAGTCTTCAGATAAAATTATGTTTTATCCATTAAAAACACGTGTCTAACACTTTGTAAAGCACACATTCTGGTTGGCATTTGCATTATCTCCTGGAGAATGACAGATAGATGGGTCTTAAAATGAAAACAAGTAAGCTAAATGACATCTACCAGCTGACCACTTTAAAATGGGAATGATGTGAAGTAAAGTTAAATAGCGGACAACTTTTAACTCCCAAATACAATAAACAATTGAATAGTTAGGAGATATCAATGATATGCTTTATTATGAGCAAAGCACATAACTTTCAGAGTGAAAATGGGCCTCTAAGAAAACTCAGAGTTCTCAGTAGGTGATCTCCATACTGGAAACATGAATATCCATAAAGCTGTTTCCAGAGATTTTTCTCACCGCATGTTTTGATTCTCCTTCAGGTGTATGAGTCTTGGCTCCTTAATGTTACAAGAGGAATATCATACTTATCTCTTTGGTATGGAATTCCCTAGTCAGCAAGATTAATCAGAATCCTTTTATTAATCAGTATAATGCATTTTAAGTACTTTATTTATGGCCCACAGCCACAGGTTCTTTGGTTGATAGTCATATTTTTAATTAAAATAGCCAATGACTGATTTCACTGAAAAACTTTCTGTCAGGTAATCTATCTACTAAGTTGCAAGAGCCTTCCAAATATCTTGAAAGCTCTTATTTTCACTCTGTTAATGACTAATCTTCTTATCACCTAATTTTCCTGCCTGCCAGAAATTCACTCTCCTGCTTTCTTATTGTCATCCTAGGGTTCTTTCCCTTTCCTAGATGTTCAAACATTTTTCTTTTAAATTTTACACTGCAAGCTTACTTTTTTTTTTTTTTTCCCTCTCCTGGGGGAACTCTGAGATTTATCCTGAAAATATTAGCTATTAAAAAATAGCCAAGAATTGTGCTCCAGTCTATAATCCTTCAGGACTGTGTAAATACGTGGACAGAGCAGAGCAAATGTCTGCTAATCCAGCCATGAGCAGCGTGTGTAACCTTTGGCTGTAATAACAGAGGCTTCTCATGTGTGGGGTTCTTTGGACTTAGATAACATTATAGCTGAAAACTGTGGCAGATCTAGGGCTTAGCTGAAGGTTTACCAGAAATGTGTACATCCTCCCAAACACTGGAGCAGAACCAACCCTCTTTCAAAAGATGACCCAAATATTTTGCTCCTTACCCTCTTTCCTGAGCCAGCAGGTTGTCCACTGAGTGACTCTGGTTTCTGATTTAAATTAAACACACACACAAACACACACGCAAGAATTGGTCTGCATAATTTTGTAGCAGCTCAGCTCCATTCCTTTAGAATTTTTGCCTAAAACCGACATCGGTTTAGGGGTGGACTGCATGTAGCTTTCAGATCACTGATGGCAACTTAGAGATTTGTTGTTGCTGTTCAGTTGCTAAGTCATGTCCGACTTGTTGCAACCCCATGGACTGTAGCACACCAGGCTTCCCTGTCCTTCACCATCCCCTGGAGTTTGCCCAAACTCATGTCCATGGAGTCAGTGATACATCCAACCATCTCATCCTCTCTCGCCCCCTTCTCCTGCCCTCAATCTTTCCCAGCACCACGGTCTTTTCTAGTGATGTAGCTTTCAGATCACTGATGGCAACTTAGAGATTTGTTGTTGCTGTTCAGTTGCTAAGTCATGTCCGACTTGTTGCAACCCCATGGACTGTAGCACACCAGGCTTCCCTGTCCTTCACCATCCCCTGGAGTTTGCCCAAACTCATGTCCATGGAGTCAGTGATACATCCAACCATCTCATCCTCTCTCGCCCCCTTCTCCTGCCCTCAATCTTTCCCAGCACCACGGTCTTTTCTAGTGAGTCAGCTCTTCGCATCCGGTGGCCCAAGTACTGGAGCTTCAGCGTTAGTCCTTCCAATGAATATTCAGGGTTGATTTCTTTTAGGATTAACTGGTTTCAGATTTGGGGAGATTAATTATACAAATATGGGTACTTCCTGGTACTTAATCTCTGCAAGATATTTATCCTCATCTGTAAAGGGGAAGCTTTGTCAAGACGCCCTCTGAATCTGCATGCTGATTATCTACAGTGTTATGAAGGGGAAATTATATAAGCAGATTATGTGTCTTGGTCTGGGAAAGGTAAAAAAGTAACTATCGATGCTGTAAATCCAAGTGGGCATGGCCTGTATTTGAGAGTTCTTTCCGGGATTTTTGCCTTGGAGAAAGAATCTGCATTTTCATCTTTTTTCTTCTCAGTTAAGCTCCTTGCTCATGCAGAGCAAAGCAGAGGGCATCACTGCACATAGACTGCAGACCTGGGGTGAGAACCAAGTGGCTTACATTAAGGGGGCAGTACCTTCCTTACCTCTGGCCCTATCAAGGGCTTTGTTCCTGGGTTTTCCTCCCTGCCTCCACTCCCCCCACACATCCTGTGTGTAGTCTGAGCATACAGTCAGAGGGCAGCCTGGCCTCTGCAGAGATGAGCAGAGGGGGCCCTTTGAAAGACAAGTGCTGAGAGTGAATCACATTCTGAGTTCTGAAGCCCTAGGACAATTCTGCTGTGGAAAGAAGAGAGAGTGTGGAAGAGACCCTGCGCAGTTGGTTAACTGTATTTCTGTCATGCTGTGACCATTGGGGGTTACAATTTGGAGGAGAGATTTTGGTCTCTTGACATACCAGCATTGACACAAGGGTGTTCATAAGTGCTGCATCACTGCGGTTTTTGATGATGGCATCACCTCATGCTTGGTCCCTGGTGAGGGTGGGTATGGGGGAAAGGATACTCCTGTTTGTTGCTACAGTGACCCGTGGCTGCAGCCTCTTTGAAAGTGGTGACTGTATGTGGGTGGCCTCTTTGCTGTGGGCTGGTGCTTTCTCTGTAGTGGGCTTTCCTGCTTTGCAAGGGCTTGAATCATCCAGAAACTCTGCCCCACTACCCCCTCCCCCCACCAGAGTTCTGCAGTGCAGCTTCAAGATACACTGCGAGGGACCCCGGTCTGTATCTGACAATCTGTCTTCTTCCTAATCTCTCCAATCAGCTCCCTGGGGGCACCAGCTCAGGCATCTTGCTGTCACCCACCTACAGGAACGTTCTTAACGCCCAGGTTCCTTTCTAAGAGAGGTGAGTTGTAGGTGCATTTCGATTCCAGGAGTCAGCTGAATTCTAACACCTGGCCCTCTCTGAGCCCAATTTACTGGTTAATGAGTATGATTATGGGAGACACAGATGTAACTGACTAAAAGGCCAAGGATGACTGATTCATGTAATAAACAGGCAGGATAGATTCTCTAGGTGCTATGGGAATTGAGGGGGAAAAAAAAAAAATCAACAAGCAAATGTATTTCCATATCAAAGTGTGACATACTACAGATGAATTCAGAATCTTCTTTCTTTCCTCATGATTTGTGAAGCTGGGTTGGCACTACACCTAGTCTGATTCCACAAAGACAAAGACAGATGGAAACCCTGCATTGCAGATACCCCGAGTCCATTAGCTTGGACTGAAGCGGGCGTCTTACGGCTCTGGCAGGCTGAAAAAAGTGGCAGTTTTCTCATCTGGAAAATGAAAGGCTTGGACTGGATAACCTTCCCTCCAGCGCTAGCATTCTGTGTTTCTTTGATTTTGCATCAAAATGGTGTTTTCTTAATCAGCTCTCTGCTGCTTCCTTTTTGAGATCATTTTTCTTCCCATTGCAGAAGCAGACACGAGTTCCCAATCAGTTGCTGCAGAGAGCTGCCTAATCTTTGCTGCTAATCGGCAGGCAAAACACACTCTGGTTTTCAGATCCGGAACCAGCTTCTTTGCAACAGAGTTAGAAGAAGCTGTCCTTCCAAATTGCTTGTAGAGGAAATTTGAATATTAAGATGACTAGGCGACTTGAGAGCGTAACATTGGAACATATATATTACCATATGTGAACTAGACTTCTTCCGGCACTCCACTGTGTCTGACTCTGCGACCCTGTGGACTGCATGCGGCACACCAGGCTTCCCCGTCCTTCACCATCTCCAAAGGGAATTTGCTGTATGATACAGAGAACGCAAAGCCAGTGCTCTATGACAGCCCAGAGGGGCGGGATGGGGGCGGGAAGTGGGAAGGATGTTCACGAGGGAGGGGACATATGCATACCTATGACTGATTCATGTTGATGTATGGCAGAAACCAACACAATATTGTAAAGCAGTTATCCTCCAATTAAAAACAAATAACTTTTAAAAAATGGGAAAAATTAAATCATGTCATCGGCAAAAAACCTCATAAAAAAAGATGACTAGATATGGGTGTTACGTGATTCATTCCTTACCAAAAGCAGGTTGCATACCATTATAGCTTAATAACTATGTTTGGAGCATGGATTCAACATACACAATTAAATGGAAATGTATATATGGATACATGCAAATATATTGTATATACATATCTGCATATCTATATGTACATGTCTGTTTCCACACACACACAAACATAGGCACAGGGTTGATCCTTCCCAGCCCAGACTGTCTGTGACACTATTTGCCTCTGCCAGGGAAATTCCATATCACCAAATACCTTCCCTTTTCAGTGTCTGAACTCTGGAATTAGTATCTTAGAACTTAATTCTTTTGTATGAATACAGATTTCTACATAAATTCAGATAATCCTAAGAAGGTCATATTTAAACAATCCTCAGTCTATTAGACTTTTGTGTAAATTAACTCTGGATTTCTTTTTAAAGAACAACTTTGGATAAAGGAAGAGTTGGAGAAAGAGAAAGTGAAATGATCCTAGAATTTCGAATGAGATGAAGAGATTAAAATATGTGTGAGAGGGAGTGTGTGTGTGTGTGTGTGTGTATATGTGTGTCTAGGTTGGAGGGAAAGCTATAGAAAAAAAAAAAAACTTCAAGCTGAGAGTATTCATTCCCTCACGATTGATTAGCATTGTGCATGACCTCTTTAAATTATTTTTCCCCCTGGACAGGGCATCTAGTTTATTTTTTTATTTTTATAAATAGTAGTATACACACAAGGGACTAAATTTAAAAGCTCAAAGGGAGCATTCAAGGACAAGTAAATCTATGTTATTGTTCCCCAGCCCGCAGTTCTTGGAGGCCACCAGTGCAACCAGTTCCTTATGTTGGGTGTTTATAAATATTTTCTTACATATTAGCATTTATGCACACTCTTCAGCTCCCTGCTTATCTCACTTGATGATGTATCTTGAGATTTCTCCATATCGGTACACACAGGACTGCCCCCTTCTTTATGATAACTGTATAGTGTTCCACTGTGTGGGTGCACATGCTTTATTTAAACAGTCTCCTACTGATGAAGACTGAGGCAGTTTCCTATCACTAACCATTAAGAACAATGCTGTAGTGCACTGCATGTTGTCCTGGGTCAGGTTGGCAAGATTCGTAACTGCCAAGAACTTCGTACTCTTCATAACGAGTTCAATGCAAGTAGTGTTGCTAGGAGATATGTAATACAGTGGCCCTTATATGGCATTTCACACATGAACGACTGTACTTGCAGGATAAATACCCAGGAGTGGCACATAGGTAGCACTTTCCACTTATATGAGAGAATCTTAATACCTGATCTCCAGGCTCACCTTTAATGTGGTCATCATTTTCTCAGTGCCTTGCAAATGCTCATTTTTGTTGCCCAGAAGTACTCACAATATTTTAGATTTATTCTGACCTCATCTATCAGTGAAGAATACAACTTTTACTTCTTTTGTTCTGGGTGCTACACTTTTATTAATGTAGTTAAAGATTGTACCCGCTTTTGGGCAGCTTTATCTCACTGTTGGCTCATTTTGAGATTATTGTCAACTCAAATCCCTAGGTTTTTCCTCAAATAAATTACCATTAAATCATAATCTTCCTTCCTTGTACTTGTATAGTAGAATATTTTTACAATTTAAAAGCAAACTTCTGGTTTACTGAAGTCAAAATGTATTTTGTTGTTTCAGCCCTAGAGTTTCTTCTGGGCTATCAGGTTATGTCTACATCTTCAACTTGCCATGAAGTATTTCATCTTTCAATACCTGTTTTTCATTCCCCACTCATAGTGAGCAGGATGCCATGGCTCTGGGTATTGACATTGAAAAAAAGATGTTTATAAAGTTATCTCTGATGAGCCTAGAGCCTATTACACAGAAGGAAAAAGACAAATATTGTACATTAACTCACATATATGAAATCTAGAAAGCTGGTACCAATGATCCTGTGTACAGGGCAGCCAAGGAGACACAGACATAAAGAACAGACTTTTGGACTCAGTGGGGGGAGGAGAGGGTGGGATGCTTTAAGAGAACAGGACTGAAATATGTACATTACCATGTGTGAAATAGATGGCCAGAGGGATTGTGATGTGGGATGCCAGCGCTCTGTGACAGTCTGGAGGGGCAGGGTGGGGAGGGCGGTGGGAGGATGTGTTTAGGAGGGAGAGAACACTCTGTATGCCTATGGCCAGTGCGAGTTGATCTATGGCTAACACCATCACAATATTGTGAAGTATAATCCTCCAGTTTAAATAAATAAATTCAAAAAAACATAGACACACAAAGTTATTTTTGTTACAGCTTGTCAAGATGGCAATTTTTGGACACTTGGAATAAAGGACTAGCTCAGTGTTTAGAAGTCAGAGGTAAGAGGGAAAAAGGAAAGAGAAAGAGAAAGAAGAAGTGAGAGAGAGAGACGAGTTGGGGTGGGGCGGGGTTTCCAGATCTCAGTTCTAGAAACAACTGTGGTTCTCCTGACCAACTAATTTGTGTATATGCTTGTGCTTGCAGGCATAGTTAATTGTGTAACACATCATGTTTTCTTGTTTATTTTGGCTGCTGGGAAGTTTAGAGGAAAATTTACAGTGTGATTCTAGCATATGGAACACAGTTAACACAGTTTATGTTTATTTTGGGCACCTATCTGACCCAGGACCTCTTTTTACTTTTGTACCTTATTTTTCCCATTGCTCTTATTTTGTGGATCACTTTTTAAAAATCTTGTATTGTGTAAAATTTGTAAGCTGCTGTAAATTCTTTAATTCTTCTTTGGAAAGAGGTGTTGTATAAACTGATAGGCAAATAAAATCTTAGTGTGACAAATATTCTAAAGACATCAAATACATTCACACCTTAGCTTGACAGCAGCAACAACTAGAGGGAAAAAGCACTGTGATGGAATGAAAATTACAAGCTTGTAACAGCTTTGAAATCGCTCAAGATAATGATTGGGAGTTTTAAAAAAATTCTTTAATAAACATCTCATGTAAGATAAAATGCAATCACATAAATGAAGTCTCAAACAAATACTTTGGACAGGCGGGAAGGTAAAGTAAACAAAGGAACGAGATAATAGGGAATAGTAAAGACAGTGAGAACTCGAGAGCCCCAGTCCTGTTTAAATAACCCAAAGAGGCTACTAAGCTAAACACTAGCAGATCCAACAGCTGCTAGTTACAAGTTCCAAATCATTCCCCCAGTTTTATAAATGTGTAAAAGCCCCCACTAAGCAGGGAGATATCCTAGGCTAATCCGAGGCTAAGCTTTCTTTCCCTTTCTTTTTCAGGTTATTGGTTGCCTAGTTACAAATTAAAGTCTTCCTGGGCCACGGGCCTGCATCTCTCTGTCCTGTTTGGTCACGTGGAATGTCTTCTGGTGCTCCTGGACCACAATGCCACGATCAACTGTAGACCCAACGGGAAAACCCCTCTTCACGTGGCTTGTGAAATGGCCAACTTGGATTGTGTTAAGATCCTCTGTGATCGTGGAGCAAAGCTCAACTGCTACTCCTTAAGTGGACACACAGCTTTACACTTCTGCACAACTCCAAGCTCCATCCTCTGTGCCAAGCAACTGGTTTGGAGAGGTAAGCCTATCTGGGTGGCTGACCTTGTCGTCTACTTGCGTGGTTATGATTTTAGAAATTGTAAAAGGCATCAGGCAGTGTAACTAATAGTACATGTCTCTATGCATAAAGCCTAATTTGGGGGCCCTAAAAACACATAGAGAGATGGATGGTTGTGTTTGCCCAGGTCCTTCAGTGATGATCATATTGAAATCTTACTACTATTTTAACTGTAGTCTTGTTAATCTACACACTTCCTACTAATAGCAAATATTTATTAGCTCCTGTGATGTCAGGTAATGTGCTAATAAGTAAGTAAAAAGAGAAAACAGTTTCTACTCTCTTGGAGCTTATGTTCTAGCATGGGAAATGAATATTGAGAAAATAAATTCATAAGTACATGATTATAAATCGGGAAAGGGCAAAACAAGGTGGTATGAAAGAGAATGTCAGGAATAAGCTAGTATAAAATGTATAAAGATTTCTCTAAAGATACAATATGTAAGCTGAAACTTTATAATGAGAAGGAATTGACCTTTAAAAACAAGAACAAAGAAGAAAAGTCTAGGTGTAGGAAATAGCAAGTGCAGAGTTGTTAGGGGAGCAAAAACCTTGGAATATTCCACAAATTGAAGAAGGCCAGCATGGCCAGAGTATCATGAATGTGCGGTGGGGCGGGAGAGGCATGAGGGTAGAGAGGGTGCTATAGCATGACATGGGATATATTTGATTATATATGGCCTGCTGGGGGCCATGTATGGGTTCAGAAATGGAGCCACTGAGAAGTTTAAAGCAAGGCAATGACGTAGATTAACTGACATTTAAAGTCATCTGGACTTATTCCAAAGTTGGGTTGGAGAAGGCCAAGAATGGAAGCAAGAAGACTAGCAAGCAAGCTCTTGCAATACTGTAGGTGAGAGGGGATGATGATTTGCACTGAGGGACACAGAAAGATCAGAAAATGGATCTGCAACATGTTTTAGAAGCAGAATTGATGGGATTTGGACATGGACTAGATTTAGATTGCTGGTCAGGGGGTGGTGGCAGAAAAGGAAATTTCCAGAATCATTGCCAGGTTTCTGGCTTTAGAAAATGGGCAGATAGTGATGCCATTTTTAAGATAGGGAAACTTGAGGAAGAAATGTATCATATGGGAAGATTGTTATATCTTTTTTAAAAACAAAACAGATTTTTATAGGATTTGTTTATTTATTTATGTTTGGCAGCTCTGGGTCTTCATTCCTGCATGCAGGCTCTTCTCTGGTTGTGGTGTCTGAGCCTCGCGTTAGCTTCTCTTGGGGCAGAGCATGGGATCTCAGGACACAGGCTTCACTAGCTGCAGCCCTCGGGCTCAGTAGTTGCAATTTGTGGCTTAGTTGCCCAGAGGTATGTGGCATCTTCTTAGACCAGTGATTGAACCGTGTCCCCTGCATTGGCCAGCAAATTCTTAACCACTAAACCACCAGGGAAGTCCCTTTATATCATTTTTTAAAAGTCAAGTTTACGGAGGTAATAATTTATAAGCTGTAAATTCACTGTTTTTGAGAAATAGATAGTCGTGAAGCCATTCACCACAGTTATCTCAGAAAATCCCCTGATGCCCTTGGTAGTTAATTTCCTCACTCTACCCTCACTTCTGGCAACTATTGATCTGTTTTGTCCCTTTAACCTCATCCTTTCAGAATGTCCTATTAATTAAATTATACAATATGTAACATTTTGAGTCTGATTTTTTCTAGTTTAGCATATGCATTTGAGATTCATCAATGTGATTGCACTCACCAGCAAATCAGGCCTTTTTATTGCTGAATAGTATTCCGTGTATAGATGTAACACAGTTTATTCACTCCTCAGAAGAGGGGCATTTGGATTGCTTCTAGTTTTTGGTAATTTAGAAAAAAAAAACTGCTATAAACATTTGCATCCACATTCTTGTATGGACATGTTTCATTTCACTTAGGTAAACCCCAGGAGTGGGGTGATGGGCTGTTATGGTAAGTTTATAAGAAACTACTAAACTGTTTTCCAAGGCACTTGTATCATTTTACATTCCTACCAGCAGTGTATAAGGGTTCCTGTTACTCTCCATCCTTGTCAGAACTTCATCATGTCAGATTTTTTAAGACTGTTGTAGCCATTCTAATAAGTATATAATAGCATCTCATGATTTTAATTTGAATTCCCTTAATGACCAAAGGGGCTTCTCAGGTGGCGCAGTAGTAAAGAATCCTGCCAGTGCAGGAGACACAAGAGACATGTGTTTGATCCTGGGGTCAGGAAGATCCCCTGGAGGAGGACATGGCAACCCACTCTAGTATTCTTGCTTGGGAAATCCTATGGACAGAGGAGCCTGGCAGGCTACAGTCCATGGGGTCACAAAAACTCAGACACAACACACACATGCACACACACACTGATCAAACACATTGCATATGTTTTTGTGTATTTATCTGCTAGCTAAGTATTCACTTTGGTGAACTATCTGCTCGGTTCTGTTTTTTTCTTAATGGGCTGTTTTCTTATTATTGATCTGTGGAAGTTCTTTTTGTTGTTGTTAGTTTATTTTTTAATTAATTTGTTTTTTTAATCGAAGGATAATTTCTTTACAGAATTTTGTTGTTTTCTGTCAAACCTCAACATGAATCAGCCGTAGGTATACATATATCCCTTCCTTTTTGAACCTCCCTCCCATCTCCCTCCCCATCACACTCCTCCAGGTTGATAGAGAGCCCCTGTTTGAGTTTCCTGACGCATACAGCAAATTCCCGTTGGCTATCTGTTTTACAGATGGCAATGTAAGTTTCCATGTTACTCTCTGCATACATCTCACCCTCTCCTCCCCTCTCCCCATGTCCATAAGTCTATTCTCTATGTCTGTTTCTCCACTGCTGCCCTGTAAATAAATTCTTCAGTACCATTTTTCTAGATTCTGTATATATGTGTTAGAATACAACCTTATTCTTTCTCTTTCTAACTTACTTCACTCTGTATAATAGGCTCTGGGTTCATCCACCTCATTAGAACTGACTCAAATGCATTCCTTTTTTTGGCTGAGTAATATTCCATTGTGTATATATACCACAACTTCTTTATCCATTCATCTGTCGATGGACATCTAGGTTGCTTCCATGTTCTAGCTATTGTAAATAGTGCTGCAGTGAACAATGGGATACATGTGTCTTTTTCAATTTTGGTTTTCAGGGTATATGCCTAGGAGTGGGATTGCTGGGTCATATGGTGGTTTTATTCCTAATTTTTAAAGGAATCTCCATACCGTCTTCCATAATATGTCAGAGTTCTTTATATATTTTGGATACTAGCCCTTTATAAATATGTGTTTTGCAAAGATTTTAATTCACTTTTTGGGTTTTCATTTTCTAATGGTGTTTTTAAAAGAGCAGAACTTTCAAAATTTTGATAAATTCAGTATTTACATCTTATGTTTTGTGCTTTCTGTGTTTTAGCTAAGAAATGGTTGATTAACCCAAGTAACAGATTTTCTGCTGTATTTTCGTCTAGAAGTTTTATGATTTTAGGGTTTGCTTTTATGTCTTTGATTAATTTTGAGTTATTTTTTTGCATATGGTGGGAAGTATAGGTTAAAGCTCATTGTGTGTGTGTGTGTGTGTGTGTATGGATGGCCAGTTGTTTCAACATCATTTGTGGAAAAGACTATTCTTTCACCATTGAATTGTTTTGATATTTTTCTCAGAAGTCAATTGGCCAAATATGTGTGGTCCATTGATCTATATTTCTATTTTTTTGCTAATCCTCCTCTGACTTGTTTGCTTTATATCTAGTCTAAAAAGCACATAGACTGAGTCCCTCTAGGTTAGTTTTAAACATGAAAGGTTTCAGACCTCTTTGAGACAAGAAAGCAAATAAGTCAAGGATGTACTTGATATAAAAGTATAGATTTCAGAGAAGAACTCTGGACTAAAGCATTAGGTTTAGGAACCATTAGCCTATAGATTGTATTTGAAACCAAGAAAATCAGTGAACTCACCTGGAAAAATGGGGTAGAAAGATGAAAGAGAACTTAGGACCAAGCTCTGACAAATTCTTATGTTTAGATGTTAGCAGGATGAAGAGGAGGCAATAAAAGAGAGTGAAATGATTCTACCTTTGATTTCTTTTCCTTGTGATGACCACTTTCCTCTTTCTATTTTTTATTTCTAAGAGTGTATTAAAACATATTGGAAAATAATACACACTGGAAAATAAAGAGTGAAATGGATTCACAAATAAAATTGTAGAAAACTCAAGAGCATTTTTGGCATCAAAGAAACTAAGAAACAGGCAGGTTCGGGAACGGAAGAATGGTCTGCTGTACTGATAGCTACTGAGAGGTTTAATTAGGTGTTCATTGGATTAAGAGAGTTATTACTGACAAAAATAGTTTTGGTGAAATGGTAGGTGTAGAAACCAGATCAGAAGGTCTGAATGGGAGGTTAGAAACTAGAGATGGCATATGCTGACAGTTCTTAATTTTGGCCGCAAATGTGAGCATAGGAGTAGCATGATTGCTGAAGGGGATTAGGGTGTATCATACTAGACCATTATCTACAGTTGAAGATAAAAGGAAATGTTTATATGCTGGAAATGATTTATAGAAAGCAACAGTTGAAGATGCATGAGACAGGATAACTGAAAGGTCTAAATCTTAGAGAAATTGAGATGGGGTGGAATCCAGAGACTGTAGGACACATTCTCATTTTCAGCGGGCAAGCCAAAGTAAAACATGGCTTTAATGCCAGGGCACTTGCATATTTGGTTGTTGTAAGATGAGGGGGTCCCTTTCTGATGCAAAGTCATCAGCCAAAGTGAGAGCAGAAAGATTGGAAATGTATTGAGAGGGGAAAGATCATGGGGGAAGAATGGGAGAACATGCTTGAAGATGTTATGATCTTCTCAACCTGTGAGGATTAAAAGGAAAAAAAGCATCAGCCTGGCATGTTTTTCTTCTTGCCTGCCCTGGGAGGAAGGGCCTAGTGCAGTGATGCTCAGAGAAGGACAGGCATCTGTTGGAGCATGGGGCCATCACCAGTTTTCATAGTTACTTATACATTTATTTTTAGATTTAGTTTTTTTAATCTATATTTTAATTAATTAAGCTGTTTTCACAAATTTTGGAAAAACGTTAAGAAATATATTTATATATGTTATTATATATATATTTGTTTAATTATTGACCTTTTATACTGCTGTGTTTTCATCAACTACAGACTAATAACAAGCTGTCAACACTGTCTCTCCTCTGAGATATCGACACAGTTATCCCACGTGTCCTTTATCTTTGTGGACAGAAGAAGACCCAACTAGAGAGGCAGGGGGAGACTGAGCCTGGTTTCCTCTAGGCTGAGACAAAGAATCAGACTGATAACAATCTTGGAGAAAGAGCAGAAGGAAGTCCATCAAAGAGAGCTCACTCTTGACCACCACTGCATCCAAGGCTGAGCCACCACAAGAAAGATGCATTAGGAAAAACAAAATGGTCAACATCTGTGTGGCAAATAGATTATAAAATTAAATGGCAGTCCTACAACTGAGGAAATCACTTGGGACAATGTGACAAAGGACTCATACCCTTAATATATAAACAAACGTTAAAAATTAAAATTAGGAGGATAGCAACTAAGAGAAAAAAGAAAACCAAAGAGACTAAGAACAGCAATAGGCATTTCAGGAAAAGACAGGCATATAAAGGAGAGACAATGATCATCTGTATTGGGAATCAGTAAAATGTCCATTTAAATAAGAATCGGATGCTTTTGTTTTATTTACTATGTTAACAAAGATACCAAAGGTGCTAATACATGTGCTGACAAGCACGTGGGGCAGTGCTCTCACACAGGCCGCTGCTGCTGTCACGTCAGTCGTGTCCGACTCTGTGCGACCCCAGAGACGGCAGCCCACCAGGCTCCTCGGTCCATGGGATTTTCCAGGCAAGAGTACTGGAGTGGGGTGCCATTGCCTTTTCCAATGCATGAAAGTGAACATTGAAAGTGAAGTCACTCAGTCGTGTCCGACTCTTCGAGACCCCATGGACCGCAGTCTACCAAATTCTTCCATCCATGGGGTTTTCCAGTCAAGAGTACTGGAGTGGGGTGCCATTGCCTTCTCCGCTTACACAGGCTAAGTGGAGTGAAAACGTGTATGATTGAGGGGAATATCAAAAACTCACAGATTTTTCTAACTGAGAAATTTTGCCTCTAGGATTAGGGACTAATTCAGCACCTTTTGACTCATTCTTCTCACTGATGTAGGGCCTCAGATTCAGACTCTTGGTATATCTGCAAACAAAATTATACATTGAGTCAAAGAGATAATTAATGACAAAAAAGACACCATGTAACAGAATTGTGCTCGGTCGCATGATCTGTAGTACGCTAGAAATTGAGCTTCTCTCCTAATTCTATGAATCTTCAAAAGAGTATGCTTACAATGTTTATTATTATATATTTTTTCAATGAAAGCCATGATTGGTTAAGGAATATGTTTAAAATATGCCACAATTTTTAAAGACATATATTGGCTTTTTAAAAGATGCTTCAGTTCAGTTGCTCAATCATGTCCAACTCTTTGTGACCCCATGAATCGCAGCGCGCCAGGCCTCCCTGTCCATCACCAACTCCCGGAGTTCACTCAAACTCATGTCCATCGAGTCGGTGATGCCATCCAGCCATCTCATCCTCGGTCGTCCCCTTCTCCTCCTGCCCCCAATCCCTCCCAGTATCAGGGTGTTTTCCAATGAGTCAACTCTTCTCATGAGGTGGTCAAAGTATTGGAGTTTCAGCTTTAGCATCATTCCCTCCAAAGAAATCCCAGGACTAACAGTGTCTTAAAAAAGTTGCCTAATTGTTTTTTTGCCCTCAGGTAGTCATTTATATTACTGAAAAACTTAAAAATACTTGCATATGTAATAGAAAAAATTCAGTTAAGTTCAGTTGCTAAGTCATGTCCGACCCTCTGTGACCTCATGGACTGTAGCACGTGAGGCTTCCCTATCCATCACCAACTCCTGGAACTTGCTCAAACTCATGTCCATGGAGTCAGTGATGCCATCCAATCATTTCATCCTCTGTCGTCCCCTTCTCCTCCTGCCTCAATCTTTCCCAGCATCAGGTTCTATTTCAATGAGTCAGTTCTTTGCAGCAGGTGGCCAAAATATTGGAGTTTTAGCTTCAGCATCAGTCCTTCCAATGAATATTCAGGATTGATTTCGATCAGGATTGACTGGTTTGATCTCCTTGTTAAGCTGTGTTACTTCCATATCATAAAGACATTTAAAAATGATGCTGTAAAAGAATGTTTATTAACATAGAAAGATTTTAATAAATAAGTTCATAAGACAGTATGAACTGGATAAACTTATTTTTCTAAAAGTTAGATATGATTATGCCTATCAGAAAATAATATCCAAATTATGAGTCAAATGTGGTAGCATGACTAATGTTTAGCCGTAGCTAAGCGACTTCAAAAAAAATTGTTTTGTTTGTCAGATTCAAATTCCCATGATAAATATGTTTTAAAGTTGGTACCTGGAAAATATATCAGAACAAAATAAAACTGTAAGTCAGGTAACTGAGGAACATTTCACCCATTGTATGAATGGAGAAACAGAGAAAAGGAGAAGAAAAGTGCTTGGAGGCAGATTGTCTAGTCTGGAAATTCTAGAAAGCCT
The DNA here is from genome assembly GCA_006410675.1 of Oreotragus oreotragus. Taxonomy (NCBI): domain Eukaryota; kingdom Metazoa; phylum Chordata; class Mammalia; order Artiodactyla; family Bovidae; genus Oreotragus; species Oreotragus oreotragus. The sequence continues at coordinate 69,554 of SJYX01017077.1, forward strand.
TTAGCATCTTGCAGCCTCTCTTCTGCATTTTCATGTCTTCAGTCTCTTGGACAGTGCTTGGCACATGGGAAGTACTCAATACACGGTCTCTGACTCATCCGGGAAGGACTCCAGGAGCCCTGAGCGCAGGGAGGGAAACCACGCCCACTTAGTAAATATAAACGGCTATGCTCACGGCTAATGAAATGCTGCTATTGGTCAGTTTTAGCCTTTCCGTCTCTAGAGACATAGACGAGGGATGAATTTTCTCTCTCCCAGACTATATGGTGTAGGCACTTTGAACAGTCACATACATCACTTTGTAGCTGGACAGAGGGAATTGAGACAGCACACAGACAGGAAAATAAGTCAGGCTAACGTTAAACTTGGGACCAGAGAAGTCCATTAGAGGAAAACCAATGCCATGGCAACTGAAAACCCATGTAATTTCATTTGCTATTTAATGGGCTCTTTGTGGAGAAGTGCTCTTTGTGGAAGAGGCTAATTGAGGCCAAAAAATTGCATGCAATTTTCTCTTAAAGGATTTTCCCCGATTTTTTCAATGTTGCAGAGCTGGCTTCGTTCTCAAGCCGGATTTTGTCTGCTATTTTTCTGTTTGCCTTCCTACTTAATGCCCCCCATCTTCTGGCCTTTGTTTCCTCTGGTATCAGTATAATAGTGTTCATCAGCTGAGAGGGCTTATTTACCTCAGTGAAAATGTCCTTTCTGTGAATCCTGCCTTTCCCTACGAATAAAGAGAGTCAGGTCAGGTTTAGCTGGCTGAAAAGAAGCATATTATTTCTACCTATTCCCTTTCGTAAGAGGAAAATGAAAGCTACTTGCTGTTCTCTGCATGAAGCAAATCCTGACAGTTGGAGGAAGATTTGTTACTGCAGGAAAGCCATAAAAATTCAAATGTTTCCTGGCAGAATGTAGCATGAGGGCAATGTAAAGGAGGCCATGCCTTTTCAAAGACTGTCCCCTGCTACTTGGTGTGACAGTGACACAAGTTACCCACACATTAGGAAACTCCCTATTCAGCGATGTGAACACAGGACAACAAGATGTCACTGGACTTCACTTTAGTCAAGGAATAGATACGCCTGCTTGACACACACCGCGCTCATTAGTCCATCACCTCTGTCTTTCCATCTCTCGGGTTATACCTTGTAGTAGCAGAAATCTGACCCTCCTAGTCACTTGCAAACAACCTTGGGGATTTTTGTCCCATCTGCTGCATGGTTAGTACCACCTGCGCAACATGAGTTTAATATTTTCTTTAAAGTGACACTATTTTTAAGTTTAATTTTAAAGGAACCTTTATATCACTATAAAAATTGATTCGTCATTGTAAAAAATGTGCCAAAACCCCTTGCCAAATATAGAAGGTAGTAGGAACAGGGCTTCCCTGGCAGCTTAAATGGTAAAGAATCTGCCTGCAATGGAGGAGTCCTGGGTTCGATCCCTGGGTCTGGAAGATTTTCTGTAGAAGGGAATGGCAACACATTCCAGTATTCTTGCCTAGAGAATCCCATGGACAGAGAAGCCTGGTGAGCTACAGTCCATGGGGTCTCAAAGAGGTGGACATGATTGAATGACTAACACTTTTCCCTTTCACTTTCAATAGTAAAAGTAAATAGTGGGCAATCAAATTCTTGACCTCTGTCTACCCAGAGACTTTTTTCCTCAGCTAGCAGAGAATGGCTTTAAAAAGCCACATCTTCTGGTAGCTGTCTTTCTGGAAACATTGTCTTCAGTCCTTCTGCTCTGAATGAATGAACTTGAAATTTGTTTGCAGACTGTCTCTCACACCCAGTCAAGCAGCAGGCATTCCAGCCCAGTAAAGAATGTCCCATGTAAAATCATGGCGCACTTGGAAAGGCATTGATTAAGCAGGGCTTTTTAAAGTTCGTGGTCTATTGAGAAGCAAATTTTAGAAGCCTCCACTTTAGAATCAGAAGTGAAATAAATTTACTGCTCTCACATCTCACACCTCTGTCCTGGAGGTCCTAGCTGACACAAAAGAGAAAAGAAAATAAGATGTAAGAAGATTGGAAAGCAAGGAAGTAAAACAGCCATTATTTCATACAATATGTTTGTCTAGATTTTAAAAAAAGAAAGAAAATTTAAGATCAAATGGTTAGAATTCATAATTGAGTTCAGAAAAGGTACTGCATCTGAGATCAATTTACAAAAATCAATCACATTTCTGTACACCAGAATCAAGCAGTGAGAAATTATAAGAAAAGATGTATTTTTAAAATCACAAGAAATTTAAGGGGCCTAGGAAATATCTTCAACAAAAGGTGGAACAAATATAAAAATTGATTAAAAGACATTACGAGGATACTACATTTATTATGAAAAATATATTTCTTGATTACGCCCTCCTCAGAGGCAACCACTTTCACTTCTTTTAGCTGATTAGTTTAATATTTATCTCCATAGTGCTAAATAAATACCATTTATTTATACATAAAATTGAAAAGAGTAAGTAGAAACATAAGCAGTTTTCTGATAGTCTATTGATTTATCATGATGGAAGTTGAGGATCTGGCTCCTTTTCCTCACTGCCCTCCCCATCCACATACATTTCTTAGTCTCCATTCTCATAATATAATTGCATTATAACTCTGAGCTTTGTAATAAACTAGGATAGCCATTTCTTCTTTTTATAGCATTTTACCCTGGATTTGTGTATTATTTTCTGCATTTGCTCCTTTTTTTCCCTCTATGAATCATCATTATTTTAACCCCCAAACCTTTTGCCAATAGCTTTAATCTTTTCTGAAAATATTTCAATTCAACCAGTATTTCATCAGTTTTATTTTTTTGTGAAAAAATTCCTTCTGGAGACAACAGATCTGCTCCAATGACTGCCATCCTGGATCTCCATTCTTCAGTGTCCTGGAGAGTCCCTTTGCCTCTCGCTGTGTTGCACTTCCTGTTTCCTGGATTTTGGGTCTTTCTAGGCCATGGTTTGTTGCCTGTTTGGGTAGAGTGCCTCTGTTAGTAGGTTTCTGAGAAAAAGTGCAAGAAAATGCTCATGCATTTATTCCAGCCTGACTTGGCACAGAATTCTAAATTGATAATCATTTTCCTTTAGAATGATGAAGGCATTTCTGCATTGGCATTTTATTTCCTCATAGTTTCTTTGCAAAATTCAGACTTAAATTGAAGAAAGTAGGGAAAACCACCACACCATTCAGGTGAAAGCTAAATCAAAGCCCTTATGATTATACAGTGGAAGTGACAAATAGACTGAAGGGATTAGATCTGATAGACAGACTGCCTGAAGAACTATGGAAAGAGGTTCGTAACATTGTACAGGAGAACATCCCCAAGAAAAAGAAATGCAAAAAGGAAAAATGGTTGTCTGAGGAGGCCTTACAAATAAATAGCTGAGAAAAGAAGAGAAGCTAAAGGAGAAGGAGAAGAGGAAAGATATAAGCATCTGAATGCCAAGTTCCAAAGAACAGCAAGGAGAGAGAAGAAAGCCTTCCTCAGTGATCATTGCAAACAAATAGAGGAAAACAATAGAATGGGACAGACTAGAGAGCTCTTCAAGAAAAGTAGAGATAAAAAGGGAACATTTCATGCAAAGATGGGCTCAATAAAGGACAGAAACAGTATGGACTTACAGAAGCAGAATATATTAAAAGGAGGTGGCAAGAATACACATATACAAAGATCTATACAAAAAAGATCTTCATGTCCCAGATACCCATGATGGTGAGATCACTGGACTAGAGCCAGACATCCTAGAGTATGAAGTCAAGTGGGGCTTCACTGCAGTTCAGTTCAATTCAGTCGCTCAGTCATGTCTGACTCTTTGTGACCCCATGGACCGCAGCATGCCAGGCCTCCCTGTCCATCACCAACTCCCAGAGCTTACCCAAACTCATGCCTATTGAGTCGGTGATGCCATCCAACCATCTCATCCTCTGTCATCCCCTTCTCCTCCTGCCTTCGATCTTTCCCAGCATCAGGGTCTTTTAAAATGAGTCAGCTCTTGGCATTAGGTGGCCAGAGTACTGGAGTTTCAGCTTAAACATCAATCCTTCCAAGGAACACTCAGGACCGATCTCCTTTAGGATAGACTGGTTGCATCTCCTTGCAGTCCAAGGGACTCTCAAGAGTCTTCTCCAACACCACAGCTCAAAAGCATCAAATCTTCAGCGCTCAGCTTTCTTTATAGTCCAACTCTCACATCCACACATAACTACTGGAAAAACCATAGCTTTGACTAGATGGACCTTTATTGGCAAAATAATGTCTCTGCTTTTTAATACGCTGTCTAGGTTGGTCATAATTTTTCTTCCAAGGAGTAAGTGTCTTTTAATTTCATGGCTGCAGTCACCATCTGCAGTG
>SJYX01017078.1:0-26920 GCA_006410675.1 Oreotragus oreotragus
TTGGGTTTCTCTTACCTTGGGCGTGGGTTGTCTCTTCACGGCTGCTCCTTACCTTGGACAAGGGGTATCCCCTTACTGCCGCAGTTCCTGACCGTCAACGTGGAATTCTCCAGGCCAGAAATACTGGGGTGGGTAGCCTCCCTCCTCCAAGGGGTCTTCCCAACCTAGGGATTGAATCCAGGTCTCCCACATTGCAAGTGGATTCTTTACCAGCTGAGCTACCATGAATACTGGAGTGGTTAGCCTATCCCTTCTTCAGGGGATCTTTCTGACCCAGGAGTTGAACCAGAGTCTCCTGCATGGGTGCAGATCTTTACTAGCCGAGCTACCACAGAAGCCCACCAGGGCATAATTTAGGGCAGTGAGGATGTTGAGGAGCGACTGAAAAATTTGGAAGAAATAGTTGGCAGCCCTTGGAGATAAAGAAAAGAGAATCAAAGGTGAAATGAAAGATGAATGATACCAATATTCCAGAAAAGGACAGGTGGAGAGATGAGGCAATTTCCGATAATGTTTTAAAATGATGACAGGGCTCCCAGATGGAAATGTCCGTCAGCCAATAAATACAGTTTAATGGCATCAGATCTGATGTCTAAACTGGTTGCCAAATGGACTGCATGCTAGGTAACTGAGGGTGATTTTCTCTCTCAGACGTGGATTCATAATCTTCCAAAAATGTGAAGATACCAACATTCAGTTAACATTCACCAACATTTACTTAATATTCAATCTGCATTTACTAGTCAAACCATGCTCAACATAACTAAACTCTGAAAATTCAGAAGTTTCCTTTAGGTTCTTACCATGCTTCAGGGTCACCATTAAGAACATGAGTTATGGTTGGTTTGAAACTTTGAGATAGAACTAACGTGGTTTGGGAAAATGTCCTCCTTGAACCTTGATAGATGAAATGTACAAAGACACTGATCTCTACCTTAGAGGGCTCCTGTTCTCTCCCTTCTCAAAATTTACACATTCTTTTTCAGTGTTAGCACAGCTTACTAACCTTTTATTTTCTGTCTTTGCTTTCCCCACCTATCTCAGAAGCCATATGGTAGGCAGCTAATAATGTGGTTTGCAGAACAATATACCTGGCTGCCTCTGTTCACAGCACAGCAAAAACTTGCTCCACCCACTCAGTCTCCCCAGTACCCCCCTGCTGACAATCCCCTTCTCCCCTACTAGCTTCCATGTTTCATCTTCCTTCCCTTAAATACCTTTTTCTCTTCCTGCTTCAACAACTTCTTTCTTTCCCTCTGGCTCACTTGTCGTCTGTCTCAGTTTGCCTGCCCACCCAATTTCTCCCCTACAAAGCTCAGAGATTCAGAACAACACTTGTCTGAGCAGTGATTGCCCTCCCTGACTTCTGTCTGTTAAAATAAAAAGAAAGAAAGAAAAATCCTTGTCATCCAAGCTTCATGACTGCCTGGATTCCAGATAAACTAAGATTTATTATGTGTATACAATGGCAACCCCCAGGCTATGTACCTTGAATGAGGATCACGAATCATCAAGAAGAGTTGAAGCAAGCAGTGTCTTTTTTTTTAATCTGGAAAACATTATCTTTATAATTATTGAAGAAGATAATAAACAGAATCAAATTAATACTTTGCATGGCCAGAACAGCGCTTGAGGTCAAAAGTCCCTGAGAGGGCAGTGTGGCTCTCCTTGGGAAGCTGGAATATTGCGTCCACTGTGTCCTGTGTGAGTGGACCCAGGGGACAGCGGAGTGACCCAGGGACCACCTGGGAACCTGACTTAACACTTTCCTCTTTCCCTCTCCTCCCCCCAAAGCCAAAAAGCAAACAGGAAGGTAAAAGAGTTGGGACATTTGTTTGGGATCGAAAAGGATGGTTGAGTAGAGGAAAAGCTTTCCTTTTTTTCTCGTCTCATAATAGATCACTTTCCACCCAACCAGCTGAATCACTGCACGATTAGCTTTACTTGTTAAGATGCACCAAATACTAGGACTTTGGAATGGTCACTCTATCAATTCAGGCTTTTAAAAAACCAAACAAGATGATATTATGTAAGAATCAGTGTGGGGCAAATGGCTAACACTGTGGCCAAAATCCTTGGTTGACCTCAGAGTAATCAATTCAGGCAAAAATAACCTCGGGGGAGAAGTTTCCTGGGTCAGTCACCTCTAACTATGTTCCTTCAAAGTTGAGAACAAGGCTCTGAATTGGCCCTTTACTCATTAAACTGATATTCTGTGGCCCCAAATACTCATTTTGTTCCAGAGAGATATGGCTTTTCCTCAAAGCTTCTGTTAGGAATATAGACGCAAACCAAGAAAGAACTCTTTTAAGCAACTACCATGTCTTGGTAGGCCTTCTTTCCGTTTATGTCTGACTCACTAATTACATGCTAATGGGATTTTTCACACTGAAATGTGTGTTAAATGTTGAATCATTGCACTTCCCTGGCAATCCAGTGGTTAAGATTCTCCACTTTCACTGCAGGGGCCCAGGTTGGATCTCTGGTGCTGGAACTAAGATTCCATCTGCGGCGTGATGCAGATAAAATAATAATAATGATAATAATAATGTGAATCTTTCATTGACATTAGAATTGGCCTGAGCCTATATCATGAGAACTGGAGAAGGCCATGGCAGCCCGCTCCAGCACTCTTGCCTGGAAAATCCCATGCGCAGAGAAGCCTGGTAGGCTGCAGTCCATGGGGTCACGAAGAGTCGGACACAACTGAGTGACTTCACTTTCACTTTTCACCTTCAGGCACTGGAGAAGGCAATGGCACCCCACTCCAGTACTCTTATTGCCTGGAAAATCCCATGGATGGCGGAGCCTGGTGGGCTACAGTCCATGGGGTTGCAAAGAGTCTGACACAACTGAGCGACTTCACTTTCACTTTTCACTTTCATGCATTGGAGAAGGAAATGGCAACCCACTCTAGTGTTCTTGCCTGGAGAATCCCAGAGACGGGGGAGCCTGGTGGGCTGCTGTCTATGGGGTTGTACAGGGTCAGACATGACTGAAGTGACTTAGCAGCAGCAGCATATCATGAGAACATATCTTAATATTAATAATTCAGTTAGTTCATTTAAAAATCCTGGATATTATGTCACCATGATGTCCACAGCAAGTTTAATTGACTTTAACACCAGTAGATACAGCCTCTGAAAAGCTAAAACACTTGCATTGCAGCTAGGAGTTGCATAGTCTCTATCCCAATAGTCATTAGAGGTTATAGTCAAAATCTGAAACTCTTTTTTAAAAAACACTCATAGACTGTATTTTTAGGACAGTTTTAGAAGTTCAGAAATTTTATAGAAAAAGGAAGCAGAAAATACAGAATTCCCATTATTACCCCTCCCCAGTTTCCTCTATTATTAACATCTTAACTTAGTTGACTTCCCTCAGTGGCTCAGTGGTAAAGAATCCACTTGCCAGCGCAGGAGACATGGGAGACACGGGTTCGATACCCGAGTGGGGAAGATTCCCTGGAGGAGGGCGTGGCAACCCTCTCCAGTGTTCTTGCCTGGGATATCGCAGGGACAGAGGAACCTGGCAGGCTATAGTTCACGGAGGTCACAAAGGGGATGGACACAACTTACAGCCTAAAGAACAACTACAAACCTTACATAGATTCGATACCCGAGTGGGGAAGATTCCCTGGAGGAGGGCGTGGCAACCCTCTCCAGTGTTCTTGCCTGGGATATCGCAGGGACAGAGGAACCTGGCAGGCTATAGTTCACGGAGGTCACAAAGGGGATGGACACAACTTACAGCCTAAAGAACAACTACAAACCTTACATAGTGAAGATGAAGGTGAAGGTGAAGTCGCTCAGTCGTGTCCGACTCTTTGCGACCCCGTGGACTGTAACCTACTAGGCTTCTCCGTCCATGGGATTCTCCAGGCAAGAATACTGGAGTGGATTGCCATTTCCTTCTCCAGGGGATCTTCCCGACCCAGGGATCGAACCCGGGTCTCCCGCATTGGAGGCAGACGCTTTAACCGCTGAGCCACCTAGTACATCTGTACAATTAATAAGCCAGTAGTGATATATTATTGACTGAAGTCCACAGGTCACACTAGGGTTCACTCTTGGTGTTATACGTTCTGTGGTTTTGACAAATGTGCAGTGACATGTATCCACCACTACAGGATCAGAGAGAATGGTTTCACTGCCCCCCAAATCCCCTGAGATCGTCTTTGTTATCCTGCCCTCCCCCCGGGATCTCTGGAAACCAATGAGCTTTTTTAACATCTCCATGGGCTTGCCTACTCAAGAATGTCACAGTTGGAATTACATAGCATATGGCCTTTTCAGACTGGCTTCTTTTATTTGGCACGATGCATTTAAGGTTTTTGCACATCTTTCTGTGGTTTCATAGCTCATTTGTTTTCATCACTGAGTGATATTCCATTGTACAGATGTACCACAGTTTGCTTATCCATTCTTTTTTTCTGTTATTATATACCTCCCATGTGCTCTGTATTCTACCTAATTCTTTGAGGGCTACCAAATATTATGAAATAGCTTTATTTTCAAGGTTACTTCTAATTATAACATTAAAATGTATGTTAGACAAAATAATATAAAAGTATATTTGAAAGCGTTTGGGGAAGGCAATGGCACCCCACCCCAGTACTCTTGCCTGGAAAATCCAATGGACGGAGTAGCCTGGTGGGCTGCAGTCCATGGGGTCGCTAACAGTCGGACAGACTGAGCGACTTCACTTTCACTTTTCTCTTTCATGCATTGGAGAAGGAAATGGCAACCCACTCCAGTATTCTTGCCTGGAGAATCCCAGGGATGGGGGAGCCTGGTGGGCTGCCGTCTATGGGGTNGCAGTCCATGGGGTCGCTAACAGTCGGACAGACTGAGCGACTTCACTTTCACTTTTCTCTTTCATGCATTGGAGAAGGAAATGGCAACCCACTCCAGTATTCTTGCCTGGAGAATCCCAGGGATGGGGGAGCCTGGTGGGCTGCCGTCTATGGGGTCACACAGAGTCGGACACGACTGAAGTGACTTAGCAGCAGCAGCATATTTGAAAGCATTGAAGTATATGGTTTGCACCAAAGAAATGTGTGCTATGAGAGTGAAGTTCTCAAGGAAACATAAGTCTCTTGAAATTAGACACATTTTATTTTTTTGCATATATGTGTCCAGGGTCCAAAGCATTCATTGGATTTTCAAAAGGATATGTTACACCCCCACCTAATAGTAAGAACCATTGTAGAGATAAGGCGGGTGCAAACAATCACTATGGCACAAACAGATGGAGAGGAGTTAGTGATGGTGGTAGGGCTTGACCTGAAAACTGAAAGGTGATGGTAGGACCTGGTTTGGTGGAGCAAGCAGTACATTGCAAGAATACAAGGGGGAAAGCCGGAGGAGGCTGTGAAATGGGAATAAGAATAGATCTGAACCAGGAAGCAGTGAGAAGTAAGGTTGGCTAAGAAAGAGAAGTCCTTCAAAGTCCAGCAGTTACTTAATTTGAAATTATAAGCTGCAAAAGGTCTGTTGCTGCTGTTGCTAAGTTGCCTCAGTCGTATCCAACTCTGTAGGACCCCATAGACGGCAGCCCACCAGGCTCCCCCATCCCTGGGATTCTCCAGGCAAGAACACTGGAGTGGGTTGCCATTTCCTCTCCAATGCATGAAAGTGAAAAGTGAAAGTGAAGTCGCTCAGTCGTGCCCGACTTTTATCTACCCCATGGACTGCAGCCCATCAGGCTCCTCCGTCCATGGGATTTTCCAGGCAAGAGTACTGGAGTGGGGTGCCATTGCCTTCTCCGGCAAGATGTCTTATTCACCTCAAATACAGTGCCCCATGGCAACTCTCAGTTTGTGTGCATGCACACACACACACACACACACTCGTGAGTGATATCCAGAAGAATATAGCTTCCTGGTTCCCTTTGCCACATCTGTGGGGAGAAATTCCCCTGTAGAAGAGCTCTAGGTTAGCAAGTCCATGTGAAACCATGAACCCTGACCTGGAAGAAAGCGTGGAAGCGAAAGGAGGGATGGGTTCCCTTCTGTTAAGTCAGCTTCATCTCAGCTCTTGACTCTGAAACACTTTGCTCATTTTCCACTCTATAGCATGGATGAGAAAATGCCCTGCCAACCACAGAGCACTTTGTAAATGTTCCTGCTACTATGCTGCCCCAACTCATGTGAAATATATTTCCTTTTCTTCTCTGCCTTTCTAAGTCAAATCCATCCCTAAATGTCTGGCTCAAAATTTAAGCTTTTCTTGACTATTGCAGCAGACTGTGATCTTCCCATCCCCTAAAAGTCAATAGAATTTGTAGTATGAATCTTTCATTTGGCCGGGATCACATGCTGCTGCTGCTAAGTCACCAGTCGTGTCCGACTCTGTATCACATGCTACCTGGATATTATTTGTTTGTTCATTTCTTCTGGGTTTCTCTTCTGCCTAGCACTACAAGATTGTGAGAGGTGTTCACTGATGGATGCCATGTGCTAAAACAGTGTCTGACACATAGTAGATGTTCAACAAATACTTTTAAAATGTACCAGCGACAAATAGGATACATACAGAGATGTTTTATGCTATTTTTCTCCCTCATGAAGTTTTAATTTATGCCATTCACCTGATAGATAATCACTCGATTGCCTCTGTAGAACTGCTGATCCTAGTTAGCCATGAATTTGGCAGGCTATAGACAAATAGCCCACATTGCCCTTCTTGGTGTAGGTCAGATGACGTCACATCAAACACATATCGCTCCTCTCTTCCGTTGCCATTTCGCCTTGTTTCCTCCTAATGGCCTCTTATCTGCACCTCATGCGTGTGTGCTAAGTTGCCCTAGTCGTGTCTGACTCGATGACCCCGTGGACGGTAGCCCGCCAGCCTCCTCTGTCCATGGGTCTCTCCAGGCAAGAATACTAGAGTGGGTTGCCTTGCCCTCCTCCAAGGGAGCTACCTGACCCAGGGATTGAAACTGTATCTCTTATATCTCCTGAATTGGCAGGCAGGTTCTTTACCACTAGCACCACCTGGGAAGCCCCTGTCTGAACCTCAGATAATACCAAGTGGTGCTTATGACTTTAAAAGTGCATTTTTCGAGACCTTTCTTTTGGAGGAGAGGAGTGAGAAGTAAGCCTTTCTCTCCTCCCTCATTCATCCTTCTCAGCAGACTTGACCTTAGTAGACAAAGGCCTGGCTCAGAGCAAGCTCAGCTCCTGTGACCGTCTAAGCAGACACAGTGCCTGACCCTTCTCACTGTTCCACATCCCAGCTAACCAACTTGGCTTCGTGGAATTCATGAAGCATAACCACCTGCATGGCTATGAATATTTTAATTCAAATACTGGAGTGAGTTGCTATGCCCTCCTCCAGGGGATCTTCCCAACCCAGGGATCAAACCCGTAACTCTCAAGTCTTTTACATTGGCAGGTGGGTTCTTCACCACTAGTGCCTCCTGGGAAGCCCAAAGTTCTCTAGTAAACTGACCTAAAAGACAGCATCTTCAACTTCTGGGAACTGCAGAGAGAATAAAGACAAGAGAGTGGTGATAATACAGGCCAGAAGCCAACCACCAAACAGATCATGAGTCAGGCTGGTTGGCTCTTTGCCTGCGAGGGATTGTGTCTCCACCAAATCTTGCAGAGCTGGGGTCCAGGTCTCAGGCTTGTGGTTTTGATAACGCTATTTTTTGTTTGTTTGTTTGTTTTCAGTTTACCCAAGAGTCATCAGGATCTGATGAGTTGATTCACTCTCACAAAACCACAGACTGGCTTTGTTTTTTTCCCCCAAATCACAGCACCAGTGTATGAGAGCGAGAGATCTACAGTCCAAGTATTAGTCCTATTCCCTCCTGTTGTATGGGCTTTCCAGATAGCTCAGTTGGTAAAGAATCCACCTGCAATGCAGGAGGCCTGGGTTCAACCCCTGGGTTAGGAAGATCCCCTGGAGAAGGGAAAGGCCACCCACTCCAGTATTCTGGCCTGGAGAATTCTATGGATTGTATGGGGTCACATGGGTTCACAGAGAGTTGGACATGATTGAGCGGCTTTCACTCTCACTTTTGATATACACAAAACTGATAAATTACATTTCTAAAGGGGAGAGAGCTTGTCAGGCATGGAGGCAGAGTCTCCAGGGCACTTGCTGTGGGGAACAGCACAACCTGATACACACACAAGTCCTGCTTTGGAAAGTGCTTTCCCAGGGGATAGAATGTTATGGCTTGGAAACACAGAGACACACTCTTCCGCGTCACTTTTTTCTAAATTTCATGAAAACTACCACCTGTTTACATGTCATCATGAAATGCATCTTTGGGGGCTTCCCTGGTGGTCTAGTGGTTGAGAATTCACCTGCCAACGCAGGGGACACGGGTTCTACCCTAGGTCCAGGAAGATCCCACATGCCAAGAAACAACTAAGCCCCCACCTCACGAATACTGAGCCCACACTCTAGAGCCCAACTGCTGAGCCCGCGTGTCGCAACGACTGAAACCTTCAAGCCTAGAACCTGTGCTTTGCAACAAGAGAGGCCACTGTAACTACAAGCCTGGCAACGAAGAGACGCCCTGGCTCAATGCAACTCGAGAGAGCGGGTGTGCAGCAGCGAAGATCCAGCGCAGCCAGAAACAAACAAACAAGTACTTTTTAGAAAGGAAAAGAAAGTGCATCTTTGCTTATGTTTAATTTCTTTATCCCCCCTCACACTTTAAAGGGGCTTCCCTGGTGTCTCAGATGATAAAAATATTTGCCTGCAAGGCAGGAGACTGGGGTTCCATCCCTGGGTCGGGAAGATTCCCTGTAGAAGGGAATGGCAACCCACTGCAGTCTTCTTGCCTGGAGAATTCCATGGACAGAGGAGCCTGGCTAGCTCCAGTCTGTGGGGTGGCAAAGAGTCAGACACATCTGAGTGACTAACACTTTCACTTTTATTTGCCCCTTTAAAGTTGGAGTATATGTGCCTTGCAAAGTTGTGTCCGTTTCTGCTGTACAATGAAGCCAATCAGCTATATGTATACATGTACCCCATCTCTCTTGAGCCTCCCTCCCACCGCAACCCCACCCCACCCATCCGGGTCACCACAGAGCACTGCGCTGAGCTCCCTGCACTGTACAGCAGGTTCCCACTAGCTGCTGTTTTACACATAGTGGTGCGTACCTGTCAGTCTGTCTCCGGATTCATCCTTCCCTCCCTTCCCCCACTGTGTCCACATGGCCATTCTTGACTGCTGCATCTCTATCCTGCCCTGCAAATAGGTTCATTTTTCTAGCATCTTTAAATCACACTTAAAATTCTTTTAATTCCAAAGTATGCAATCATTGGCTCAGTGGTAAAGAATCTGCCTGCCAATGCAGGAGACACAAGAGACACGGGTACAATTCCTGGGCTGAGGAAGACCTCGTGGAGGAGGAAATGGCAACCCATTCCAGCGTTCTTGCCTGAAGAATTCCATGGTCAGAGGAGCCTGGCAGACTACCGTCCACGGTATCAAAAAGAGTCAGACAAAACCAAGAAACAGCACGCACACATGCATGCAATCATCAAGAAAAGGAAAAAAAGAAAAACACAGAACTCCAAAGATGTGCAAAGAAAGTTAATCACCTCGCATCTCCATTCCTGACCCTTGTCAGGACCGAAGTGGAAATGACTGGGGGAAGCAGCTTTCTGCACCTTTTGCCAGGATCTCACAAAGACACACGCAGCACAGTTAGGAGTTTTTCAACTTCTTTTTACAAATGTGGGCTTATCTGAGGCACCTTACTCTGAAACTTACTTAATTCATCAATGAATATAATTCAAATCCATTATTTTTTAGTAGCCACATCATGTCCCCTGCTTTGGGTAGATATGCCTAGGGTCCTTCTTCAGATCAAAGTCTAGTCTTTGACCATGACAAGAACAATAAAGTATTAAACAATAAGGTGTCAATCACTCTCGGGCCTATATTGTTACATATTGATCTTCTCACTTCTAGAAACCGGATTCCCCAAAGAGAATGCCTTTTTTAAAGAAATGGTAGTTTCAGTTGTATAAGCTGTTTTTCATAAATTGCAGTGAATTTTGCTGACCATTTCTTAATGACACAAAGATAAGGACCTTATTTTTATCAGAAAAATCTGTCTCCTTATTACACAAAAGGGCTGTTAAAACCTATGGGGTGTGAATTCTTGTAAGAATCTCTGTCACCATGGGAGAAAGTCCCTGATTTAAGCATTTTGCCCTTTTCATAGTGTCTGAGAATATTTGAGCTGGTCTAGCCCAGTGGGCACTTAAATAAATATTCGTTGAGTGTTGAATACATGAAGGTCATCTTGTTCAAGTTTCTCATTTCACACATGGGGAAACTGAAGCTCAGAGGGTTAAGTGAGGCACAGCTAGGGTGAAAGGGAGGAAAAAATCCAAGTGATCTAAGTTGCAAAGAGATTTAGGAGCTTGGAGTAGGCAGGAGAGGACTTTGGGGTGTTGCCATGAGTACGGGGACCCACACAAAGGTTGAGAGAAGACTTACAGAGTTTGTGCATTAAGAATACAATTCTTTTTTGATGTTTTCTTGAATGGCAGCAGCCAGGGCTTAAATTTAACTTTCTCATGATGATTTCTTGTGACCTCTATTTCTTTGAACATGACCTGGTGCAGAACCAGACCTTTGGTGGTTCAAGGACTGTGAGGTTTCCTATAATCTGCATTCCTTCTCCTGGACCGTCCCATAGACCTGTTTCCTAGTCCCCCTGTGGTTAGATGAGTTACAGCCCCTGGAGTGAGGACAGAAGAGAGGAACACCATGCCTAGGCCTCACCCATGAAAACCTCCCACTGGGAATCCCCGTTCTCTCTTGTTTCTCAGCTGGAAGCCAAGGACCCCAAGGTTCCACAGACCAGTGGAGGAAGCCTGAGTTCCTGCATCACTGCTCGGAAGGCCTCCTGCTAAACCCTGACTCTGGACTGTTATGAGAAGTCAACTTCCATTGTGTTAGGCTGATGTAGCTTTTGATCTGTTACATCAGCTGTGTTACATAACTGGGGCCATGGCTTCCACTGTACCTATTAGGGTTTCTTTTTGTTTGTTTGATTTATGAATAAGCAGACATAAAATTCAGAACCTGTATCAGTCAACGGTGCCATCATGATTACACCCACTAAGTCATACAAAGTTCATGTGGAGACCTAAACCTCCCACCTTAATTACCATGAGACTGAATACATAGGGAGAGAATGGTCTGACATTAACATTTTCCCTTACTACCACATAACTTAATTTAGTTTGATCCCAGTGCAAACTTGATTTCTTTCCTCCAAGAGTTTAAGGAATCATTTCTCTTTTTGAGCATTGTTTTTTTTTTGCCAATTGCTCTTACCCAATCACTCATGCTATACTGGTTGTCTTGACAGGAGGGGAGATTTACCAAATAATTGTTTCAGTTTTTCTTGCTTTAAAGGTAGGATAAAAGGTGAATAGAAAACAGTTGTGGAGGAAAAAGAAAAGAGGATGAAAGGAAGCTAGCGGGACTTGAGGTGTTCCTGGGCTTCCCAGGTGGCGGTTGTGGTGAAGAACCCACCTGCCCATGCAGGAGATACAAGAGACGCAGGTTTGATTCCTGGGTCAGGTAGCTTTCCCGGAGGAGGGCATGGCAACCCACTCCAGTATTCTTGCCTGGAGAATCCCGTGGATGGAGGAGGCTGGTGGGTTACAGTCCATAGGGTCACAAAGAGTTGAACATGACTGAAGCAACTTAGCACATACACAGGCACAAACTGTTCCCATTGTCAAAAAATCATACTGTTAAAGGTAGTGGTTGAAATAGGGGACATTTGAATATTTCTTTCAAGCATGAAACCCAAAGGATGCTCCTGGCCCTACCTGCACTTTAAACTAGAGCTCCCCTGGCTCTATAGCTAAGACAGATTATTTAGAAAGCCTGAGATCCTGATGCAGCCTTTCAGGCTAGAATGATTGCCACGTGATCACAGGTATGTGGGATAAAGGGACATTACTGTAGAGAGGTAGGTACACTTGATGAGGAGGAGGAAATGATGAAACATATAAACGGATGCCTTGGCATTTCACCCATGGGCCTAACTAGCTGTATTGTTCAGATGACAAAGTCAAAGTTGCTCAGTTGCATCTGACTCTTTGCAACCTCATGGACTATACAGTCCATGGGATTCTCCATACTGGAGTGGGTAGCCTTTCTCTTCTTCAGGGGATCTTCCCAACCCAGGGATTGAACCCAGGTCTCCCACACTGAGGGCAGATTCTTTACTGTCTGAGCCACCAGGGAAGCCCAAGAATACCGGAGTGGGTAGCCTATCCCTTCTTCAGTGGATCTTCCCAACCCAGGAATTGAACCAGGGTCACCTGCATTGCAGGCAGATTCTTTAGCAACTGAGCAGCCCTCAGATGACAAAGCTGCAATTGAAGTTCAGTGGGGGTCGGAGGAAGAGTTGACCTAGAACTAGACCTCAAAATACTCTAGAAGAAAATTCTCTTTCAGGATACAATGATCTGAGGCCATAGTAAAAAGATCGTCAAATCCGAGTCACTGGGTTGGAAATGTTATTAGTAAAGAGATATTAAATGTATAGCTATCGCCTCCATGGTGGCTCCGTGGTGAAGAATCAGCCTGCCAAGCAGGAGACGAGGGTTCAGTCCCTGGGCCGGGAAGACCCTCTGTAGAAGGAAATGACAACCCACTCCTGTACTCTTGCCTGGGAAATCCCATGAATAGAGGAGCCTGGCAGGCTACCGTCCATGTGGTCACAAAGAGTCAGGCCTGACTTAGCGGCTAAACAGCAGCAGCAGAAAATGTATAGGCATTTCCCGTAGCTTCTCCAATTATTACAAAACAGACCAAAAAGTGAACAGGCATACCTTGGGGTGAGGGTGTGTGCTAAACCGGTTGGAATGATACACCATCACACCAAGGATGTGACTCCGCAAATAAGTAGGTGTCAGGCATACAGAGCTGGGAGAGGGATTAAGCCTTCTTTTGGTTATAGTTTACAAAGTGGGATTGATCCGAACTCAAAACCTTAGAGCTTTTGTTTCCAACGCCCCTTTCCATGTCTCACTCCCTACCAGCTTGGACTCTTGCTCCAAAATATTCAGTGTTTCTCCCTTGCTGATAGAAATATAGAGTTGCACGTCCTTGCTTGGTACTAAAGGCCGTCCGCAGCATAGTCCCAATCTAACTGTCTACGTGCATTTTGCATTCATTCTGGCTGAATCTCTGCCCTCTGTTGAGCAGGGCGGTCTCCGTTCAATGCGTGACATTCATCCCTCCAGTCCCAGCCCTGAGCCTTTCCTCCCTGCCTCCCCTCGTCCCGCCAGTCAGACCCTGTGATGCTCCGGGCACAGCTCAGCATTCTAATGCCTCCCTGTTGGTCTAGCTCCCTGCTCCCAAGGGCAGTACACAGGATCATGTGCTTGACCTGATGCTCTGCTGACACTGTCCAGAAATTCTCAATAATTTCTGAACGAGAGGCTCACATTTTCAACTTGTACTGGGCTCCACAAATTATGTCACCAGGCCTGTGGCTGGGAACTGTTTATATGGACAACTCCAACACACTGCTTTGTGTTTTTATTTAATTAAAAATGAAGACAAAGTTTTTAACACACCCAGAGCACTTTCTGTGTACAAAGCAATTTTACACACACCACTGCATCTAAGGACTTCCCTGGTGGCTCAGCGGTAAAGAATCCCCCTGCAATGCAGGAGACATGGGTTCGACCCCTGAGTCAGGAAGATCCTCTGGAGAAGGATCCTCTCCAGCATTCTTGCCTGGGGAATCCCGTGGACAGAGGAGCCTGGCGGGCTACAGTCCACAGGGTCACGACGAGTTGGACATGACTGAGCAACAAAACACCACATCTAAACCCCCAGACAAGCCCATGGAGTGAGGAGGCTGAGTTCCAGCAGCAGCTGTGGGTCTCCAGGCATTTCTGAATCCATCGGAAGCCTTTGGGCATTTCCCTTTTAGCCTGTGTTCACATTTTCCAGCACCTCTTGCTCTGTAATTGTTATAAAATCAAAGTTCAGAGTAGCTTATGTTCTGCATTCTGGCCTCCAATACTCGTTTCCTTTAGCTGGTGTAATCAAGTACCACCGACTCAGTGGCTTAAACACCAGAAATGTATTGTCTCACTGTTCTCGAGGCACAGTCTGACATCAGTGTCTACAGGCCACGCTCCCTCTGAAACCTGGAGGGAGATCCACCCTTGCCTCTTCCTAGGGTGCTGTAGCAGCCCTCGGGACTCCTTGGCTTGTGGGTACATCCCTCCCATTTGCCATTTTCACAGGGCCTCCTGCCAGGGTCTCTGCCTTCACATGGCCATCTTCTCATAAACAAGAACATCGGTTCTCTTGGAGTAGCTCTCACGCTACTCCACCACCACCTCATCTTGATTTAACTAATTACATCTGTAATGGCCCAATTTCCAAGTAAGGTCCCATTCTGAGGTGTTGAGGGCTAGGACTTCAACATGTCTTTTTTTTGGTGGGAGACACAATTCAACAGGTAATATTCCCCCCACCCCCAGCCCTACCCCATATACTGCTAGTCTATAGATTCCAACTCTGGAATGTCTCTCTCTTTTTATTTAAAAAAGAAAGAAAGAAAGAAAGAAAGAAATTTGACTGTGCTGGGTCTTAGTTGAGGCTTCTGGGATCTTTAGTTGCATCCTGTGGAATCTAGCTCCCCGACCAGGGATCAAACCCAGGCCCCTGCATTGGGAGTGCAGAATCTTAGCCATTGGACTACCAGGGAAATCCCTGGAATGTCTCTTGAAGCCAGTCATTTCTGCTGTCACACCACCATGGCCCAGGTCTCACTCATCCTCTGCCTCCTAATCTTATGGCCTCTGATCTATTCCCACTTTGCAGTCAATAAGGACTTTTAAAAACCCTGATCTTGTCACCCTCTAACTTTCCGTTATCACTTTCTGTTATCTCTTGATACATCCCAATGTTTTGATGGGGTTTATAAGGCCATGCGTGACTTGGCCCACCACCCCCTCCCGTCTCCCTCCATTCCACCTTCCCCATCACTCTTCCTCTTGCCAGCCTCTTATTCATCCTCTATGCTCCAGGCAGACTGAATTCCCCCAGTCAAGGGCCATGACCTCTCATTCCCCAGACCCCCATGCTACCAGGAACTCTGACCCGCTCTCTTCATCCTTCAGTGTTTGGCTTACATATCACTTTCCTGGGATGTCTGGGCAAAATTAGCCCGAAGAGGGGCAGCCACAACCCCCTCTTTTTTGTTATCTATCCAAGAGCCTGCAAGAAGATCCAACCAGTCCATCCTAAAGGAACTCAGTCCTGAATATTCATGGGAAGGATCAATGCTGAAGCTGAAACTCCATTGCTTTGGCCACCTGATGTGAAGAACTGACTCATTAGAAAAGACCTTGATGCTGGGAAAGATTGAAGGTGGGAGGAGAAGGGGATGACAGAGGATGAGATGGTTGGATGGCATCATGGACTCAGTGGACATGAGTCTGAGTAGTCTCTGGGAGTTGGTGATGGACAGGGAGGCTTGGCGTGCTGCAATCCATGGAAGTCATGAAGAGTTGGACATTACTGAGTGACTGAACTGAACTGAATCGAAGAGAATCCTGGAATTGACAGCCATGTAATTTCTGCCTGGCTTCTTCCTTCAACCCCAAAAGGAAGGCAAAGTTTTAAGTCCATCCACACAACAAAATCCCGAGGTGCTTGGGAGAAGAAAAATCTGAGGGTAAAATGAAATGAGATTTAATTATTCTTGTCAAGCACTATGAGTTTGAATCCACATTAGTGTTTTTCCAGAAATGCAATATGTGTGTATATATATACATATATATATACATATATATAGTAGTTTATATGTATATAAACTACTTGGAGCCAATGGATCTTCCTTGACTATGGCTTTAAGATTGAATTTCATGGGCTTCAGAATTTCATAAGTTACTCTCCTATGCATGTGCCCTTTGTCCATCAGAGCATTAATCACATTATACTCTTATGTGAATACTTGTCTCTCTCCCCACTAGATTGCAAATACCCAGCACAGGACCAGGTGCATGGTGGATAAGCCCTCTAAAGATTGACTAATGAATGAGTAAATGACTGAAAAGAAATGAAGTCACAGAGAGATGAAGAGATTTGCCCAAGTTTGGACCACAAGTAGGAGGTAGAGGCAGACATTGAACTTGGACTAGCCTAAAAGCCACATCCTTGGGCTTCCTCGGTGGCTCAGTGGTAAAGAATTGCCTAAAATGCAGGAGACGCCCGTTCATTCCCTGGGTTGAGAAGGCCCCCTGGAGGAGGGAATGGCAACCCACTCTAGTATTTTGGCCTGGAGAATCCCATGGCCGGAGGAGCCTGGCGGGCTACAGTCCACAGTGGGGTCTCAGAGTCAGACACGACTGAACACACACAAGGCCATGTCCTTAGCCAGGGGGCAACGAGCTCTAGGAGCCTGACGCCTGGGTGTGCCTTGTCACAGTTGCATTGTCAGTATGATCATGGATATGAAAGTCTGGGGAGCCTCAAGTGATAGACCAATAGTAGAGTCTTCTCCTTAGAAATTACTGACTGAGGTTGTTCGAATCTGAGGATGAAGAACCCTGGATATGGAGGGCAACCGTACATATTTGTTGAAAGAGAGAAATAAAAAGAGGCTAATAAAAGAGAAAGGAAAGGAGAGAGAGAGATTGTAAAGATAAAGAAAGAGGACATAAAATGGAGAAGGAGAGGAGGAAGGAAAGACAGAGAGAAGACAAGAGAAGTCCATGCCTCCTACCTAGACTCAGAGCTAGTATCTTCTGGCCTCTCTCACTCCTCTAGTATTTATGGTTCTCTAGAATGTGCCAGTGGAGAAGGCACTGGCACCCCACTCCAGTACTCTTGCCTGGAAAATCCCATGGATGGAGGAGCCTGGTGGGCTGCAGTCCATGGGGTTGAGAAGAGTCGGACACGACTGAGCGACTTCACTTTCACTTTTCATTTTCATGCATTGGCGAAGGAAATGGCAACCCACTCCAGTGTTCTTGCCTGGAGAATCCCAGGGACGGGGAGCCTGGTGGGCTGCCGTCTATGGGGTCGCACAGAGTCGGACACACCTGAAGCAACTTAGCAGCAGGATGTGCCAGACACTGTTCTAGATTTTCACGACACATCAGCAAACAAAAGACACAAAGACTCCAGACTTTGTGACACTTACATTTTAATAAGGAGAATCATATGATTAAAAATGAGCTTTAAAATAAGAAAATAATATGTTAGTAAATAATAAATACTATGTAGAAAGATAGCAGAATAGAATAAGGGCAGGGATTGTTATCCTGGAGTCCTGTATCCATGAGGCGTTCGTGGATAGAATTCAGGAGATCTGTGAACTTACATGGGGAAAAGAAATGACCTCTTTATTTTTATGAAACTTAAATCTTCAAATCTGACTAAAGGCAGCTGACCACAGGAGAAACTGTGGAACCTGTGACGTGTTACCAGTGGAAGTCACGGGTATCTTCATATTGTATTGACAGTTGCTATGGGTGTCTTGAATTATTTTTCATATTCATTAAATTTTGTAACTATTGGGCCTGCAGTTAGATTTTGTTATTAAATGTCTTTAATCAATAAAGAAACATACATTTCGTAAGTATCTCAATATGATTAGATTTTTTTGTAACCTTATGTATCTTTCTAAATGCATTTTAAAGGATTTCTCTAAGAAGCCTGTCCCTAGGCTCCACCAGACTGTCCAGGGAGTTCATGGAAGAAAAAAGGTTAAGAACATAGGGGAGAGGAAATGGGGTGCAGCAGAGGACAACGGGGGTGAGCAGACAGGGTGGGCAGAGCCAGTCCCACGCCTACAGTCTCACAGCCCACAGGGCAGGCAGAGTCAGTCCCACGCCTACAGTCTCACAGCCCACAGGGCGGGCAGAGTCAGTCCCACGCCTGCAGTCTCAGTGCCCACAGGGCGGGCAGAGTCAGTCCCGCGCCTACAGTCTCAGTGCCCACAGGGCGGGCAGAGTCAGTCCCGCGCCTAATGTCCTCTTGAGCCGATGCAGTCCATGCTCTCCTGGGCCGTTCCCAGGCACGGCCCTGTGTTTGCCCAAAGTTCAGACTCAGGTGCCCTGTGTTTCACAAATGTGTTTTCCCGATGAAAGAACTCTGACCTCTCCCTGCCGCTCACCACCTACCCCTCTCAGTGGTTATTTACCACAGGATATAACACCTGGGCTTCCCAGGTGGCGCTAGTGGTAAAGAACCTGCCTGCCAATGCAGGAGGCATAAGAGATGCGGGTTCGACCCCTGGGTCAGGAAGGTCCCCTGGAGGAAGACATGGCAACCCACTCCAGTACCCTTGCCTGAGAAATCCTGTGGACAGTGGAGCCTGGTGGACTAGGGCTACAGTTCACGCGGACGTAAAGAGTCAGACAAGACTGAAGTGACTTAGCATGCATAACATTCAGGAGTTTAGAATCAACAAAACAGGGTCGAAAGAACACAAGGAAATTCAAGAAGATTAAAAAGAAATCTTACTTTTTGTTGTTGTTCTGCCTTCTATTGAAAATCCAACTCAACCAGACAAATTAATCAGGCAGTATATGTCTCCTCAAGAAAAGATAAGCAAATCGGCAGTTTCTGAGTGTTGACAAAGTGTATCACCTATAGCGAATGGAATGTGAGCTGAAGATACTGCCATGTTTCAAAATGAATTCTTTAAAAATTCAAATTTATCTCACATGTACAGTGAAAGCCCTCAGGCTTTTGTGACAAAAGATCCCTTTTTAAAAACAAAAAATTACACTTTGAGGCTGCTGAAGAGTTTTTAAAAATCTACAAATAGACTAAAAAATAAAACCATCTGAAAATCACAAAATTAAAATTGTCCTTATACAAATGAAGATGCTGTGAGCTATAAGTTGGGGGCTTCCCTGGTGGGTCAGCAGTTAAAAAAAACAAAAAAACAAAAACAAAAAAAACTCCACCTGCAATGTAGGAGATGCGGGTTTGATCTCTGGGTCAGGAAGATCCCCTGGAGGAGGAAATGGCAACGCATTCCAGTATTCTCACTGAGAAAATCCCATGGACAGAGAAGTCTGACGGGCTACAGATCGTAGGGTCACAAGAGTTAGACACGATTGAATAACTGAGCATACACACACACACACACGAGCTGTAAGTTATGAGAGCCCCGGCTGAAGGAGACTTATGACCTCATTCCTCTGATTTAACAAGAAGCTTGGAAATTAGTGGTTCATGCCCAAGATGTCAAGGCTCTGGGTTGACACCTAACACAGGCTTTTCTCATACCAGTGGCTGCCCCAGACCAGTGGCTGCTGAACTTCCCTTCTGTAACTGTAGTCCTTAGTGAGTGAATTAAAAATGCAGATTCCCAGGCACTACCCCAGAGATTCCCGAGTCAGTAGGCTTGGGGTTCCCCCCGCCCCCTGAGAAATCCATATCTTTAGAAAACCCCTCTGGAGTTTTGAAGCAGGTGACCCAAGGACCTCACTTTGAGAAATACCATGTATCACCTCTCCCTGTGTGATCTCCCCACTCCTAGGGATTAGTCACCCGTTTTATACTGATGACTCAAAATTCTATCGCCCAGCTCCCTACACCCACTTGGCAACTGAGCATCCCTATCTGAATATTTCATAGGAACCTTAAACTCAGCAGTTCAAAATTGAACTCATTTTCTCCCCACACCTGACATATATAGACTAAAGCCCAAATTCCTTGACTTGGCATCCAAGACCCTGCCTCTGTCTTCACCCCCTTCCCTGATCACCGCCTGGGCCTTCTTCTCCATGTTTAGCAACATTCTGACTTCTTGCAGATCCTGGACACACGAGTCTTTCCATACGTTGTCCCCGGGGCAGAATTCATGCTGCTGGACTCAGGCAACAATCTTCTCCTGCCTATAAACACATTCCTTGCTATTTGTCCTTCTGTGCCATCTTTTGACCACGTGCATCCTTTGATTACTGTGCTCACCATCCTGTATTACACTCTTTACCTGGCAGTTTTGAACCTGAGCTCCTTGAAAGTGGGGAAAGGGGCTCTGTGCCTTATTCTTTTTTTACTCTCACCTCTTGTGTAGAGTCTAACACAGAGTAAGCAATCACCGAACATTTGATGAACTGAATTTCTTGGTGAAAAAGAAAGGAAGGAAGGAAGAGAGAAAGAAAGACAGGAAGAGAGAAGCTTGATTTGGAAAGTTGAAAGGAAATTCTAGAAGTGCTTTGTTATGAAAAGGGAGGGGATTGATTCAAGTAGGATGAAGGGATTAACAGCGTCTAACTAATGTTTGTCTAGAGATCAGCCAGAGGAGGGGTTGAAGAAGGGCCCTCGATTTGGCAGCCAGGAATTCACAGCAGAGTCGGCCCTGCCAGCCCTCAGCCATTATGATCAGTCTCCCTCCGGGGGTTGCCACCGAGGGGCAGTCTTACTTTCATGCCAGTGGGAGGAGACTTCATGACAATTTTTGCACAGCACGAAAATGCTCAATCCCACTGATTAATCACAGAGCTAGCTTTAACTTGGCTTAACAGGACCCTTGGGCTTTTTCAAAGAGTTCCCCTGTGCCCACCCTCTTTTCCACATCCACTCCTGGGCTGATGGCTTCTCTCTGTACCCCTGTCTTCCTAGTATGTCCAAGTTCAGCCTGGACTGCATGTCAGGCAAACCAAGCTGTTATCCATCTCCTCTCATCACAAACATTTCGCTGCGGGGCTGGATTGCGTTTCTCCTCAGATCTGCCCTAACCTACCATTCCTGAAACCCCTAACACCAACACCCTATCTTCTGTGTGTCTACATCACACCTTCTTTTACATTCACGGGCTGATTATGGTTTGGGCTGTTTTTCATTTGTTTTCTTCTCTTTTCTGCTGAATGTTGCTCCCTCTCTGCCTTTCCTGAGTCCCTGTTCAGGTGTCTGATCATTTTTCTTCTAGGAGCAGACGTGGAAAACGAGTGATGTTTCCCTATTCCCCTTGTAATTCCTCCAAGGCTGCCATTTCCACAGATTCCCTTCACCCTGCCAAGCCTCACTCTCCCCTTTGCCCTTAAAGCCACAGCTCCTGTTTTTCCCAATTTGAGGGCAGTGTCCAGCCTTTTGCATCCTCTGTGGTATAATACCTTGCCTCGGAAGGTTTTGTTTCAGGAGTGTCCTGTAGTTATTAAACATCAATTCTGTGCGAAATGTCTCATTTAAGACAATCAAAGGTTTAAAGCAGAAGTATGAAGTAATTTCTTTTTTAAAAATTAGTTATCTATTCAATTTTCGGCTGTGCTGAGTCTTCGTTGCTGCCTGGGGCTCTTCTCCAGTTCCGGCGCTCAGGTTTCTCCCTGCAGTGGCTTTTCTTGTTGAGGAGCGCAGGCTCTGGGGCCATGGCTTCAGCAGTCGCAGCACGTGGGATCAGCAGCTGTGACTCCCGGGCTCTAAGCAGAGACTCAGTAGTCGTGGCACAGGGGCTGAGATGCTCCTTGGCACTGGGATCGCCCCAGATCAGGGATTGGATGCATGGTCTCCTGCATTGGCAGGTAGATTCTTGACCACTGAGTCACCGGGGAAGCCCAGTGATGTCTTAAGAATAACTAAAGCAAATATAGGCTTGTATTGGGACTTGTTAAGAAACATAATCGTAAAAGAGAGGAAAGGAGAGAAGAACTCATGTGTGGACGAGGGAGAAAGATGCAGAGAAAAAGAAGATGGGACAGAAACACCGTCAAAGGGGCAAATGGAAACACAAATAACAAGAGGCCCAAAGAGAGGCGTGATCTGAAAAGAAAACAGTGAATCATCTCCCTCCCATGCACAGCCACACCCTCAAAGACAAAGCCGCAGGCTCCCACCCAGAAATGAGGACCAGGAAGGAAAACGGGGGTAGCACACAGCAAGTCTGAGTGAGGGACAGCCGGCTCAAGCATCGGACGGACAGTGAGCACCCTGAGAGGAAGAACAAGACACGCACACCTGAGTACACACACCTCACAGAGAAATGTCTCCATCTTGTGGCCTCGAGAATAGTGTGATGCTGTGCATTTTCACAACTACAGGCACAAACAAAGAAAAGACCTTTCGTCACCGGTTCTGTGAGCAACATGAACTTGAAGTGAGGTCCAAGCTCCCCGTGTTTACTAACCCCTGAGAAAGATCATGCCATTTTGTAGAAAGGCAAATGGAGAAGAGAGAACGGCTGTAGAGGATTACTATATCCTTTCCAGTTCTCCTGCCTTTGCTTATTTTCTCAAGTGTACCGAAGTTAAGTGGTCTTTTGGCAAACCAGAGTTCTCTGTAGTGGAAAATATTGGATTTGTTAAATGAGCTAATATTTGTTAACTTCTTAGGTGGTTCAAATGGTAAAGAATTTGCCTGCAATGCAGGAGACCTGGGTTGGATCCCTGGGTCAGGAAGATCCCCTGGAGAAGGGAACGGTTATCCACTCCAGTACGCTTGCCTGGGAAATCCCATGGATGGAGGAGCCTGGAGGGCTGCAGTCCATGGGGTCACAAAGAATCAGACAGGACTGGGCAGCTAACAATGGAACACTGTCTAGGAGCTCATGTGTTTATTAAACGAGCAAAATCCAATGCCTACAGTCTCTGAACCGATCATGCTAGCTCTGGCCCTATCTCAGGTCTTAGTGCTCTCTGCTGGTGTCTCCCTGACCCTTCTCCCCTCCTCCTGTCTCCATCTATCAAACCCTGCACATTCTTTTCAGCTGAATGAACAGCCCTACATTTGGCCCATAATCAGTCTCCCGAAAGGCACTAATGTCACTCTTGTTGCTCAGTCCTTTGGACGCCCCCCCACCTGCGTCTCGTGTGACCTCCGATTAGTACGGCTGACCTCACCCCCCTTTGCAGTGGTTTCTGCCCTGGGATGTCGAGGGGCCGTGCACTGAAGCTATCCTGCTTCTTCCCTGCTCTCTCCTGCTCTTTTCTCTCTTCCCGTCTTTCAAACGCTGGTGCCTGTGGGCCTCCGTCTCAGATTCTCTCCCTTCCAGCTCTCAGGCTGCCCCTCAGTGGCATTTCACTGTGTGGTTTACATCCCACTCTCACCTGATTGCAATTACTGGAGAGAAGAGAAACAGGCAAGCGGACTCAACCTGCCAGTTCATGAAAACATACCTAAATCCACTCAAAGAACATCTCCCCACCTATGCGAAGCCAAGTGTGCTGGCTCAGCTGACCATCTTCTGCTGAAGTTGTGTATCACGTGGTTCAGCTTTGGCCACAGTGACTGAAGAGCAGGTGGGGGTGGGAGGGGGCCTTGTCTGTTTGGCTCCATCATCTTCTCCTTTTGTGGGACTCCAGTTCCAGGCTCATTTCCTCCTTCCTGTGGGAAGGAAGCTGCCCTCAAGATGTTTCCACTGGACACAAGTGATCTTTCTTCATTTTAATTCACCTCCTAAGGGGTGTATATTAGTTTGCTTGGACTGCTACACTGCAGGCAGCTTTAACAATGGAAATTAATTTTCTCACAGTTCTGGAGGCTCTGAGATCAAAGTGTTGACAGGGCTGGTTTCTTCTTAGACCCCTCTCCTTGGCTTGTAGAGGACCTCCTTTTCCGTGTCTTCACGTGATCTTTCCTCTTTATGTTTCTGTCCTAATTCCCTTTTTAGAAGGACCCCAGTTGTACTGGATTAGGGTCCACCCAAATGACCTTCCTTTAACTCAGTTACCTCTTTAAAGACCCCCCCATTTCCAAATATAATCACCATCTGAGACACTCGGGTGTTAGGGTTTTAACATATGAATTTTGGGAGGAAAGAGGAGGCATTCCAGAGAGTGAGACTGCCTAGAGTCACTCATGGCTAGACAGCAGCTGGGACGAAGTTAGAAGCAACTACTAAACATGGATGAATGCAAGCTCTGAGCCGAGGGACATGCAAACAAGTGTGTCATGGACCTTGCCCCAGGATGCTGCCAACCCAGTCGTGGGGACAGGGTGCTGATACAGAAAAGAAGAGTCAGCCATCTAGAGTGGAGTGTGCAGAGCACAACAGAGTGTGTATAACAGGCAGGAACTGTGCTTCCAAAAGAAGAAGAGATAAACATCAGCCGGATTGGTCACAGGGAGGTTTTCATGATAAAAATAACCACCTTTTATGGAACTCTACTATCTGTCAGCCCTTTGTACATGTTTTATCTCTAATCTAATCCCACCCCAGGGGCCATGGGGAGGACTGTACAAAATAAGTTACACCAAGTTCTTGGTGTTGTGCTTGGCATAAGGGAGAGCAAATGACAGCTAATTATTCATCGAACAAATATTTGTGCAGTACCTGCCATGTGTCGGGCAATGTGCTGATTGCTGGGGATAGAACGTCAGCCAAGACGGTCTCTGCCCCCATTGAGCTTACAGTTTACGTACATTATCCAGTATGGTAGCCACTAGCCATATGTTGGCTATTAAAATTAACTAAAATGAAGAATTCAGTTCTTCAGTCACACCAGCCACATTCCATGCACTCCACAGCCACCAAGGGTTACATTTCCATTCCTGCAGAAAGCTCTATTTGGTAATACTGGAAAGGGATGAGAGATAAAACCTGTATGGTAAAGGTCGTGATAGAGACTTACAGGTAGCATGGAGGAACAATTACTATTCATGTTATAATCAAGATGTGGAAACTGAAGCTCCGAGAGGATAAACTATTTGATCAAATTCACACAGCTACTAAGTGGAAGAGCTGGGATTGGAACCCAGGCCTGTCTTGATCACATGCTCCCTCAGGCCGTTTTGTGGAGGAAATGAGTCAGGCACAGGTAGAGTCTGTTTAAAGACAGAAGATGGAGAAGCCATCCTTGGTGGGGAAGTAGCAGCTTGGACAAAGGCACAGATGGGCAAGGCTGGCAGAGGACCCTGAGGGAACCCGTCCGGCTGGAGAGGCAGTGACTTGCTGAACGCAACTCATGTGCTTACAAAGGTAAGTCAGAGCCTGCTGCCTTGATTGAGAGCCAAGAAGCAAGGAAACTCAACCCTGAGCGCAGAGGCTGACTCTTTGAACGATGTCAGCAGGAGCAGGACATGGACAGAGCCATGTGCTTTGAAGGTGGAGGTGCTTAGGGTGAACTGGGGCTGTGACCTGCAGACGACAGGGGGACAGAAGGAAGGGATGAATGACGGCGTGAAGCAAAGAACAGCAGAGTGGGAGCCAAGCGCTTAGCCCCAAGGTTGATTGATTAATTGACTGATTTTACTTTCTCCCTTTTTAAAAATTTTAATTTTATTGGCGTATAGTTAATTTACAATGTGTTAGTTTCAGGGGTACAGCAAAATAATTTCAGTTATATATATACATATATTCATTCTTTTTCAGATTCTTTTCTCATATAGGTTATCACAGAATATTAAGTAGAGTTCCCTGTGTTATACAGTACGTCCTTGTTGGTTATCTTATGTAGAGTTGTGTGTATATGTCCATAAGTCTGTTTTCAATATCTGTAAGTCTGTTTCTTTTTTTGCAAATAAGTTCATCTATATCATTTAAAAAATTAGATTCCACATACCAGTGACATCATGTGATATTTGCCCTTCTCTCTGACTTATCACCCTGTATGATAATGTCTAGATCCATCCACATTGCTGCCACTGGCATTATTTCATTCTTTTTTATGACTGAGTAATATTCCATGTATATATGCACCACATTTTTATCCATTCTTCTGTTGACGGACATTTAGGTTGATTCGGTGTCTTGGCTATTGTGAATAGGGCTGCAATGAACACTGTGGTGCATGTATTTTTTCCAATTACGGTTTTCTCCAGATATACACCCGTGAGTAGGATTGCTAGATCATACAGTAGTTCTAAATTTTAGTTTTAAACGGAATCTCCATACTGAACCCCAAGATTGAACACTGTGTATCACTGGACAATACATTTCATTTCCCTGGGCCTCATCCTTTCAGTTCTAAAAGGGCATGGCTGGCCCAGATGATTTCTGAGAGCCCCTTCAGCAGTGGTAGTCAAGGATTCTGCAAATCAGAATGACATTAGGCTCAGAGAAGCAGTGCAAAGTCTGGCACTGAACTTGGGGGCAAGGAAGACAGCAGAGTCAAAGGTCATCTGTGGCAAAGGGGGAATGATGTGCTACTAACAAAACAAGGTGAGTGTATAAAAGGGCTTGTCTTTGAGGGGTTTTTAGAGGGGGTTTGCCACAGGGCATGGAGATGGGGAAGGATAAGTAAGAGGTGGCAGGAAAATAATGGTTGGTTCATTATTTTGCATCCCCCAAATACAGACTTTAAACTTTTTTTTTTGGACCCATGACCCACCGCAGGAAATACAACTTGTATCCTGGTCCAGTACAGTTGTCCAGTATGTATAACTGAAACAAAGGGTTTATGAAACAAATAATTATTCTAAGGGCAGTGGCATCCAATACTTTCTATTCTAGTACATTTCATTATTTTAAAAAGTTGGTTGCCGTCCATTGAATGTCTGTCATGATCAATTACTGCGTCATGACCCACAGTTTTAAAAACACTGCCTAAGAGGACGATCAAGTCTTAAGTTGTGGGCGATGGCAGGCATCCCATCCAAGAACCCAAGACTAGCTGCAGGAGTGGACTGGCAAGCCTCGGGACTGGGGAGTCTGGAGCGCGTCTGAAGCTCTACGAGGCATGAGTGTTGAGGAAGGCAGAGGCCTGGGAAACAGTCGGTGGCAACACTCGTCTAGGTGATAGGGGTTAGGGGATTAACCCTCCAGACCTCGTAGACCTGAGGATGGGGCGGAAACCAGATTCCCGCAGGAATCCAGCGAACACCCGAAGGCTGCATTTCATAAGCGTGCGCCGAATGGCTCCCGCATCTCTGACCTCATTTGGATTTCCAAAGCTCCTCCACTCACTCGAGAGTCCGGGGAGGACCGCGTGCGCCCACTCCTCCGTTCATTCATTCATTCCCAACCCATCTCGGGGAGCGCCAACCAGGTGCGAGA
>SJYX01017079.1:0-16095 GCA_006410675.1 Oreotragus oreotragus
TGAAGAATCAATGCTTTTGAACTGTGGTGTTGGAGAAGACTCTTGAGAGTCCCTTGGACTGCAAGGAGATCCAACCAGTCCATTCTGAAGGAGATCAACCCTGGGATTTCTTTGGAAGGAATGCTGCTAAAGCTGAAACTCCAGTACTTTGGCCACCTCATGAGAAGAGTTGACTCATTGGAAAAGACTCTGATGCTGGGAGGGATTGGGGGCAGAAGGAGAAGGGGACGACCGAGGATGAGATGGCTGGATGGCATCACGGACTCAATGGACGTGAGTCTGAGTGAACTCCGGGAGATGGTGATGGACAGGGAGGCCTGGCGTGCTGCGATTCATGGGGTCACAAAGAGTCAGACACGACTGAGCGACTGAACTGAACTGAGGGACAGAAATCTAAAATCACGTTCATTTGGCTGCAGCCAACATGCCGACAGGGACAAGCTTTCTCTGGAGGCTTTAGGGCAGGCTCTTTCCTTGTTTTTTTCCAG
This sequence comes from Oreotragus oreotragus, assembly GCA_006410675.1. Classification (NCBI taxonomy): domain Eukaryota; kingdom Metazoa; phylum Chordata; class Mammalia; order Artiodactyla; family Bovidae; genus Oreotragus; species Oreotragus oreotragus. The sequence goes on from SJYX01017079.1 coordinate 489, forward strand.
CTTCTAGAGCTGTATTTTTTGGCTCATGACCCCTTTCCATCATTAAAACCAGCAGCATAGCATCTTAAAATCTCTCTCTACTTCCATCACATCACTTTCTCCTCTGTAGGAAAACCTCCTATTCCTCTCACTCATAAGAACATTTGTGATTACATATAGGTCTCACTTGCCTGGAAAATCCCATGGACGAAGGAGCCTGGTAGGCTGCAGTCCATGGTGTCACTAAAAGTCAGACACGACTGGGCAACTTCACTTTCACTTTTCACTATCATGCATTGGAGAAGGAAATGGCAACCCACTCCAGTGTTCTTGCCTGGAGAATCCCAGGGACGGAGGAACCTGGTGGGCTGCCATCTAAGGGGTCGCACAGAGTCAGACGCGACTGAAGCGACTTAGTAGCAGCAGCAGCATAGGTCTTACTCAGAAAGTACAGAATACTTGCCTCATCTCAAGATTTTTAACTTAAACGTATCTGGAAAGTCCTTTTTGCTGCATAAAGTAACATTCACACATTCCAAAGATTAGGACCTAGATATCTCAGGGCCAAACACCATGCTTATCAACAGAAACACATCTTTCCAAAGGGCCGTTGAAGTTGTTCCAAAGGTGCTTACACAGAATGTGCTTCTGGTTTAATATATATATATTCAAATATATACACACTTGAAAATAAGATGTACAAACTTACAAGTAATTATTTTTTTCACACAAAGATATAATAACCATTTTCTCCTATTTTGTTCTACAACATAATTTTTAATAGCTATGTTAATATTCTACACTGTGGTTGCATTGCTGTTTTTCTACATCGTAATAGCATTTATGTGTATTCTTGGTTACTTCCTTAGGATATTTATCCTAACAATCCAAGAAACAGAACTACTAATTCACAGGACATGGATAGTTCCAAAGTTTTAATGTACATTCTTATCCACTCTTCAAGACTCACATCACACATAATGGCCTCTGTTAGGTCTTGCCTAAGGACCCTCTACCCCAACCCAGAGGAAAGATTATTTTCTGTTTTCTTATACTATATACTTTATAGCTGCCACTATACAAGTACATATAAGACAGTAGTATATAATTATTCTGTAATATGTCTGTCTTCTCCATCAGAGTGTGAGCTTCATTAGCAAGTAACAACCATTCCTAATTTTTCTCTTCATTTCTAGCACAATATCCGACACAATAAGAGCATTTAATAAATACTTCTTGGAAGGAGTGAACATGTGAATAAATAAAATAATAAAGGAAAGAATGAATGAAGAAAATTATTTGGTCTTTTCAATCATTGAATTAAGGCTTTCTATCATCTCTATATGAAAAATCCTTATCTCCCATTTTATGAAGGAAAAGAAAATTTCCTCTGCTTTCCTCAAATTGTCCCAATTCATCTGCTCTCCTAACCTTCTGAGTGACAGGGCTTTTCATCTCAAATCTCAGAGCCCTTTTCAATGCATGAGAATAGACTCAGTCCAAAACCATTGTCAGCTCTGAGAAGACATAGCCAAGTAAACAGAGGTGATGACTTCCTGCACTACTCTATCATTTCTCTGATTATCATGGTCATATTTGGGGCAAACGTAGTGAGATTGCCTTGTACTAATCATAATCTTTTATTCACATTCCTTAATTGTAAAGACACATCTTAAAAATAGATATGAAATTTAATTATTCATTAGAAGAAAGGTACCCCAGTTTTCACATGCATAATATCATATAATAATTCAATCACCATCAAGAAAATAAAAAGACAAGTGAAAATTGCTGTTTCTGTTTGGAAGACAAGAAATAAAAGAACATCAGCGACTCAGGGCCCAAACGCTTCCCGTAACACACAGACAGATTCTTCTCTTCATCATGCCAGGAGCTGTAGAAAAACAAACACTGATTCTGTTTTCTGAGATCAAGAAGACAAGTAGATCCCTCTCTGTGATTGCCGCTGTCTGGCAAAGACATTCCTGCTTCACCTTGAGATAAGGAGAGGGATGATAGGGTTGGCCTCTTCATTGTACTCCTTTTTTTGTTGTTGTTGCATCAAAAGCAGATTTCTTTGTACATTCCTGTCTTTTTTTTAACAGGCATTGAACATGCATTAGCTTTAGAATCACATAAGGAAACTTGCCATGGTCAGCAAAAGCACAAAATCAGCCCCTATGCTAAGTTGTTGTCATAGATATTCACTTCTGTGCTGTCAGATCTCCAACTAACTACAGTTCTGCACAGCCTGTTGGCTGAACCTGGGGGTAAAGGAGGCAGAATTGTGAAAGCAGAAGAGATGAATAGATCAGGAAAGTGCCTCCATTCTCAGGAAGGATTAGTCTGCGGCTTCACTCCTTCATCCTTATAGAGGAAATTTCAAGCATTTGAGAGGTCTGACAGATTTTCCATTTCAAGGATGACTAGAACAAATATACATAGAGAAATGTCTTAACCCTTTTAAACATCTAATTCTTCATATGAGAAGAACACTAACGATCATTGTAATTAAATTCTGTTTATTTTGGCAAAAACTGGATATTGTTCCTAAGCTTAATATTCCAGGATACAGCTACTACAAACAGATATTTTTGATGGGATAAGCCGAAAGGGACCAGAAGCACAAAATGAAGCATTCTTTGGAAACTTCTTTGCTTTGAATCAGTGAAGGAAATGCTTGGCATAGCATGTTATACCATAAAGTAAGTGAAAGTGAAGGTCTCTCAGCCATGTCTGACTCTTTGTGACCCCATGGACTATGAAATCCCCATGGAATTCTCCAGGCCAGAATACTAGAGTGGGTAGCCTTTCCCTTCTCCAGAGGATCTTCCCAACCCAGGGATCAAACCCAGGTCTTCTGCATTGCAGGCAAATTCTTTACCAGCTGAACCATAAGGGAAGCCCAAGAAAAACTGGAGTGGAGAGACTATCCCTTCTCCAGTGGATCTTCCTGACCCAGGACCGATGCTTTACCAACTGAACTATCAGGGTAGCCCTGTACCATAGTGAACCTGATGGAAATCATTTTTACTTGTTTTACAAAGCCAGTGTAAACAAGAAGTTTAATCAGTCTCCATTTCAGTGAATGTTTTAACTTCTGGAGTTGACATGTAAGCTTTTCCTGTGATGCTGGGAGTGATTCACAATTAATGGTTTCATTTTATTTCTTCCCCGAAGTTAATATGAAGCATAATATTATATGGCTATCATCTAAGTCCTAAAATGATGCTTAAAGAAATGACATCTGGCTTCATCTGAATTTACAGTATACTTTAGACTTCTTTCTTCGAGGTATTCAAACAACGCTAAAGAAATAAGACAAAGAATATTAACTGCATTCTTTGTATAGAGATATTTGGTACTCTTTGAAATTTACTACTTCTATTTCCTGAATTAAAGATTAGATACTCAAAGACTTTTGTCTATGCTTTAATTTCTCAACATAGCAGGGATATTTGTATCTCACTTGCCCTACTTTTCATACATTGGAATAGTTTAGGATCTTCCAGAACTTTGCTCAGAGAAGGAGATGGCACCCCACTCCAGTACTCTTGCCTGGAAAGTCCCACGGACGGAGGAGCCTGGTGGGCTGCAGTCCATGGGATCGCGAAGAGTTGGACACGACTGAGCGACTTCCCTTTCACTTTTCACTTTCATGCATTGGAGAAGGAAATGGCAACCCACTCCAGTGTTCTTGCCTGGAGAATTCCATGGATGGGGGAGCCTGATGGGCTGCCGTCTATGGGGTCGCACAGAGTCGGACACGACTAAAGTGACTTAGCAGCAGCAGCAGCAGAGCTCTCCTACTCAGAGTGCAATCCACATATCAGCAGCACCTTATGGATAAGGGAGAGTTCCTTGTTAGAGATACAGAAACTCGGGACCTGCCCCACTGACCTGTTGAATCAGAATCTTCATTTTAACAAGACCCCAGGGTGACTCATATGCACATTCAAATTTGAGAAGCATGCCCCAGCATAAAAACAGGTGTCTTACTCAGTTCAGGCTACTGTATTCTGAACTGAATACAATGGACTTGGTGGCTAAAAAAAAAAAAAAAAAAAAAAAACAAGTATTTATTTCTCACAGTTCTGTGAGCTGAGAAGTCTAAGATCAAGGCACCAGCTGATCCTGGAGAGGTCCTGCTTCCTGGTTTGCAGATGGCCATCTTCTGGCTGTGTTCTCACTTGGCAGGAAGGAGAGAGAGAGAGAGAGAAACAAGCTCTTCTTTCTTTTTATAAGGGCTCTACACCCCATTCATCTGGAGTCTACCCTCATGACCTAATTACTGCCAAGGCCCAGTGTTCTAACACTATCATATTAGGGGTCAGGATTTCAACATATGAATTTGGAGGGGAACACAAACATTTAAGTTCCAGTCTTTCTGGTCAGGCTTCAACGAGATAAAAGCAAATATATGTAAGCCTATATAGACAAATAAGAATTGACTTCACAGGAAGGTGAAGTGGAAAGCAGACTACAGTAAAATGTAATATTCTCCAAAGAGTTAAGCAACAGTGTTTCTGTTGAGACAAACCTAAGTTAGCAGCTCGCACTTATATTTTCCATTGCATAAACCAAATATTATAGCAGAAAACAACCAAATGTGCTATTCGAAAACTTTTCATGCCCTCTTTGTTGAAATCTTTCCATGTGCCTGGTTCTGCATTAGTATTTTATATGCATTATCCCCCTTCATGGATCACAGCCTTGTTATGTCAAAGAGGCTTACATAACTTAATGAAGCTGTGAGCCAATCTCATTCAAATAATTATTCTATGGTGCTCCACTTTCATATTCCTACTCTTTCTCAGGACAAGGAATCTAAAAAATCATATATCTGTATAATCTATAACCAATTTTGTAGATGGATGAATAGGAAACCAAAAAGAATATCTTAGTCCCCAGGTTCTATGTTGGCAGTTACTATCAATAGAGATGCTAGAAATTTCTGGTAGGTGACTCAAGAGGGCCCCAGGGTTGTAGCAAGAGCAAATACCAACAGATCAAGTACAAAAGACTTCCAATTCCAATGGAATGTGGTAAAGATAGTGTCAATCACAGGGTGTGCAAAGCAAGATCAAAGGAATAAGCCAGAGGGGGACACAAATTACTTGGAAATGCATCAGAGGCCTCCTGGAAGCAGGTAGAATTCTGGATTAGAAGTCTCCAGAGTACAATCTATAAGCAAAGCTCGGTTATCCTTGCTTTGGCCTCAGTTCCCTGTTTATAATGGCCTCCACTCTGCCTTTTGGCCATAACTTTTGGCCATGTACAAAAGCCATCATTTGATAAAAAGTGGACTCTGGGAAATTTTTATTTGCACTGTTACTCACCCTGTTGTTGTTTAGTCACTAAGTCAAGTGAGACTCTTTGTGACCCCATGGACTGCAGCACACCAGGGTTCCTTGTCTTTCACTGTCTCCCAGAGTTTGCTCAAACTCATGTCCATTGAGTGGGTGATGCCATCCAACCATCTCATCCTCTGTCGTCCCCTTCTCCTCCTGCCATCAGTCTTTCCCAGCATCAGGGTCTTTTCCAATGAGTTGGCTCATCACATCAGGTGGAAAAGAATAGAGCTTCAGCATCAGTTCTTCCAATAAATATTCAGGGTTACTTTCCTTTAAGATGGACTGGTTTGCTCTCCTTGCAGTTCAGGGACTCGCAATAGTCTTCAACACCACAGTTCAAAAGCATCAGTTCTTCAGTGCTCAGCCTTATTTATGGTCCAACAGTCACACCCATATAAGACTACTGGAAAAACCACAGCGTTGACTATATGGATCTTTGTCATAAAAAAAAAAAAAAAAAAAAAAAAACAAGTATTTATTTCTCACAGTTCTGTGAGCTGAGAAGTCTAAGATCAAGGCACCAGCTGATCCTGGAGAGGTCCTGCTTCCTGGTTTGCAGATGGCCATCTTCTGGCTGTGTTCTCACTTGGCAGGAAGGAGAGAGAGAGAGAGAGAAACAAGCTCTTCTTTCTTTTTATAAGGGCTCTACACCCCATTCATCTGGAGTCTACCCTCATGACCTAATTACTGCCAAGGCCCAGTGTTCTAACACTATCATATTAGGGGTCAGGATTTCAACATATGAATTTGGAGGGGAACACAAACATTTAAGTTCCAGTCTTTCTGGTCAGGCTTCAACGAGATAAAAGCAAATATATGTAAGCCTATATAGACAAATAAGAATTGACTTCACAGGAAGGTGAAGTGGAAAGCAGACTACAGTAAAATGTAATATTCTCCAAAGAGTTAAGCAACAGTGTTTCTGTTGAGACAAACCTAAGTTAGCAGCTCGCACTTATATTTTCCATTGCATAAACCAAATATTATAGCAGAAAACAACCAAATGTGCTATTCGAAAACTTTTCATGCCCTCTTTGTTGAAATCTTTCCATGTGCCTGGTTCTGCATTAGTATTTTATATGCATTATCCCCCTTCATGGATCACAGCCTTGTTATGTCAAAGAGGCTTACATAACTTAATGAAGCTGTGAGCCAATCTCATTCAAATAATTATTCTATGGTGCTCCACTTTCATATTCCTACTCTTTCTCAGGACAAGGAATCTAAAAAATCATATATCTGTATAATCTATAACCAATTTTGTAGATGGATGAATAGGAAACCAAAAAGAATATCTTAGTCCCCAGGTTCTATGTTGGCAGTTACTATCAATAGAGATGCTAGAAATTTCTGGTAGGTGACTCAAGAGGGCCCCAGGGTTGTAGCAAGAGCAAATACCAACAGATCAAGTACAAAAGACTTCCAATTCCAATGGAATGTGGTAAAGATAGTGTCAATCACAGGGTGTGCAAAGCAAGATCAAAGGAATAAGCCAGAGGGGGACACAAATTACTTGGAAATGCATCAGAGGCCTCCTGGAAGCAGGTAGAATTCTGGATTAGAAGTCTCCAGAGTACAATCTATAAGCAAAGCTCGGTTATCCTTGCTTTGGCCTCAGTTCCCTGTTTATAATGGCCTCCACTCTGCCTTTTGGCCATAACTTTTGGCCATGTACAAAAGCCATCATTTGATAAAAAGTGGACTCTGGGAAATTTTTATTTGCACTGTTACTCACCCTGTTGTTGTTTAGTCACTAAGTCAAGTGAGACTCTTTGTGACCCCATGGACTGCAGCACACCAGGGTTCCTTGTCTTTCACTGTCTCCCAGAGTTTGCTCAAACTCATGTCCATTGAGTGGGTGATGCCATCCAACCATCTCATCCTCTGTCGTCCCCTTCTCCTCCTGCCATCAGTCTTTCCCAGCATCAGGGTCTTTTCCAATGAGTTGGCTCATCACATCAGGTGGAAAAGAATAGAGCTTCAGCATCAGTTCTTCCAATAAATATTCAGGGTTACTTTCCTTTAAGATGGACTGGTTTGCTCTCCTTGCAGTTCAGGGACTCGCAATAGTCTTCAACACCACAGTTCAAAAGCATCAGTTCTTCAGTGCTCAGCCTTATTTATGGTCCAACAGTCACACCCATATAAGACTACTGGAAAAACCACAGCGTTGACTATATGGATCTTTGTCAGCAAAGTAATGTCTTTGTTTTTTAGTACACTGCCTAGGTTTGTCATAGGTTTTCTTCCAAGGACCAAGAAGCTTTTAATTTTATATTGTGTAATTTAGTTTCACTCTGTGCAACTTAATTTTAATCTACATCAACCTTAGTTGCTGGGGGCCTCAGAAGCCGGAGTTTTGAACTACAATTTGTGCCAAAGAACATGTGTCAAATGGCTCAAGTGCATACAGACATGTGTACACTTTAAAATATACAATTAATTACATTTATGTAATTATAGTTCTCCTCACTTTCAGGTGCTCTCAGGAAAGCGTAAGCACAGATGATAGGGTAAGTGTTAATGACAGCTGGGCTGGCTGGCATCACTGCTATAAATGCTGCTTCTGCTAATGCTGCTTCTCTAGGCACAAATATAATTTCTTAAAGAACTTAGGGTCAGGATTCTGGGATAAACATTTGTATTTTTGCATGTTCTTATGGTTTCAGGTATACATCACGTAAGAACAAGCCTTTTTATTTCTAGCAGTTGTGTTTTTAAAGAGAAAACATTGAAAGCTTTTTTCCTACTTTAACAGTATTTGGTCTGTATTTGCTATGCAAGGAAACTCAACAAGAGTTATTCTTACTGTTAATGTCCTATGAACCACGTAAGTAAATGCAGGAGAAAATTAATATGTTCTACCTGCAAAGTAGCATCAGTTAACATTGAGTTTTGTGGGAGGAAATTTGTTGTTTTGAATTAGCTCCACAGGGTACTAAGTAGATACCAAGAAGAATCCTATTTAAAGTTTAGAACTACAGTTTAAGTTTTAGGTACATTTTGACTTATCAGCTCTCATATAAATGTAGTAATATATCCTACAATAATAATAATAATATCTCTGACAGATCATTTCTATAGAATGCTTACATGATTTTGCTAATTGGTTTATGTAAATCATCTCTTTTAATGCTTATAGGAGAGGCTTCCCTAATAGCTCTGCTGGTAAAGAATATGCCTGCAGTGCAGGAAACCCTGGTTCGATTCCTGGGTTGGGAAGATCCCTTAGAGAAGGGATAGACTACTCACTCCAGCAGTCTTGGACCTCCCTGGTAGCTCACACAGTAAAGAATCCATCTGCAATGTGGGAGACCTGGGTTTGATCCCTGGATTGGGAAGATCCCCTGAAGGAGGGCATGACAACTGACTCCAGTATTCTTGCCTGGAGAATCCCCATAGATAGAGGAACCTGGCACGCTATAGCATATGAGGTCACAAAGAGTCAGACATGACTAAATGACTAAGCACAGCACACAGTAGCAATGCTTGCATAGGGAGAGAAATGAATGTCCTTCTTTGGTGGTCCAAGATACTGAATCACAGGGAGGTTATTTCCCAGCATGACACAGGTAATAATAATGATGGAGACTGAATTCAAATCCAGGCAGGCTGACTCCTGAGTCCAGTCTCTTAGCCATCAAATTAGGTTGATCAAAAAGGATAAAATGGGTTTTCCAAAATCCATTTCAGGACTTCAAATAGATGGATGGAAGAGGACGCTTCTGGCAGGTCCTTTAGAATAAAGGAGAAGGTGGGGAGTTCTCTCCAATTCCAGATCCCACTAGATGCTCAGCTACCCAAAAGGGAGACCCAAGACCCAAAATACTTTGAATTTGTTGCGGTTCAGTGCAGAATAAGGGAAACAAGGATGACTAATGTCCCTAACCATGGGCACTGCTGTGCTAAGAATGGCCCACTCTGTAGTGCTCTGTTTCCCAGAAAGCTGAAAGAATAAAACAAAAAAATGTAGACCTGAATAATAGAGAAAATAATTAATTAAAAGTAGCCTTCATGACATCAGGAACTCAAAGTGAACTGTCTAAGAAATGGAGGAGGCTCTAAATCCTGTTGATAACAGCTAAAACACGAGGATAGTGATTTTTTGAAAAGTGAAGCAAGGCTTGAAAGTTACCCTAAGTAAAATTTGGGGACAATTGACATCGTTATGCTATCCTTGTTTTATTGTACAATCTATATATCTTCCATCTCCCTAGTTAGTTCAGTTCAGTTCAGTTCAGTAGTTCAGTCATGTCCAACTCTTTGCAACCTCATGGACTGCAGTACACCAGGCTTCCCTATCCATCACCAATTCCCAGAGCTTACTCAAACTCATCTCCATTGAGTCAGTGATGCCATCCAACCATCTCATCCTCTGTCTTCCCCCTTCTCCTCCTGCCTTTAATCTTTCCCAGCATCAGGGACTTTTTTTATTATTATTTTAATTGGAGGCTAATTACTTTACAATATTGTAGTGGGTTTTGCCATACATTGACATGAATCAGCGATGGGTGTACCTGTGTTCTCCATCCTGAACTCCCTTCCCACTTCCCTCCCCATCCCATCCATCAGGGTCATCCCAGTACACCAGCCCTGAGCACCCTGTCTCATGCTGTGGTTTTCTCTAATGTGTTGGCATCATAAGACAGAAAAATGCATGTAATCATTTCCCTGCTCTTAAGGAGCTGATACCTAGTTATGGTACAGACCTAACAGAAGCAGAAGATATTAAGAAGAGGTGGCAAGAATACACAGAAGAATACAAAAAAAGATCTTCAACACCCAGAGAACCAGGATGGTGTGATCACCTGGACTGGTGATCTGTTTCACATATTGTAATATACATGTTTCAATGCTATTCTTTCAAATCATCCCATTCTCACCTTCTCCTACAGAGTCCAAAAGTCTGTTCTTTATATCTGTATCTCTTTTGCTGGCTTGCATATAAGGCCATCATTACCATCTTTCTAAATTCCATGTATATGTGTTAATATACTGTACTGGTGTTTTTCTTTCTGACTTACTTCACTCTGTATAGTAGGCTCCAGGTCAGGTGGTCTGGTATTCCCACCTCTTGAAGAATTTTCCACAGTTTGTTGTGGTCCACACAGTCAAAGGCTCTGGCATAGTAAATAAAACAGAAGTAGACATTTTTCTGGAGCTCTCTTGCTTTTTCAGTGATCCAGTGGATGTTCGCAATTCGATGTCTGCTTCTGCTGCCTTTTCCAAATCAAGCTTGAACATCTGGAAGTTCACAGTTCATGTACAGTTGAAGCCTGGCTTGGAGAATTTTGAGCATTACTTTGCTATCGTGTGAGATGAGTGCAATTGTGCAGCAGTTTGAGCATTCTTTGGCATTGCCTTTCTTTGGAATTGGAGTGAAAACTGACCTTTTCCAGTCTTGTGGCCACTGCTGAGTTTTCCAAATTTGCTGGTATATTGAGTGCAGCACTTTCACAGCATCATCTTTTAGGATTTGAAATAGCTCAACTGGCATTCCATCACCTCCACTAGCTTTGTTCGTGGTGATGCTTCCTAAAGCCTACTTGACTTCACATTCCAGGATGTCTGGCGCTAGGTGAGTGATCACACCATCGTGGTTCTCTGGGTGTTGAAGATCTTTTTTTGTATTCTTCTGTGTATTCTTGCCACCTCTTCTTAATATCTTCTGCTTCTGTTAGGTCTGTACCATAACTAGGTATCAGCTCCTTAAGAGCAGGGAAATGATTACATGCATTTTTCTGTCTTATGATGCCAACACATTAGAGAAAACCACAGCAGACAGTCTCTCCATTCCAACCCTCCTCGTCCTGTTACTGTGCTTATAGCTTGCAGCACATTCTAGGGAATAAAATTCATTAAACAGCAGTTACACATGAGAGGAATTTACGTGGCTCTTACCATTCCAGATATCAAATGTTACCCCTAAAACTGCAATGCTACCTCTAAAACTGAAGTTACTGACTTGATGGCCCTAACAAGATGCATTACATTTATTATAACATTTGTTTATTTTCAGAAGTTCACATTATTCCATTTTTGCCATAATCTCTGTATTACATTTACTAAGATTACTAAACTAATATTAACTTTTGCAGTTTCTAGAAGCACACTCATTAGGTATTTTCTGTGGAACATGCTGCCTCCCCCCAATAATCTTAGAAAATGCCTACTGATGACTTGCTCTCCTTGTTAGATCACTGGAGTAACAAAGTAAGAAGCCAGCCTCAGACTCGCAGGCTATAAATCTCAATTCTGTGTGACTGCAGAGAAGTTATTTAACTCCTTTAAGCCTTTGCCTTTATCTGAAGAAAAACTGTATGAAAATGGTTAACTCACATGGGAGAATCTAGCTCTGTAATTTGTTATATAGTTCTTTAATGAAACAGGATTATAGGGAAAGAAAGATAATCGTTAAAAAAAAGAAAGAAAGAAAATGGTTAACTCAGAGAGTCTAGGCAAAGATAAAATGACATATCAAGTGCCTAGCAGTGTCTGGTATACAGTTAGCAATGAATGAGTGTTAGGCATTATTGTTATCTTTCTTTCTGATCCCTCAGTGCTTGAGTTTTAGCTACCATGTCCTTTGCCAGTATTATGAACCCTCCTGGATACCATCTAAAGTGTCATCCTAGACTCAGTTGCTTCACAAGATAGTTGAGATTATTACTGAAGACACTGCACTGCAATTTCCCACTAAGTGTCTTTAACATACAGGCTCTCTTTGCACAGAACTTTTATTGACCTCTCTCCATTCTGAAGTTGACCCCACCTATCTCAATCCATGATTTTTTTTTTTCCATGCTCAGTGCAGCTTGAAGACAATTCCAACAGGTTTCAGTCTTTCTCTATCAGTATGATTTATTGTATATCTGCAGGGTCTGGGTTAAAATTGTCTAAACGTGATTAGCTATGAACAAAAGCAATACACAATAAAGAATGACACAGCCGCTGTCTTGTCCTTCAGGGGGTTAAGGGTGATCACATTTTCCTGCTTTGTTGGGGAAAAGCTCATTCTGCTGAAGGCATTAGGGCAAGGTGATGAAATGCTGCTGCATATAATTTGATATTAGGTATTACCTTCATAATACCTATGTCTTTCTGCCACAGAAGCTAAACCATTTGCAAGCATTAATGTGGTGCAATTGAGTACAAACCATTTTCCTTTGTGTCTCCCTGGAGGTGGTAGAATTAAAATGATAATAATAATGATAAAATATGTTTTGTTTGCAATGCAAATGATTAGCAATAAAGATGAATAATAACTTTTTATTAAAAATTAGAGTAAATAGCAGATGGCTGAACCCTTGGATACCCTGATAGAAAAAATCCTTGGTGTTCTAGCTTGAGCACTTTGGGAAATATGCATGGTACTTACTTTCTGATGAGTAACAGCATGTACCATTGTTAAGCTTGATTAAGCAAATTTAATTAGCGTTAGTCAATGCATTTTTGTAAGTGGATAAAATATATTCCAGTTTAGGCATGATTGTTAATCTTTAATTTATGAGATAAAAGTTAAAATGCAACCATAAAATATTAAAATTGCAATTCACTGCATTTAAAGGAACTTATGTTGTTAGATTTTTTCAATTATTTTTTAATTCTACAACTCAAAGGGAATTGCCCTAGTGCTTCCCTGTTCCTTCAGTTTTGTTATTATATATCAGGTAGCAGAGGTAAAAATGGCAACAGCCCTATGTTCCCAACTGAGGATATCTAAATTGTAAATGACTTAGGACCACATTACTCTAAAATCAGGCTTTATAATATTCTTCAAAACCTGGGGTTTTTGTTGTATGTGTTAGTTGTTCAGTCACATCCATACTCTTTGCGACCCTGTGGACCCACCAGGCTTCTCTGTTCTTGGAATTCTACAGGCAAGAATACTGGAGTGGGTTGCCATTCTCTTCGCCAGGGAATATTCCTGACCCAGGGAGCAAACCCAGGTCCCCTGCATTACAGGCAGATTTCTTACCAACTTAACCATCAGGGAAACCCTTGTGTTGTATAGGACTTACTTATTTGTTTAGTATTTACTTATTTGTATAGGACTTACTCATTTGTATAGGACTTAATTAGTAAGACGCTCAGAGGTTAAAGCGTCTGCCTCCAATGCGGGAGACCTGGGTTTGATCCCTCGGTTGGGAAGATCCCCTGGAGAAGGAAATGGCAACCCACTCCAGTATTCTTGCCTGGAGAATCCCATGGACGGAGGAGCCTGGTAGGCTACAGTCCACGGTGTCGCAAAGAGTCGGACACGACTGAGCGACTTCACCTTACCTTACCTTAATTAGTATTGACTTATTTTATATAGGACTTATTTGTCATATAGGACTTACTTATTTAGGGTTCTTGAGAAGGAAGACAGGAGGAAGTAAGTAAGTGAGACAGGAGGAAAATTAAATAAACAACTTATCTTAGAAAATAAAATTATCATAGAAAAATAATTAATTTAAAAATTCAGAAATCATTCAAACAAGGTATTCTCAAGATTGGAGGAAATCATTTCCCAAACTAACTTGAGACTTTTCAATCCTAAATTAATCCTTTTAACACTAGTCACCAATAATTAAGTAGATGCTGGTAGAGGGCAGGACCTTCTGCTTCACACAATTAGCTTTTCTGAAAAATACTACAGCCTGATAAAGCACAAGATTTTATGCAGTTTTCTAAAATTTATATGTCACAGCCAATCATGCTAGATGAAAGATTTGTGGAAAAATTATTTTAGAAACTTGTTTAAAATTATTTTTCTCTCCGACTCTTTCCTCAGATTCCTTTTCTTTCTCTCTCTCTTCCAGATCAGCTGCTTTAAAGTTTAAAAAAGCTGGTCAGAATAAAGTGTGTGTGTGTGTGTGTGTGTTGGTAAGTGTAGTAAGAGGCAGATGGAAGGAGCATTTGAGCTTAGCCACTTTATAGAAAAATGGGAGTATCAATTCAGTTCAGTCACTCAGTCTCGTCCGATTCTTTGAGACCCCATGAATTGCAGCACACCAGGCCTCCCTGTCCATCACCAACTCCCAGAGTTCATTCAGACTCACGTCCATCGAGTCCGTGATGCCATCCAGCCATCTCATCCTCGGTCGTCCCCTTCTCCTCCTGCCCCCAATCCCTCCCAGCATCAGAGTCTTTTCCAATGAGTCAGCTCTTCACATGAGGTGGCCAGAGTACTGGAGTTTCAGCTTTAGCATCATTCCTTCCAAAGAGCACCCAGGACTGATCTCCTTCAGAATGGACTGGTTGGATCTCCTTGCAGTCCAAGAGACTCTCAAGAGTCTTCTCCAACACCACAGTTGAAAAGCATCAATTCTTCAGTGCTCAGTTTTCTTCACTGTCCAGCTCTCACAACCATACACGACTATGGAAAAACCATAGCCTTGACTAGACGGACCTTTGTTGGCAAAGTAATGTCTCTGCTTTTGAATATGCTATCTAGGTTGGTCATAACTTTTCTTTCAAGAAGTAAGCATCTTTTAATTTCATGGCTGCAATAACCATCTGCAGCGATTTTGGAGCCCCCAAAAATAAAGTCTGACACTGTTTCTACTGTTTCCCCATCTATTTCTCATGAAGTGATGGGACCAGATGCTACGATCTTACTTTTCTGAATGTTGAGCTTTACATGAACTTTTTCACTCTCCTCTTTCACTTTCGTCCAGGGCTTTTTAGTTCCTCTTCACTTTCTGCCATAAGTGGTGTCATCTGCATATCTGAGGTTATTGATATTTCTCCTGGCAATCTTAATTCCAGCTTGTGCTTCATCCAGCCCAGCGTTTCTCATGATGTACTCTGCATATAAGTTAAATAAGCAGGGTGACAAAATACAGCCTTGAGGTACTCCTTTTCCTATTTGGAACCAGTCTGTTGTTCTATATCCAGTTCTAGACCATCATTAATCCTATCCAAAAATATTTTATCAAATCCCAACAGGAGCTCTAAAAATGGTAGCCACATACATTAATCCCAAGAGCATGTCTGGCCACATAGGGAGACTCCTCCTCAACTGCAGTAGGAACTCTGAGCCTACAGACCTCAGAAGTATGTAGCCTTTGACCAAGGATATGGGCTGTCTCTTATACACATCTAGATGTGTATAAGAGACAGATATAAGACTACTGGAAAAACCACAGCGTTGACTATATGGATCTTTGTCAGCAAAGTAATGTCTTTGTTTTTTAGTACACTGCCTAGGTTTGTCATAGGTTTTCTTCCAAGGACCAAGAAGCTTTTAATTTTATATTGTGTAATTTAGTTTCACTCTGTGCAACTTC
>SJYX01017079.1:17602-105293 GCA_006410675.1 Oreotragus oreotragus
AGGGGGCAGTGCGGGGACAGGGGTGTGAGGAAAGACAAAAGCTGGACAGATTCCACTTGAGGAAGTGTTTAAAAGGTCAAAATGGGAGAGGTATCCTCATTCAGAATATTCATTTCATGTATTCATTCAATCAACGTGCCAGGCACTGTGCTAACTACTAAGCTTGCAACACTGAGAAAAACTGACACAGTTATTATACTTCATTGAAGTATAAATTTTTTCTCTTTGTTTATTCTTGATGTTCTAAGTTTTCCAGTTTATATATTTTTCAGATCAAGATTTCCATTTCTTTATATTATGTGTCTCCTTGTTAATCTTACAGTTTTAATTACTGTCTTAAGAATGTTTGCAGTTGCACTTTCAAAACTTCTATGGTGGCTGCTCTGAAGACTTTGTCAGGCAATTCTTATCTTGCCATTGGCATCTGCAAATCATCTTTTCCTATGAAAGTCAGTATTGTTTCCTTATTCTTTGTATGCAGAATAATTTCTATTGAATTCTGGATATTTTGAGTATTTCCTTATGAGAATCTATATGTTGCTTAAACCCTATGGAGAATATTGATATTTTTGTTTTAGTATGCACATGACTTGATTAGTTTCATCCCACAGGGTCCAATCCATCTTCAGTGGCCTATGGTTTCAAAGTTGGTCCAGTTATCGATGCCTTTGCAGTTATGTCTACCAGATAAAACACAGGACACGAAATATTTCATGAAATATACATGTACTCAAGTATTATATTTTATCTGATTTCATTTATATATATATATAGTTTATCTGAAATTCAAATTCAACTGGAATCTTGTATTTTTCTTGCTAAATATGGCAGTCTTATTTGCGGACTATTGGACTATTTGCAGACTATCCAACCTTTCAATAGTTTGACAGTCTTATTTGTAGCTTATTGGAATTTGTCCTAAGTGTTAGCTATCCAAGGATGATCTATACATTATTTCCCAAAGTAAAAACAACAACAACAACTATATTTGAGAGATATATGTCTTTATCTTGACATTAGTATGCCAGGAAAGATCAGACTCCTGTAAGTATAAGTATAGAGAGACAGGAAAGTGAAAACCAACAGCTTAGGTCATGCCTTCATAGTCACAGTTACTCTAAAAAGAGAGGATGCTGCTTTCCTGGCATGCCACTGCCCTGGACAATGGCCGGGTCTTGAAGATTTGAGAACAGGGTAAATTGAAGTGAAAGTCACTCAGACATGTCCAGTTCTTTGTGACCCCATGGACTATACAGCCCATGGAACTCTCCAGGCCACAATACTGGAGTTGGTAGCCTTTCCCTTTTCCAGGGGATCTTCCCAACCCAGGGATCAAACCTAGGTCTCCCTCATTGTAGGTGGATTCTTTACCAGCTGAGCCACAAGGGAAGCCCAATAGCAGGGTAAGGGAGGGGGAAAAAACTGAGTGCTGTAGCCTGAATCTTTGTGTCCCTCCAGAATTCGTATGTTGAAATCTGACCCTTCAAGGTAATGGTATTAGGAGATGGGGCCTTGGGGAGGTGATTTGGTCATCAGGGCAGAGCCCTCAAGAATTGGATTCAGTACAGTTCAGTTCAGTCATTCAGTCATATCAAACTCTTTTCGACCTCATGGACTGCAGCATGCCAGGCTTCTCTGTCCATCACCAACTCCTGGAACTTGCTCAAACTCATCTCCATTGAGTTGGTGATGTCATCCAACCATCTCATCTTTTATCGTCCCCTTCTCCTCTCACCTTCAGTCTTTTCCCAGCATCAGGGTCTTTTCAAATGAATCAGTTCTTCACATCAGGTGGCCAAAGTATTGGAGTTTCAGCTTCAGCATCAGTTCTTTCAGTGAATATTCAGGCCTGATTTTCTTTAGGATGGACTGGTTGGATCTCTTTGCTGTCCAAGGGAATCGCAAGAGTTTTCTCCAACACCACGCTTCAAAAGCATCAATTATTTGGTGCTCAATTTTCTTTAAAGTCCAAATCTCAAATCCATGCATGACTACTGGATAAACGACAGCTTTGACTAGATGGACTTTTGTTGGCAAAGTAATGTCTCTGTCTTTTAATATGCTGTCTAGGTTGGTCATAATTTTTCTTCCAAGGAGCAAGTGTCTTTTAATTTCATGACTGCAGTCACCATCTCCAGTGACTCTGGAGGCCAAGAAAATAAAACCTGTCACTGTTTCCATTGTTTCCCCTTATTTGCCATGAAGAGATGGGACCAGATGCCATGATCTTAGTTTCCTGAATGTTGATCTTTAAGCCAACTTTTTCACTCTTCTCTTTCACTTTCATCAAGAGACTCTTTAGTTCTTCTTCCCTTTCTGCCATAAGGATGGTATCATCTGCATATCTGAGGTTATTGAATCCAGCTTGTGTTTCACCCAGTCCAGCATTTCTCATGATGCACTCTGCATATAAGTTAAATAAGCAGGGTGACAATATACAGTCTTGACATACTCCTTTCCCAATTTGGAACCAGTCTGTTGTGCCATGTCCAGTTCTAAGTGTTGCTTCTTGACTTGCACACAGATTTCTCAAGAGGCAGGTCAGGTGGTATGGTATTCCCATCTCTTTCAGAATTTTCCAGACTTTGTTGGGCTCCACACAGTCAAAGGCTTTGGCATAGTCAATAAAACAGAAGTAGATGTTTTCCTGGAATTCTCAGTTTTTCGATGATCCAACAGACGTTGGCAATTTGATCTCTGGTTCCTCTGCCTTTTCTAAATCCTGCTTGAACATCTGGAAGTTCATGGTTCATGTACTGTTGAAGCCTGGCTTAGGGAATTTGGGGCATTACTTTGCTATCGTATGAGATGAGCACAAATGTGCAGTAGTTTGAGCATTCTTTGGCATTATCTTTCTTTGAGATTGGAATGAAAACTGACCTTTTCCAGTTCTGTGGCCACTTGTGACTTTTCCAAATTTGCTGGCATATTGAGTGCAGCACTTTCACAGCATCATCTTTTAGGATTTGAGTCCACTCAACTGGAATTCCATCACCTCCACTAGCTTTGTTCATAGTGATGCTTCCTAAGGCCCACTTGACTTCACATTCCAAGATGTCTGGCTCTAGGTGAGTGATCACACCATCATGGTTATCTGGGTTATGAAGATCTTTTTTGTAAAGTTCTTCTGTGTATTCTTGCCACCTCTTCTTAATATCTTCCACTTCTGTTAGGTCCATTTCTGTCCTTTATTAAGCCCATCTTTGCATGAAATGTTCCCTTGGTATTGCTGATTTTCTTGAGGGGATATCTAGTCTTTACCATCATTATTGTTTTCCTCTATTTCTTTGCACTGATCACTGAGGAAGGCTTTCTTATCTCTCCTTGCTATCCATTGGAACTCTGCATTCAAATAGGTGTATCTTTCCTTTTCTCCTTTACCTTTTGATTCTCTTCTTTTTCTCAGCTAGCTATTTGTAAGGCCACATCAGACAACCATTTTGTCTTTTCAAATTTATTTTTCTTGGGGATGGTCTTGATCCTCTTGGGGATGCCTTTTGTACAATGTCATGAACTTCCATCCATAGCTCTTCAGGCAATCTGTCTATCAGATAGTCCCTTGAATCTATTTGCACTTCCAGTGTATAATCATAAGGGATTTGATTTAGGTCATATCTGAATGGTCTAGTGATTTTCCTTAACTTTCTTCAATTTAAGTCTGAGTTTGGCAATAAGGAGTTCATGATCTGAGCCATAGTCAGCTTCTGGTCTTGTTTTTGCTGATTGTATTGAGCTTTTCCATCTTTGGCTGCAAAGAATATAATCAATCTGATTTCTGTATTGACCATTTGGTGATGTCCATGTATAGAGTCTTCTCTTGTGTTGTTGGAATAGGCTGTTTGGTATGACCAGTGTGTTCTCTTGGAAAAACTCTATAAGCCTTTACCCTGCTTCATAATGTATTCTAAAGCCAAATTTGCCTGTTACTCCAGGTGTTTCTTGACTTCCAACTTGTGCATTCCAGTACCATATAATGAAAAAGACATCTTTTTTGAGTGTTTTTGGGTGTTAGTACTAGAAAATCTGGTAGGTCTTCATAGAACCATTCAACTTCAGCTTCTTTAGCATTACTTGTCGGGACATAAATTTGGGTTACTGTTATTGAATGGTTTGTCTTGGAAATGAACAGAGGTCATTCTGCCGTTTTTGAGACTGCACCAAGTACTGCATTTCAGACTCTTTTGTTGACTATGATGGCTACTCCATTTCCTCTCAAGGATTCTTCCCCAGAGTAGTAGATATAATTGTCATGTGAGTTAGGTTCACCCATTTCAGTCCATTTTAGTTCACTGATTCCTAAAATGTCCATGTTCACTCTTGCCATCTCTTGTTTTACTAGTTCCAATTTACCTTGATTCATGGACCTAACATTCCAGGTTCCTATGCAATATTGCTCTTGCAGCATCAGACTTAACTTCCATCACTATTCACATCCACAATTGGGTGTTGTTTTTGCTTTGGCTCCATCTCTTCATTCTTTCTGGAGTTATTTTTCCACTGATCTCCAGTTGCATATCATATTGGATACCTACCAACCTGGAAAGCTCACCTTTCAGTGTCCTATCTTTTTGCTTTTTCATATTTCATGGGGTTCTCAAGGCAAGAATATTGAAGTGTTTGCCATTCCCTTCTCCAATGGTCCATGTTTTGTCAGAGCTCTGCACCATGACTCGTCCATCTTAAATGACCCTACATGACATGGGTCATTGTTTCACCCAGTTAGACAAAGCTGTGGTCCATGTGATCAGATTAGTTAGTTTTCTGTGATTGTGATTTTCATTCTGTCTGCCCTCTGATGGGGAAGAATAAGAGGCTTATCCTTCAAGAAGCTTCCTGATGGGAGAGACTGACTGAAGAGGAAACTGAGTCTTCTTCTGACTTTGAGGAGATACCCCTTGTCCAAGGATAGAGAAGCCCCAGCAAGATGGGTGGCATTGGAGTGGTGGCTGTGTGGTGCTGGAATGACTTTGAGGAGATACCCCTACGTCCAAGGGCAAAGGAGAAGCCCCCGCAAGGCGGTAGGAGGGGCAAAATCATGTTTAGAATGAAACCCCATAACCAGCAGAGATGCTCAGAGAGCTCAAACAAACCTTGGGCACACCAGGGCCCAGAGACCCCACGGAGACTGAGAGAGAACTGTGTTTGAGTGTCTCCTGTGGGTCTGTACTGAACTGCTACAGGGGCAGAGGTTCTGGGTGCAGCAGACTCGGGAATGGCATAAGCCCTCTTGAAGGAGGTTGCATTAATCCCACCATAGAGCCACCAGAACTTACACAGGACTGGGAAAACAGACTCTTGGGGGGCACAAACAAAACCTGTGAGCACCAGGACCCAGGATAAAGAAGTAGTGACCCCACAAGAGACTGACCCAGACTTGCCTGTGAGTGTCCAGGAGTCTCTGGCAGAAGTGTGGGTCGGCAGTGGCCTGCTTCAGTGTCAGGGGCACTGAGTGCAGCAGAGCATGCATGGGACATTTTGAAGGAGGTGGACATTATCTTCATTACCTCCTCCATACTTTGGTCTCAGGTCAAATAACAGAGAGGGAACACAGCTCTGGCCATCAACAGAAAATTGGATTAAAGATTTACTGTATGGGATTAATACCCTTAAAAAAGACCCCAGAGGAATCCCTTACCCCTTCTACCATGTAAGAATAGAGAAGTCAGCAGTTTGCAGCCTTAAGGAGAGCTTTCATCATTCCAAATCTACTGATACCTTGATCTTGGACTTAGCCCCCAGAGCAGTGAAAAATTCATTTTTGTGGTATATATGCTACCTGTGTGCATGTCCTCAGTCACTCAGTCATGTCTGACTTTGTGACCTCATGAACTATAGCCCGCCAGGTTCCTCTATCCATTGGATTCTCCAGGCAAAATACTGAAGTGGGTTGCATTTCCTCCTCCAGGAGATTGAACCTGGTTTCTTGTGTCTCCTGCACTCGCAGGTGAATTCTTTACCACTGCATCACTAGTCTAATGCTATCTTTGTTACAGCAGTCAAAAAGGACTGAGACACTGGGGTATTTTCCCCACTATTTTTGAGATTTAAAGTTTCCCTGTTTTACTCCTCAAACCAGATTTACATGTCAATATTTACTTTTTAGAGTTCCTTTCAGGAAAGTTGCCTAGAATTTCTCAAGTTTTCATAGTTGCAGTGGAGAGGAAGATTGACACGTGTTTATTCCATCTTACCCAGAGCCTACAACATCAAATCTTAGAAGACTGCAATGAGTTAAACACATATATTATAATCCCTAGGGAAATCAACAACAAATAATGAAAACATATATACTGATAGCAACAAATTCAAAAGAGAAACTAAAATATATAATAAAAATATTTTTGAATATAAAGAAATGCAAGAAAGGAAAAATGGAGGAACCAAAAAGACTTGAGACAAATAAAATAAATAGTAAGAAACTAGACCTAAATACAATCATATCAATGGTTACATTAAAGAAAAATAGGTTTCTATCTAAGTTATTTTGGAAGGACTAGAAATTAGGAAAGTACATTCTGTTAGCAGCTCCTTAAAATTTAATACGGAATGAAGCTGAGAGGATGGGAGTCAAGAAAAGCCTTAGGTATTCAAGATGGTTGTCTGTGGGTGAGAGAAGCTGAGGAAGGGTATACTTGGAAGAAGTCTGGGAAGAGAGAATGCCTAGGCTGGACCTAGTCATTCTTGGGAAAAATGGAATACTGATGATGTTAACTATTTGTGGATCTCTAAGTTTTACTTTATCCTACTCAAGCAGCATTTGGGCAATAGATCTTCATTTAGAGGCCTCTTCTGAGGTATTTAAAAATCATTGAGACTAGGCAAAACTTTTGGCAACTTGCCCGTAGTTTGAGTCAAATACTTACACACTATCAGCTACTACGCTACAATAGATGATAGATGGAGGATGGATGGATGGATAGATAGATACTTTTTTCATACTCATCAATCTGCACAGGATATATTGTAGCCCTTTTTTATAGTTTTACATGATTTAAAAGTGTATAGAATTTACCCTAGCAGTGGGGCTCATATTTTGAATCCAGGATTGTCTTTAAATTAAATCCATGCTATTTCCACTCTACAATTTTTTTGTTCTTGTCAACAGACCTTAGCATTTACATCAGATAAAATGAAGACACTTTATTGGGACCATTATTGGGAGCCTTGTGTAGGACTGAAGCAAGACTAGTTTAGACTATAACAACCAGATGTATGAAGACTAAAAATCATTTTGACTTACTTTCAGTGTTGTATCATATTGCCAGGTCCCCAAAGAAAGGAGAAAATACTTGATTGATGACTGAAGATATAAACAAGTGAAGCGAATGTCAGCATTTCATGAACAACTGATCACTGAGTTCCAGTCAACAAGCACAAGGCCATTTATTTGGCCTACATACATTATTATGTAATTGAAGGGATCATTCAAAAAGAGGCATTAGTAGTACTACAAGAACAATACTTGACATTTCTAACAAACACTAATAGTTAAAAGGCAAAGACCAATTTAAATAAAACTATATTTAAATCAAAATCAAATTAAAATTCTAAAGATGTAGAGCATCTGGAAATTAACTCTTCCAGGACTTTAGGTTAACAAGTAGAATTCTAAATGTACTCAAATTTTGTTTTTACTCTTTTAATAAGAATTCTGCATTCCATTTTTTAAGATATAGAAAAGTTTTTTTTAACTCAAACTGAGAATCATTTTCTACATGTGCTGAACATGTAAAAAAGATATTCTCCATTCAGTTTATTTTCGGGGGATGAAGCTTAAAAATATTAAATTAATAAGTAGGAATAATCTGACTTGTGTTCCTACCTTATACATAAATGCCAGGGGAGCCAACACTTTCGGGTTAGCATTAATGCATTTCTGGCATTCCTGTACTTATGCACTATGATGATTTAGATTGAGGTTAAGCCAGATCATATTTACAGTAATAAAACTCTCTTCATGTTGAAGAGAGTCATCTCTAACTTCTGAGGCAGTTATTCAGTGCCACCCCATGTATTTGCCAACAAGATATTGTTAAAAATAACTCAGCAGGCAGTATAACTTCACTCTGAAGAACTGCTGGTACACAAGTGAACATGGCTTCTAATGATGGGATCTCGAGCCTCAGCTTCTGAGCACACAAGAAACAGTCAATCTGCTTGCTTTTTAAGATTCTTAAGAAGGAGGAAAAAAGTACTAGTGTTTTGTAAAGTATTTACCATGCACCATGGTCCATGAAATAATCTCATTTAAACCTTGCAACTAAGCCCCCTTTTTAGCAGATAAGGAAACTAAGAACTGAAGCTGTTCAGAAAATGTAATAAGAGATTTTCACCCATGTTTAATAAAAGAAAACCAAAGGTTTCTGACTATACTGTATCATACTTCTATCTGTCTATGAGACTCTTAACATGGCCAACAAAAAAACCTATTCCACCCACAAATAAAACCTATTGTATCGTGGTTCTGCAGAGAAACAAGAATCGTATGGATAGATAAATAGATGAAGAGATTTTTAAATAAGTGTGTGCATGCTCAGTCGCTAAGTTGTACCTGACTCTTTAGGAACCCATGGAGAGTAGCCTGCCAGGCTCCTCTGTCCATGAGATTTCCCAGGCAAGAATACTGTAGTGGGTTGCCATTTCCTTCTCTATGGAATCTTCCTGACCCAAGGATCCAGCCTGTGTCTCTTGCATTAAGCAGGTGGACATAGAATGAAAAGAGATTTTTTAAGAACTGGTTTATGCAGTTATGGATAAGCTAAAAAGTTCCAAGATTTGTAGGAAGCAAGCTGAAGAAACAATGGTGTGGTTCCAGTTTCTAAAGCCAGCAGGCTTAAGACTTAAAACAGAGAAACTATGTTTCAGTTCAAGTTTGAAGGCAGGAAATAACTGATGTCTCAGCTCAAAGGCAGTGGGCACAAAGAATTCCCTCTTCAGTCTTTCTGTTCTATTTAGGCCTTCAGCTGATTGAATGAGGCCCACCTACTTTAGAAAGAGCAATTTACTTTACTTAGCTTACTAATTCAAATGTTAATCACACCCAGGAACTCCCTCACAAACATACACAGAATAATGTTTGACCAAAGATCTGACCACTCTGTGGCCCAGTCAAGTTGACACATAAAATTAACCATTATACATGTTAGATGTGTGGAATCATTAGCATATCACCGATCTTTTTCAGCCACTGTCCCAAACTGCTGATTTTACTAACAACATTAACAAATGTGTAGAAGTATTGTGAGTTATATTGCAACACGTTTCAACACTAACATAGCAAATGCCTGGAGATAGTTATTATAACCTTCAGTAGTGCCTACCAGCAGTGGTCAATTTGGCATTTAAAGACCTTAAAATCTATTCTATAGGAACACACAAGGCATAGGTACAGTATCTATGTGCATTGCAGCTTTGTTTATAATACTGAAAGTTTAAAGCAAAGTAAATATCCAACAATAACAAAAGAGCTAAATAAATTACAGTGCAACCATATCATAGGATACTATTTAGTCATTAAAAATAATTTAATGTTTTTATTAGAACATAAATATTTATGATTAATTACATGATCTTACTTTTGTGAATACATATATACACACACACATATATATACATTATATATTTGTACACATATATATACATTATATGTGTGTGTGTGTGTATATATATATACACATACATACATACATATAAGGGTTTCCTAGACAGTGCTTAGCGGTAAAGAACCTACTTCCCAATGCAGGAGACTTAAGAGATGCAGGTTCAGTCCCTGGATTAGGAAGATCCCCTGGAGGAGGACATGGCAACCCACTCCAGTATTCTTACCTGGAGAATCCCATGGACAGAGGAGCCTGGAGGGCTATGGTCCGTAAGGGCACAAAGAGTTGGACATGACTGAAGTGACTTAGCACACATGCATATACATATATGGGGCTTCCCAGGTGGCACTAGTGGTAAAGAACCACCCACCAATGAAGGGAATGTAAGAGACGCAGGTTCAATCCCCGGGTCGGGAATATCCCCTGGTGAAGGAAACGGCAACCCACTCCAGCATTCTCACCTGGAGAATCCCATGGAGAGAGGAGCATGGCAAGCTATGGTCCACAGGATGGCAAAGAGTTGGACATGACTGAAGTGGCTTAGCAGGCATGCACATATCTGAAGTTTACAAAGTACAGTGGTTTTCCCTGATGAGTAAGAAGATATATGCTGTTGTTGTGAAAATGAACAATTCCTTTCACATGGCTAGAAACTGAGGGTGGCCTCTAGGAAAATGACCATGGCTGAGAGCCAGCAAGAAAATGGGGACATCATTTCTACAGCCACAAGGAAGGGTACTCAGCCAAGAACCTGAATGATTTGAGAAAACTCTCAATGAAAATGTAATCAACTGACACCTTGATTTCTGCCTTATACAACCCTGAGCAGAAGACCCAGCCATTCTGTGTTTGGACTCCTGACCTACAGATCTGTGAAGTAATAGATCTTTCTGTAGCCATTGTTTGTAATAACGTGTTATACAGCAATAGAAAACTAATATAATCATTTTAGCATATTACAGAAATGCTGTACAGTTTCAAAAATAATAATATTTAATATAATAAACAGAGGAAAAGATTAGATTTTCAAAATAATCACTTGATTTTCTATGTTGAATAATGTTATTAGTTATATATTAATTATACTCCAATTAAAAAAAAATCTTTCTGGTCAGACTTTTAATTTAAATATCAAACAAAAATGAAATCATCAAAGCTGCATAGGTTTGAAATCACCTGCATTTTCAGTTTTTAAAATGTATACAAATATCTTCAATTAAGTAGTATGCAGATTTTAATTATGGATAGGTAAATTGTGATGGAACAAATTAAAAACTTTCAATGTTTCCAAAGCTTCACTTTTAATTCAAGCCATTGGAAATCTTCAATGGTATCTCAATACACCAAAAGAAATCGTAGATAGTCTGACAGTCTGACAATGTTTTCCACAATTGGATTCTGCTTTTTTTTTTTTCCCCAGCCTATGACCAAACTCCACCTTATTGATCTCATTTATTGACTGTCTACTACTGTTCTCTTCCCATTTTATGTGTCTTTGCACTCCCTCAGCTTGCCTCTTAGGTAAAAGTCTTACTAGCTAAGCAAGACCCAGTTCAATTCATCTAAGTCTGCCCTCCTCATTTTCACAACCAGTAGAACCCTTCTCTCCCTCTCCACATTTCAAAAAAACTGTATTTTACTATGATACTGTATTGCCATCTGTTTTGTTTTACATTTATACGTGCATGTAATGTCACTGTCACAAGACTGTATATTCCAAACTGTCAGGGACTGTTCTCTGCCTGGTCTGTAATGCCTAGGACAGTGCTAAATGTTTTACTTATGGTCAAAAAGTGAGTACTGAGTTTTTAAAAACTTCCAATCTTGCCAATGCACAAGAATAAGACATGAATGCAATGTACATAATTTTAATTTAAGAAAGTCTGAATCCAAATCAAGACCTAATGAGAACTAGAGAAATTCAGGTTTTTGAAAATGAGGAGAATGATTTTGCTCAGAGATTGAACAGATCATAACAACTGGCAAATGAAATTGGGAGCACAATAAAAGAGATTCAGAATGGGAGGAAGGTCATATTTAAGAACTAGAAATAAAGAACAGTATGTATAATATTCATTACACCTCTACGGTTTCTGCTGTAGCATTTTACATTATTCAAATCTTTTTATCAACTGCTTATGACAATATTTGCCTCCTTTATGAATTCATTTTCAGTACAGTCTGGTACTGTGGTTGACTTTGAAAGATATTCTAATTTAAGTTTATCAGAATTGGACAGAGGACCAGACTGACCTGTCTCTTATACACATCTAGATGTGTATAAGAGACAACTATTTAGTCATTAAAAATAATTTAATGTTTTTATTAGAACATAAATATTTATGATTAATTACATGATCTTACTTTTGTGAATACATATATACACACACACATATATATACATTATATATTTGTACACATATATATACATTATATGTGTGTGTGTGTGTATATATATATACACATACATACATACATATAAGGGTTTCCTAGACAGTGCTTAGCGGTAAAGAACCTACTTCCCAATGCAGGAGACTTAAGAGATGCAGGTTCAGTCCCTGGATTAGGAAGATCCCCTGGAGGAGGACATGGCAACCCACTCCAGTATTCTTACCTGGAGAATCCCATGGACAGAGGAGCCTGGAGGGCTATGGTCCGTAAGGGCACAAAGAGTTGGACATGACTGAAGTGACTTAGCACACATGCATATACATATATGGGGCTTCCCAGGTGGCACTAGTGGTAAAGAACCACCCACCAATGAAGGGAATGTAAGAGACGCAGGTTCAATCCCCGGGTCGGGAATATCCCCTGGTGAAGGAAACGGCAACCCACTCCAGCATTCTCACCTGGAGAATCCCATGGAGAGAGGAGCATGGCAAGCTATGGTCCACAGGATGGCAAAGAGTTGGACATGACTGAAGTGGCTTAGCAGGCATGCACATATCTGAAGTTTACAAAGTACAGTGGTTTTCCCTGATGAGTAAGAAGATATATGCTGTTGTTGTGAAAATGAACAATTCCTTTCACATGGCTAGAAACTGAGGGTGGCCTCTAGGAAAATGACCATGGCTGAGAGCCAGCAAGAAAATGGGGACATCATTTCTACAGCCACAAGGAAGGGTACTCAGCCAAGAACCTGAATGATTTGAGAAAACTCTCAATGAAAATGTAATCAACTGACACCTTGATTTCTGCCTTATACAACCCTGAGCAGAAGACCCAGCCATTCTGTGTTTGGACTCCTGACCTACAGATCTGTGAAGTAATAGATCTTTCTGTAGCCATTGTTTGTAATAACGTGTTATACAGCAATAGAAAACTAATATAATCATTTTAGCATATTACAGAAATGCTGTACAGTTTCAAAAATAATAATATTTAATATAATAAACAGAGGAAAAGATTAGATTTTCAAAATAATCACTTGATTTTCTATGTTGAATAATGTTATTAGTTATATATTAATTATACTCCAATTAAAAAAAAATCTTTCTGGTCAGACTTTTAATTTAAATATCAAACAAAAATGAAATCATCAAAGCTGCATAGGTTTGAAATCACCTGCATTTTCAGTTTTTAAAATGTATACAAATATCTTCAATTAAGTAGTATGCAGATTTTAATTATGGATAGGTAAATTGTGATGGAACAAATTAAAAACTTTCAATGTTTCCAAAGCTTCACTTTTAATTCAAGCCATTGGAAATCTTCAATGGTATCTCAATACACCAAAAGAAATCGTAGATAGTCTGACAGTCTGACAATGTTTTCCACAATTGGATTCTGCTTTTTTTTTTTTCCCCAGCCTATGACCAAACTCCACCTTATTGATCTCATTTATTGACTGTCTACTACTGTTCTCTTCCCATTTTATGTGTCTTTGCACTCCCTCAGCTTGCCTCTTAGGTAAAAGTCTTACTAGCTAAGCAAGACCCAGTTCAATTCATCTAAGTCTGCCCTCCTCATTTTCACAACCAGTAGAACCCTTCTCTCCCTCTCCACATTTCAAAAAAACTGTATTTTACTATGATACTGTATTGCCATCTGTTTTGTTTTACATTTATACGTGCATGTAATGTCACTGTCACAAGACTGTATATTCCAAACTGTCAGGGACTGTTCTCTGCCTGGTCTGTAATGCCTAGGACAGTGCTAAATGTTTTACTTATGGTCAAAAAGTGAGTACTGAGTTTTTAAAAACTTCCAATCTTGCCAATGCACAAGAATAAGACATGAATGCAATGTACATAATTTTAATTTAAGAAAGTCTGAATCCAAATCAAGACCTAATGAGAACTAGAGAAATTCAGGTTTTTGAAAATGAGGAGAATGATTTTGCTCAGAGATTGAACAGATCATAACAACTGGCAAATGAAATTGGGAGCACAATAAAAGAGATTCAGAATGGGAGGAAGGTCATATTTAAGAACTAGAAATAAAGAACAGTATGTATAATATTCATTACACCTCTACGGTTTCTGCTGTAGCATTTTACATTATTCAAATCTTTTTATCAACTGCTTATGACAATATTTGCCTCCTTTATGAATTCATTTTCAGTACAGTCTGGTACTGTGGTTGACTTTGAAAGATATTCTAATTTAAGTTTATCAGAATTGGACAGAGGACCATACTGACTGAATAATAGGAAGTTTTATGCATATGAAATTCAGAATGCCTCAAACATAACTAAAATCACTGCAAGCCCAAGGGAAATATAAAACATTATGTACTAGAAACTAGTTTACTATCTCTACTTCACATGCAATTATTTTACACTCTCTGAAAATAATACTGATGTACTTGTGTAAAATACAAATAATATAAAAGGCTGGCTGAGACATCCATTTATTCAGTTGAATGTTTATAGCATATACAGTCTATGTAAGATTTATTATCATATTCTATAAAGGATACAAATATAAGAATATAACTATAAAGAGGAAGAGAAGTGGAAGAAAATGGGAACTTAATTAAATCAACTCAGTATTCTGTCTATACCAAGCCTTGCTTTGTAATAATAATAATAGCTAACATTTGCTTAGTGTTTAATATACCTAGTTACAATTCTGTGTGTCTGTATGGATTGCATCATTTAATATTTAGAACAAATCTATGAGCTTAATAGTATTAATTTTCCCATTTTTTTAGATCAGGAAATGGCAGTAGAGGAATTAAGCAACTTTCTAAATGTCGCAAAGCTAGGAATTTTAAAGGTGAAATTTGAATTTAACAGCAGACACTTTGAACCTAACCCATATACCATATACTTCCTGCTAGGTTTTATTACCTCCATTTTGCAGTGCAAGTTGAGGTTCAGAGGGATTAAGTGGGTTTCCCAGAAACAGACTCCTTGTCACTGACAGGGTTAGCATTCACTATCCAATCTGATTCCAACTCTTTTGCCAACTCCTCTACCTCACCTCCAAACTACAAGAGAGAAAATATTAATGAAAGGTATTCAAACTATAGGTCATTCCATCTATTATCTAAAATCAACTGCATCTCCTCCTGGTAATGTGACATTAGTTTATGCAAATTACTTAATCTCTGTCTGCTTTAGTTTCCTTAATTATAAAATGAGGATAAAATAATTGTTTGGAGGATTAGATATTATAAAACAATTGAATAGAGACTAGGACAAGCTTAGTAGTATTGCTATTACCATGTTACTATTATTGTTGTTGTTTATAAATCATTTAAGAGAGAGAAGGAATATCTATGACCTTCCCATGTTGCTCAGTGGGTAAAGAATCTGCCTGCAATGCAGGAAACGCAGAAGAAACAGGTTCAACTCTTGGGTCAGGAAGGTCCCTTGGAGAAAGAAATGGCAACCCACTCCAGAATCCTTGCCTGGAGAATCCCATGGAAAGAGGAGCCTGATGAGTTACAGTCCATGGGGTTGCAAAGAGTCGGATACGAATGAAGTGACTTAGCACACACTAATGGGTTAAGTGCTGATCTTTTCAACATTATCTCACCCCAGCAGTCTCATCAGGTGGACAATGTTGTCATCACTTTACAGATGATGAAATAGAAATAATGAAATAAAAAAATAAAGGAAGTGACTCAGGATCATATAGCCAATGAGTGGTAGGACCAGATATCAAACCTGGATTTGATCAAACCTGATTCCAAGATGACATGGTATTGTGAGATCAATGTCAAAACAACGATGTAATCAAAGTTCTGAAGATATTTATTAATAGAAAATATGAAACACTTCTTGCCTACATGATCAAGGAGGTTTTGCCTAGGTGGGTTAACATTTGAGTTAATCTCTGAAGGTAAGTAAAGTTCAATAATTTAGAAGAATATCTTTTGAAGGAAAAAATGAGCTTACCTGGACAACCTGAATAGAGTCTGAGACAAATTTAATCTATCTGACATTATAAAGAAGCAGCAGAAGATAGAGCTGAAAAGGTGAGTTAATGTACACTTCATGAGTGTGAGGCCCGTGCTTCTGGAACTGTGCTGGTTAATATAGCGGCCATGAGACACACGTAACTCCCAAAATGTTGCTACTGAGACTAAGGAACTAAAGTTCAAATTGTATTCAATTTCAATTAATTAAAATTTAAATCTAAAAACTGATACCCAGCTTACTTACTGAAAATTTGCAAGAATGTTTGGGACAACTTAAATATGAGTCTGCTTTTTCACCTGTACACCTTAGGAATTCTAATTACTGATTAAGGATTTTCAACGAAAATTTGTCATCTGAATTAAGACGTGATGTAAGTATAAAATACACCTTGTATACTCGAGATTTCTTAAAAATGAACATAAAATATCTCATTAGTAATATTCAGTATCCATTATATTTTGATATTTTAGATATTTTGTGTATGGTCTTCCCTGTTGGCTCAAAGGTAAAGAATCTCCCTGCCAAGTAGAAGATTCAGGTTTGATCCCTGGGTCGGGAAGATCCCCTGGAGAAAAAGATGTCAACTCACTCCAGTATTTTTGCTTGGGAGACCCCATGGATGAAGGAGCCTGATGGGCTACAGTCCATGCGCTCACAGAGTCAGACATGACTTAGTGACTAAACAACAGCAACATATTTTTGAATATATTGGATTAAATAAAATGCATTATTTACATTGTCTTCCCTGGTGGCTCAGAGGATAAAGCATCTGCCTGTAATGTAGGAGACCTGGGTTCAATCCCTGGGTAGGGAAGATCCCCTGGAGAAGGAAATGGCAACCCACTCCAGTAANATATATTGGATTAAATAAAATGCATTATTTACATTGTCTTCCCTGGTGGCTCAGAGGATAAAGCATCTGCCTGTAATGTAGGAGACCTGGGTTCAATCCCTGGGTAGGGAAGATCCCCTGGAGAAGGAAATGGCAACCCACTCCAGTAATTCTTTTTAGCTTTTTAGTATGACTACTAAAAACTTTAAAATTATATATGTAACTCATTATATATCTATTAGAGATTCTTGACACACAGTAGGCACTCAATAAAATATTTGCTCACCAACTGTAACCTCAAAAGCAGACTGAGGATTTTGTATTTTCCTTAATAGACAAAAGTCACTGGAATCTCTCAGTAGGGGAAGTGATATACTTTTTCAGAGTACTATTTTAGGAGGCTCCATCTGGAAGAGTAACTAAAACAGAGGAGGAACTGAAGTTAGGTTAGAAGTATACTGCAGTATTAAAGTAGGACCTGAAATCCCCCAAATTCTTCCAAAGCAGCTCAGATGAGTAGCAAAACATGGTGTAAATGTTCAATGTTTCTCATGGGAATGCTAAACACTCTTCAGGTAAAAGGCAATTCCTTCTTAAGTCAAGTCTTAACCCTCTATGCTTCCAATTCCATCATTATTACTTTCAAAGAAAATCAAATGCAGAATCATTGTAATTACCTCTGGAAAAAAAAATCATTGGGCTATAACTCTCTTCATTAGAGTAACCATTTGTCAAAGAAAGCTCCATGGTATAATTGTGAAATGCTATAAGCTAGAAGTGTAGCTCCAGGTATAAAAAAGCCTGAATATCACTCTATTTTTACCCAGTGGCCAGAGTTTTGTTTGTTTTTTCATCACATCTCTGATTATATCATTCTATGTTGAAAAACTTTAGTTATACCATAGCTTAAAGGATGAAGTCTAACCAATTCTATTCAGCCTCAACTCTCTCCAGGCTTTCCTAGAAATATTCATATAGGTCTCTTTAAGTAGCAAGTGACTAGTCAAGAAATTTATTGGTCCCACAATAGATAAATGTTGATAAAGAGATAGATACATACACAGTGGGTAGATGTCTATCTTGATTCTGTTGCTCCTTAGGTGCTGGCCATTTTCATCTTTGATGTAGACAGACTTGCTCCATATGGCAGAATAAATGTCTACCATCAGTCCCCACTGTACTTTCTTCCAAACACTTGACCAAAAATGCAAAGCACAATTTCCTCCACTCTGAGTACATGCTATCATGAAGAGTGTGTACCAGGTTCCAGGCACTGTTCTCCATACTCCTCCATACTCTCTCTCTCTCTCTACACGTGTATATATGTATGTGTGTGTGTTATACTTTATATATGATATTTATATACTAATATACAGTATTTAGTATATATATATTAAGTGATTTGGTCCTCACAAAAGCCCTATCATCAACCCCATTTTAGAGATGGGAAAATGAAGCATAGAAAGAGTAACTTGTCCAAGTAACTCACTGTGGTAAGAAATGGAGGGCCCAGAATTTAAAAGCAGACTCTGATATCCAAGTATTGCTACAGGAATCATTGCGGCCAATGGAAAAGGAATTGTGATTAGCTATGCCTGCATCATTGATGAGTTCCCATGGGGGAGTAGGGGAGTACTGGGAATGACAGCCCCATCAGAAACACAGGGCACTATGGAGGAGGAAAAAGAGGGAATAAGAGGCAGATCAAGACAATAGTCTGATGTAGGTTCTACATTTCAACCACAGTGAACAGGATTGGATAGCCTTTTTCAAATTTTCCATGCCTTCTTTTGCTTCTATAATTTGCCCCTTTCCACCTCTAGCTCCAACCCTCTTCCTGGAGAACTGCTGTTTATCAGTCTATGATGCCAATCTCAAGCAATGAACTCTCTTTTCAACATTTCCTCAGTCCTTGGAGGGAGAATGAATTACCCTCCCCTCTGATTCCTTTGGTGTCCCATACAATCCAGTATCCATAGAGCAACAGAGGTTCTGTATAGAGTAAGCCTTATCACTCCCACTCCTTTAAAAAAAAAGGATCCTGTGCTATCAAGACTCATTATAGCAGAATTAAAATCGATCTTCTGCACACTTTTCCTCCACTTATTCTTAATGGTTTCTTTCTTTGGATCACTTCAGGATCTTGAGGGTGATGCCTGCTCTACCACCCTCCTGGGTCCTCTCTGATTTCAGACACTGGCGGTGCCTTCCCTCTCTGCTCTCCTCTTGGCTCCCACCAGCTTCTACATTTGATGGTCATTTCTTTAATATGGATTCCTGGCATGGTTTCAAGGGGCTTGTCTCTGACATACACTCTGGCATATTCCCATTATGGTGCTCATTTCATTGATTTATAATTTTTTGTTTGGATGTCTATCTCTCCTGTGAGACTCTGAGCTCCTTAGGGCAGGCATTAAGACCTAAATCACCTTGTTATTCCTAATGTTGAAAGGAGTTCAATATAAAGGGAATGAAAAAAAGAAGGTAAAAAGAGAGAAAAGTGTGAAATTATTCCAGTATCTATGTTTTTCTTGGGAAAAGGTAAATAGGAAATAGTATGCTCAATTCAAACTTAAGCCAAATAATCTTTTAAATTTATAATAGTGAAAAAAATGAAGGAAACAAAGCAATTTCTGTTGCTAGCCAAGAAAGAAAATTCTCAGAAACAAACTTTTTCCTTAAAATCTTGAGCACAGTTGCCTTTAACTCATATGACAATTTGAACCTATTGTGATAATGCAAGACAACTGGGATGATTGAAGCAAATCTACCTTTTTTCAGGCCCAGCAAAGTAGTTTAAAATAGAGGATCACTTTGCTCTAACCTCAATCTAAGCCTCCAAACAGAAGAAAGTTGGCATTGCCCTGTGTTTCAAATGGACATTGACTCTGGCAATGATTTTGTCACCCAGGTCCTTCTCTTGCTGTGCCCTGGACAGAGTGGCGTGGTTGGAAATATTTGATGGCTGAATCTGAACAAGAATGCTCACTGATTTATAAGTGTATTTTTTGACATGTTTCAAGAGACCCCCTGTCCAACTCTACAGAACAAGCATTGTGAGAGGTAATTTCCTGAGGAGTAAAATCTGTATCTCTCAAAATCTGTATCTCTCTACAAAATGAGTGACTGCTAACATTTAATATACAGGAGTGGTTATAAATATCAGTTCTGGACCTGGATAATTTTAGTTCAAATCCTGATCATGCACTTTACTGACTGTGTGACTTTAGGCAGCCTACTTTAATCAATCTGTGCCTCTGTTTCCCCAACTGTATACAGAGATAATAACACTCATCTCATATGGCAGTGGGGTATAAATGAGATATCTTTTTTAAATACTTATATACCACTGTGTCTCACACACAGAAAGAACTTGTGCTTGTTAAAGAGATGAAATTAATTCAGCATACAATATAAGGCATAGAAACACCTTTGAAATGTTACCTAAAATACTAAGCATAAAGAGAAGTCCAAGTAAAACAATAAATAAAATATAATCTGCAGAAATATATTAAGTAATAGGGAAGAAACCTCAAATTTCTTGAAAATGTTAAATGATATGGGCACAAGAGTTTTGTCATTTTTTAGTCATTAAGATATTACATCAAAAATTATTCTATTGGATACAATTCAAAAATCCTCATGCTTCCTTATACAGTTAATGTAATTTCTCTGAAATTAAGTTTAATGTTTCCAACAAGCCATAAAATATTGCTTTAGACCTTTTAAGTAAATCATTAATTATACTTAAAGTGCTCTAGGAGAGTAGGGCCGTATACTGTAACAGAAAAGAAAAATTACAAATTTTATAAATTCCACAAAAGTTCAAAAGTGCCCAGAGAATAATAAGAGCTATGCCCCCTAAACTCTATCACTTTCTTCTCAGGCTG
Organism: Oreotragus oreotragus; assembly: GCA_006410675.1. Taxonomy (NCBI): domain Eukaryota; kingdom Metazoa; phylum Chordata; class Mammalia; order Artiodactyla; family Bovidae; genus Oreotragus; species Oreotragus oreotragus. The sequence goes on from SJYX01017079.1 coordinate 38,294, forward strand.
TGTCATTGTCATATGTCTGCCTACATTTAGGAACAAAAGATAACAACACCCAATTTTTAAAGAATCAGTAACCTAAGAGGGATTTTGATGACTGTGCCAAACAGTGATCATGTTCGTTATTATCTGCTTGTTTGCTACTCTACTTTTTAAAAGTTCATGAGACCCAGATTGCAGAGAAAATTAATAAAGTCAGTGCCAAAACAAAGGGAGCTGGCAAGAGGACATCAACACACCTACCTGACTCCTTCAAAGTATCATTCTACATTTTAGCTGTTTACGATGCTAATTAGATTCTTGGAGAAGCCTTCCAAAAAGCCCAGAAACTTTTTCTCTTCCCTATATTTTTGGAAACACATTTTAAAAATCCGGATAGTATTAAAATAAGGAAAAATCACCACATGATTAGTAAGGCCAAAAACTTTTGTAGAAAAAAGTAAGGCCATGTGATTTAAAATGAATAAAAAATATTTTCCATCTGAACTTTCACAAAAGCACAAAAGTAAAGAGCGTGAAATGTTCTGCATGCCTTTGCATACAATTTGAAAAAGTCCCAAATGATCACAAATTGATCATTTCCTAACCCTATTCCACCAGCATCCTTCCTTCCCCCACAGGAATCAGTTTCCCATTTCTAATTAACGTTGTTGTCAGATATGCTAGGACCGGATTTAAATGTTTAAGAGGAGAATTGTGCGGCCAAGGGAAGATGAAGCAAACTTTATGAAGGAAAGAATGTTGAATGAAAACCTTATGCATACCTAAAGCCTAAACTCACTGACTTGGTCACAAAATGAGCCTAAGAGATCACAAAATGAGCCTAAGAGAAAAGGGAAATTTATTGAAAGCATACAAGGTTATCTCCTGAAATCCAAGGTCAAAATATGCAGCTGGGCCTTGTGAGAGACTAGAACCAGGAACAGGAAAGTCAGTAGGAGCCAGCACAGCTGCTATTTCCAACATTTTGTTTCCTCTGGGAAGCAAGATCTAACTTTTCCTCTCTGTAGATTAGCTTCATTCTTCAATCTTGACATGGACTGACTTCCTAATTTCTGTTTACAAGTGGACCCCTGACTATTGTCATCACAGATTCCTTGCAGAGAGAATCTGAATGGAGGAGACAAGCTTCCAGATTGGTTCTCTTTGTACACTGAGTATTGGCCATTGGGATTATAGAAAAAATATACAATTATATACAACATAATACAATAATATACAATATAATGTCACTGGCATGTTTCAGTCCCTAGGATCACAAACACAACTGAGTGACTGAACAAAACAGCCTACAGAAGAGTTGATAATTCTTTTCTGTGAAAGGTCATAAAGTAAATATTCTAGGTTTGGGGAACCATTTATTCTCTGTAAAACTACTCAACTCTGCTGTTGTAGCACAGAAGCAGTCATAGACAATACATAAATGAATGGGTGTGGCTGTGTTCCCATAAAAGTGTATTTACTAAAATAGATGTTGGCCCAGATCTGTTCTACAGGCTACAGTGCACTGACCCCTGGACTACAGCTATACTATGAGCAGGAGAGACTGTTTAAGAAAGGGCTGGGGCAGGTTGGTAAGACAGATCATCTCTGGCAAACACAGCCAGCACTGAGATTTGGAAGGAGGAACTGCAATATGTGGAGGAACCCAAAACTTGGCTGCCCTATTGGCTGCTAAGTCACAAAGCATCAACATCACAGTCTGAGAAGGTTTTCAGTCTATCAACAAAATTCTCACCACAGGAACATGCCTTTATCCCTCAGAAAAGACATGGAAGAAAGAGCTCAGAACGAAAGTGGTCACTTTAGCAGGCTGGAGTTGGAACAGAGAGAGAACCACGCTAATGGGGGAGGAGATACAAGTTTGACAAACAGATGTGGCTATAGCACTTCTGAGAATTATATATTATGAGGAAAGTGGTAGGGAATCTCACAAGGTGAAATTGAAAAACAATGCAGTAGGCAATTTTAAAGTCCTATTTTGAGCTAGGAAGGAAAAGAGGGTATAAATACTGCATGAAGTTGTATTCTGAGACGATATTCCAACCATTTCAGCAAACTAGAAATTTAGTGTCTAATGGCACCTGAAATAAGGTGTGATAAGGATGAAGTGGAGACAGGCACACCACTGGAATCACTGCCCCCAACAGCCCTAGAAGAACTGAAAACAAGAGCTAAAAGGCATGTTTGCTTCATACTTCCCCTAAGCTACTAGTGTGACCCAGGGAGTTCTGCAAGAATGGATATGATTTCTTCAGCATTTGCTGTAGCCCAAATACGGTTACCAAGATCCAGCTCTGCAATCACCGGAGAAGGACAATCAGAGATGGATGTCAGTGTCCCGTCCTGGCAGTTTTCCTCTGCGCCTTAAATGGCTTCAATCAACTCACTGGTCTGAAGCTATCTCCTTGGCAGCTGTCTCCTTGTTCTAAGCTCTCTGCCATAGAGAGAGGCTGGAAAAGGGAGGGTGCTGCAACTACTGAAGCAGGTGGATATCACAGTATTTTTAAAACATTAAATATTGATACTTGATATTAAAAATCTAAAACACAAATGGCTTCCAAATACATTTTCCATTGCCTGGAGGCAATATAAGCATAACAGCTAAAAGCAAACCCAGATTTTGTGTCCCAGCATGAGCCAGCTGCAGAAGTCAGTTACCTATCCTCTCTCAGGCTCCTTTTCTCATCTGCAAAATGAGAATGAGTAATTACTACCTCATAGAATTATTGTGCTTCTTAAATAGGATGAAGTACACAAAGAGCTGAGTTTAGCAAACTTGTGCTTGTCTTAAATGCTAGTTATTAATCTATTATCTCTAACAACTAGGTAGTTAGAAGTTAAAGAGATATGAAATTATTACTGTGATATACGTGAGACAGAGCTCAAGGCATTTTATTATTCCTTGAGCCAGTGTTTACGAAACTCCAGGCTTGGCTATTTTGCCAGAAGGAAAATGGTGATCACTAGTTTCATTTGTCTGTACCTTACATGCTCGTCTATATGTGATGTTTCATTTTACCATGCCATAGGATTTCTCTGGACCTAAAGAACAATGTATCACCCCTTCGCTATTTAGCAATTATGCCCTCTATCAGGGCACCTCATGTTAGACACTAGAGATAAAATCATGATAGAAATTCTTACCCTGTCCTCCTGTCCTCCTGGGGGATTACTGTCTAATCTTCAGGTATGTTCTTTGCAGAGTGCCTTGGAGTTCATCTGTTTACTGGAAAAGTGTTTACTTTTTTCCAGTAAAGATGAGTAAGATATGCACTTACTCACCTGTTTACTACAAAGATGTTGTAGTAGGTATGATATTTCAGACCACAGACTCAGGAGGCAAAAAAAGGAGGTAACCTTATTTGTCTCTAAGTGAACTTAGTTTCTGTCTTGAGACCTCATTCCATCAGGTAGTGAAAAGGCGATCTTGGGTAGTTTGGCGTGAACTCGCCATCACCTCAAGGTCTCCTCCTTTGCTTGTTCCCTTCATTTTCTTCTCTGGACGTCACAGCCTTAAGCTATCTGGTCGGGAGAGTTGTATTGTCCCTGGGAGCCGTTACTATCTTCCTGTTACCTCCACCATCGCTGTGTTCTTAACATCAACAACTGCAGGGTCACCCACCTTCCCTCTGATAGCCAGCTGTTCAGTTATCCTTCCCAAGTCTACCCACCCTCTCACCTGTCCTTCACACTCTTCCCAGATTTACCAAAAAAATGTTGCTGACCCACCCTGAGGCTGTCTTAGGACCTCTCTGTTCAGTAGTCTATGAAGCTCTCTTTCATAGAAACTTGACATTATGATAATGCAGAAGAATGTCTGCGACACTGCCATGCCCAAGGCTCCAGATAACAAGTCAGAACAGGGCTCCTGCTCTCATATTCTAAATCTGTAAAGAATTCTATTGATCTCTCTAACCCAAGGAGACAAAGGTAGGGTCTTCTCACAAGGAACCATCCCAGCAATTCCTTCTATTGTTTTTATTCCTTCAGTTTCACTATTTATAATATACTCCTCAAGAGCTCTTCCCTTTCTCTCCAAATCATAGCGTTTTCACCTCCACTGGTGCAGGAAAAAATTGTGTCACGAAGTATTCTTCCAACTCTATTGTTTTATTCAAGGTCCTTAGCTTCTGGGGCTCAAAAGTCAGTCAATAAATGTTTATTTTGTCTAGTCGGGGAGTTTATGTGGTATGTCTTGATATCCCAATGAAATAATGGTGTGAAGCTTTAATGTTAAGAGGAAGAGTCTTCTTTGAGAAAAGGGGAGATTTGTGAGAACACCTGCAGTCAGAGGAGCCAAGTCCACCTCTCCATGTCAAGATAATGATGGAATGTTTTCTTAACGCTTCCTCTAGATCTGAAGTCTGGTCTCTACACCAAATGTTAGGGGTTGAATTGTGTCTCCCCAGGAAGCTTTGATAAAGTCATTCCCCTGGTTCAGTTTAGTTCAGTTCAGTTCAGTCACTCAGTCATGTCCGACTCTGTGACCCCAAGAATCGCAGCATGCCAGGCCTCCCTGTCCATCACCAACTCCCGGAGTTCACTCAGACTCACATCCATCGAGTCTGTGATGCCATCCAGCCATCTCATCCTCTGTCGTCCCCTTCTCCTCCTGCCCCCAATCCCTCCCAGCATCAGAGTCTTTTCCAATGAGTCAACTCTTCGCATGAGGTGGCCAAAGTACTGGAGTTTCAGCTTTAGCATCATTCTTTCCAAAGAACACCCAGGACTGACCTCCTTTAGATAAAATCTTATTTGCAAATAAGTTTCTTGCAGATTTAATCAAGTTAAGATGAGGTCATTAGGGTGGGCCGTAATCCCAAATGACTGTTGTCTTTATGAGAAGAGGAGAACAGACATGGAAACATGGGGACACAAGGGGAGAATACCATGTAATAATAGAAACAAAGATCGATGTACTGTAGCTGCAAGCTGAGAAACGCCAGCAATTGACAGCCACCGGAAACTAAGAGGCGGCAGGAATGGCTCTTCCCCAGAGCCTCTGTGGGAGGCTCCTCCTGACACACAAACTGGATTTCTCACTTCCAGAACTGTAAGACAATGCATTTCTGTTCCTTTAAGTCATTCTGTTTGTGTTTTGTGGTTGTTGTTGTTGTTGTGACAGCCCTAGGAAGCACGTATACCTACTAAACTCAGCACTTCAAAGGTTGCTCATTTTGAAAGGATTTAAGTTTCAAAGAAATTGGCTCATATTATCTAAGCTCTCTTGAGACTTCACTAATTTCTAGAAAACTGAAGTGAGCCCTCAGAAAATCCAGCAAGATGACGTTAACGATGCCTCTTCAGGGCTACTTTGCCTGGAGTTCTGTGCTGCGTCTTTAGACATCTGAGGAAGACAAGAGGTGAGAGAGAGGCAGCCCTAGAATTCAGGTGGAGTTGCTTTGAGTGGCCACAGTTTTGATCCTTGTGAGAAGGTGGGGAGAGTGTGTCTCCATTAGCAAAAGAAAAAGACCAGGTGGTCCAATATAAAGAAGTGGTCAGAATAAAGAACGTGCCACGCATCACAGACCATAAAGAAGAAACAGGTACAGAAGGCAAATCTTCAAAACAGATTTTGAAGCAGATGCCAAGGAGAAAGAAAAAGACTTCATCTGAGCCTGTGAGGTGAAGGTAGCCATGACCCACGCTGAGCTCTTTCAGATAACCTCACTTGCTGAGTTCTGCCATTCCCTGATGGGCCCTTCATTTCTGTCAGATCCAAAGCCTAGACCTTTGGTTCACAGGAGTACACCATCCTGTATACTCCTCCTGAGAAAAATTTATTATACTTTTTGAGCCCCAGAGACTAATTTCTACAAGATTGTCTATTTATTTATCAATTTTCTGTGAGAAGTATACTGCTCATTGGTACTGTCTCTTCCCACTGGGAAAAACTACATGAGAAAACGAAATAAATTTCCACAGCTGTTAGTGAAAACAAAACTAAAACATAGGAAATGACACTTCAGTAAGGAATTTTTCATCAGACTGTACATTCTGATGAATCATCTCTCTCCACAGAAGAGATACACCTATCGAGAGAAGAGCCATGATTGAGAGAGATCCCCCATAGGTCCCTTCTCACTGAAGCCCTTCCCTGAATCTTACCTGATAATATTGGATACAGAACCTACATCTTTTTAAAGCATGTTTTTCTCTCTTCCACATATACTTCATATACTGGTATAAATATTTTTAATTGTATTTATTTTAAATAGCTTATATTTGAAGCAAGGCAAACATGCAAGCATCAATAATGAAGGTAGATCTTTCCAGATGTAGGTATGTGGTACTTTTATGACTTCACAGATGCTCTCTCAGACTCACTTGGGACCACAATTCTCTTTTTCCAGAACGTAGCTATTAAACAGTAGTGTGTTAGTCACTCAGTCATGTCTGACTCCTTTCGACCGCATGGACTGTAGCCTGCCAGCCTCCTCCGTCCATGGAATTCTCCAGGCTAGAATTTTGGAGTGGATAGCCTTGCACTTCTCCAGGGCATGTTCCCGACCCAGGGACTGAACCTGCATCTCTTGTGTTTCTTGCATTAGCAGGCATGCTCTCTATCATTGCACCACCCGGGAAGCTTAACTATCAAATAAGGACAAAGTAAATAAATGCCTCACTCTCAGAAGGAATTTCCATCTAGCTGCTGTAGCCTGATGAGTAACCTCTTCTATTCTACAGATAATTCTGTTTAAAGAGCAAGGCTGGTGAACAAGAATTTGAATGCGTTCTCTCCAAGACATTCCAAATAGATTTTGGAGAATATTTTCAGAGTCTAGACTGAGGGAGTACTTTTCTTCAGAAGAATTAACATGATATCTGAATTGTTTGAACACATCAAGGCTCAGTCATGGGGACTTTTTACTTCATTTTTTAAAACTCTCTATCATAAAGTCCCATCCTTTAAATACTGTCTATGTGCTGATGGATATATTGCTCTATGTTTGATCTCTCCAATAAAGCCAGACTTCTATATCCAACTCTAAGCTTGACAATTCTGTCTGATTGCTGCCCTGCAACTCAACTTTACATTTTCAAACCAGAAATCATGATCTAGGACATTCTGTCTACCAAAGCTGTAGCTACTCTGATATTCTCCATCTCAGTAACTGACACCTCCATCCATCCACTTATACTTGTCCTAAACCTCAAATGCACCCCAGATACATCGTTGAACAATTCCAGTCAATTATATTTCCTAGTTATATCACTCTCCAATTACTTCTATGTAATACCATCTTCCACCACCTAGACTTTTACAATAGCCTTTTTTAAATTTATAGTCCATTTCTTAACAGTTTAAAATATCATTATATTACTAAAATCCTCCAGTCATTTCCCTTTGTCCCTAAAATAAAAGCATAATTCCATTCTCAACATATAGCTGTGTAAGACCTGGCCTCTGCCTATCTCTCTGACAGATATGCTTTTGATTTAATGCTCCTATCCATAACTAAAATGAGCTTGTTCCTGCCTCAGGGCATTGATACATGCTTTTTCCTTTGCTTGGAATGTCCTTGTCTACTGCTACATTTCTGAGGGTGACACTCTAGTGCCAGTTTGTCTGGTAATGCCCCAGTTTCAGCACCCGAAGTCCTGTATCTTCAGAACTGCTTCAGCCCCAGGAAGACTGAAAAGGTTGTTCACCCTATGACTGAGTGCATGTATTCAGTAAACATTTCCTAAATGAATGCGTTTAGTAACCATGTCAGTAAAAATAATTTTTGAATACTGAGAACAGTAATTTCTTATTATGGAAAACAAACTATATGACTTAACAAAAGTTCCAGGCTACTCTAATTATTAATGAAATTTTAAAATAGTTTGCAAAGCTAAAAATCTAAACTGGCTGTCTACAGTTTCACTGGGAAACAGAAATTAAAATAGTTTAGGACAAAATATTCAGTTAAAATATGATCCTATAATCATGGAAAACGAATGGAAAAAAAAACAAATCATTTCATCAAAAATGTTCATATTGGAGTCTATAGCTAGACCTGCATCTCCGAAAATGTGGTCTGATGAAAGGCTCCTACAACATGCAAGAGGAGGAGAGAAGATGGGGATGCAGAAGACACAACACCTCCCTCATGGAAGTCGATGATACGTAAGTGTATCTGAGGGCTCTGAGAATTCAGAGAGCAAAGACAACTTCTCAACGTTGATAAACTCAGAATTTTGCACACTGGACTAGATAATTCTTTTTGTCACATTTATTCATACACTATAGCATTGAAGAATATATTTTGGGAAATGCTACCATAAACCACAGAGTCCCAGATATCAACCAGGACCCACCAAGAAATTTCAAGCCTATGTTCGTAGATATCCAAGCTCTGTTCCAACCTGTCTCTTGGTAGTTCGCAGAGATTTGCAGCAGGCAAAGAAGTACTAACGGTAGCACCACTCCTTTAAGAGGGCCTTACTGTCGGCACCTCCAAGATCTGAAGTCTAGGAGAAACAAAGGCAGTTCTTCATAAGAAGTGGACACAATAGAACCCTCACCGTCTGGAAACAAATGACATGGAAACTATAGGCAATTTGATTATGAGGAGGCAGATGTTTGGCTACAACGCTTATCAAAAGAAGTTAACAGTTTGAAGATCCAAAAGAATGAAAATATACAGTATACTGCTCATAATTAAATTCAAAACCATGGTAATGTAATGCATTGTTATTATCATTTTTCTTTATTAACAAAATTATCAAGTTATATAACTGAGCATCATCAAAGATTGGTGGAGGGTTACCAAAAAAAAGACAGAATGATTATTTTGGAAGGACTTATTCAATTTTTTTTAAAGGAAGGAATTACAATGTAATTTGTCTGAAGACAACAGTTTAGGGTGGCATTTAGTAAATTAAGCTTTGATTAATAGAGCACAGTTAATTCAGGGAAGTCAGTTGGGATGAGGCACATTTTAAAGAATCACACATTGGAAAAATAGCATAATGTATGAGTATAAACAATTTCTATTTCTAAAGGAAGTACAAAAAGTATCAGTAAACATTTTTTTTTTTCTGAAGGCTGGAGAATGAAGGATAAAATGGGGGTAAACAAAAATTGACGCATAAAATGAATTGTTATTTCCAGAGAAAGCTAAGCAATTTAAAATTCAGAATGATGGACATCTAGGTTGCTTCCATATCCTGGCTATTATAAACAGTGCTGCGATGAACATTGGGGTACACGTGTCTCTTTCAATTCTGGTTTCCTTGGTGTGTATGCCCAGCAGTGGGATTCCTGGATCATAAGGCAGTTCTATTTGCAGTTTTTTAAGGAATCCCCACACTGTTCTCCATAGTGGCTGTACTAGTTTGCATTCCCACCAACAGTGTAAGAGGGTTATGGGGAGGGAGGTGAGAGGGGGGTTCAGGGTTGGGAACTCATGTACATCTGTGGTGGATTCATGTCAATGTATGGCAAAACCAATACAGTATTGTAAAGTAAAAAAGTAAAAAATAAAATTAAAAAAATCAGAATGAGTAATAGATTGTTGTAAATATTTTAAGGGGAAAAAGAAAAAGAGTCCATGTAAGCTCCTTAATAAATTAGAACCATTAAATCCATGATGGACAAAATGCTGAGCCACTGAATTTGTTTTAATTTTTGCAGGTTTAAAAAAAATAAATAAAGGAAGCTTTCACGAAAGAAAGAACTCCTTTGGGAAGATGAGGAGTATATACTAAGCTAGAGAAGAAAGGTGATGGTCAGGATGAGGGAGGGGTTGTGTTTAGTACAAACTTCATTTATTTGGCTCCCTCAATGCTCTAATTTTTTTTTATAGTTGGAACTGATTCACAGGTGCCCCATTCCCCACAAACTATGTGGAGGACAGGGTTTGCTAAGCAAATTACTACTGTAAACACAATTTGAAAACTATTGTTTCAACAAATCTGGCAGGTTCTTTGCTTGGCAACCTTTGGTTGGCCATTAGCGGATGTTACTAATTAACCTGCTCCTTCTGCCATCTGCTCTTTTCTCTTCACAGTCTCTCCCTTGGAGAGTGAGTGCATCTATTCTTGTGACTTTCACTATCACCTCTTTACTAATGACTCCCAAACTTACTTATCTGTCTCTCAATCTTTTCCAAGTCCAAACCTCACAAGTTCAAAAGCTAAATAAAAATCTCTGTGTGTAAAGCCAATTTCATTGTGTATTTCCCCAAAGCTGCCACCTGCCCTAATTTCCCTATCTTTGTCAATGACAACATCCTTCTACCAAGCAATCAGTCTTAATAACTTGGAGCAACTTAGATACTTTTATCCTCATCGCTCACATGAAATAAGTTCTCAAATTCTCCATTCCAATAACCTTACCCTAGGCTATAGATCCACTGACTCATTAATGAAATGCCACCTGGGTTCTCTGACTTAACACTTCCCCAGTATACATTTCTTGCTGTATAGCTTTGTGTCAATTCCTCATCAAAAACTGTCATTTCATTCCCACACCAGACTTTATGAGATAGTTAAGGTTACAAAAATAATAAAAGCATGGATTCTGGAGCCAGACTGCTTGAATTCAAAGCCCAGCTCAGCAACATCTCCACTGTAAGGTCTATGCCAAGTGAGTCAAACTTTCTGCGCTTCAGTTTCCTCCTCTGTAAAATGATAATAATAATAACTCTATCATAGTTCTTGTAACAAGGATTACACAGGTTAATATACTTAGAGCCTTTAGAACAATGCCTGGTACACAGTTAATGTGCAATAAATATTAGCAATTATTATTATAACAAGATGTACCTGTCTATTTTTCAAGGTTCCCTAAATCACATTTCATCTCAGCCTAATAATCTTATTTCAGATGACTTTATAACATGAACTTCCATTCATTACGCTGAGCACCTCAGCGTTAGATAGGAATGTGTGATTTCTTGCCTGATGCCTCCCCTGCGTTTCCCACCCCTCAAAGCCCACTGGCACCCCTCCTACCCTCACTACAGCACCTCCAGCCTGACGAGTCAGTCTGCTTGCTGAGATTCCTCAAGTATTTATAAGCAACAATTTGGATTTTAATTACATACTTTTTTATCAGAGTTCACTCGTGGCTCATTTGTATGATTCTTGCTTTCCTTGCTGCACAGCCATGTGCAATGAAAAAAGGCCTGGACTGGAGTCAGAAAAACTAACTTGATGAACTCAGCCAGTAATTCAAGCATGTTTTCCTTACTGCCTCCATTCATCACACAGTGCCAGCACATCATGAGTGCTTAGTATACATGATAGATAAATGAATGAATGAAGAAAAACAAACAGGAAGTATGGAGGGGTATACTATCAAAAAGGTGCATGCCAACTAACATTCAGCAATTGCAGTCTGTAGCCTGTCTGTTCTCTTTGCTGTATCTCAGAACAGTGCTGAGAAAGCGACCAACAAGGGCAGCGAAGCAACTGATCACAGACTTTGTGATAGGTAGTTTACTTATGTGATCTTGTTTAATACCCTGTGGAGTGGGTATTGTTAACATCTTTTATAAAGAAAGGATTTGCATTCAGAAATATGAATGAGTGAGTGAAGTCGCTCAGTCATGTCTGACTCTTTGTGACCCCATGGTAGGCTACAGTCCATGGAATTTTCCAGACAAGAGTACTAGAGTAGGTTGCCATTTCCTCCTCCAGGGGATCTTCCCAACCCAGGGATTGAACCCAGGTTTCCCACATTGCAGGCAGGCACTTTGCTGTTTGAGCCTCCAGGGAAATATGAATAAAACTGGAAAAAGGCCGCTTCACCGGAAAGCCCATTTTTTTCCACTACCCTGTACTATTTCTCTCAGACATAATTCTCAATAAACANTTGCATTCAGAAATATGAATGAGTGAGTGAAGTCGCTCAGTCATGTCTGACTCTTTGTGACCCCATGGTAGGCTACAGTCCATGGAATTTTCCAGACAAGAGTACTAGAGTAGGTTGCCATTTCCTCCTCCAGGGGATCTTCCCAACCCAGGGATTGAACCCAGGTTTCCCACATTGCAGGCAGGCACTTTGCTGTTTGAGCCTCCAGGGAAATATGAATAAAACTGGAAAAAGGCCGCTTCACCGGAAAGCCCATTTTTTTCCACTACCCTGTACTATTTCTCTCAGACATAATTCTCAATAAACAATTTTGAAAGTTCAGCTTATAGTACACTTAAAAGTGAAAATCACATGTATTTTTAAATGTGCATATTTTTATAATGCTATACTATATGCTCTGTAATATTTAGGGAATTAATGTTTTGTCTTTCAGAAATTGTAACTCATTCATAATTTTACCCAATATTATCCAAATTGTTAAGTTTTCAGTGAACTTAAGAGGCTAAAATGCTTCTTGATTTATGCTCTTTTGTATCCTTATCTAATTTTCTTAAACATCTGCATCTGATTTACTAGGCATTACTAATTAGAGCAGCAGTTAACAGTTAAATAAACCGATCTTTAAGTTGCAAACCTAAATCATCTTACAGGTAAATTACCTATTTAGTGGTTATTGCTTAAATACAAGTTTTAAAGAAATTATCTTATCTACTCCATAAGAAAAATTGGACAAAGAAACAAATGCCAATAAATTACAAAAGAGAAATTAAAATAAGCTCTATAATATGTTAAAAAACAAAAGCAACAATAGCTATTACCATTAGAATAATAAAGCAGAGATAGCATCGGACATAGAGACAATGAAGCTGAGTTTGTGAACTAGCTGAGCTGTTCCTTGACTATATGACATTGGACAAATTTCTTTACCTCTGTCACTAAGTCTCAAGCCACTCATTTCTAACATGTATTATCTGATTAACACATGTGCATATATGTGTGTGGCATTTATCCTCTTTATACATAATTCATAAATATAAATATATAATTATATTACATATATAATATCCATATGTCTGATTTGTAAAGCATGAAGTGATAATAAATAGTAAAACTAATATATGCATATTAGTTGAAAGATTAGACTTTCTAGAAGAAAATATTATAAAAGCTTTGTATATCAATAAGATTTTTTAGAAAACAATGCAATCAAATGCAAATAATTTTTAAGTCACTATCGGAAAGTAATAAAATTAGTTGATGCATTTTAATGGGTTTGAACAAGACTTCTTGAAACTGCTACTAAATTTTTGCAGGGAAATATTCAGTTTGATATGACTGAAGACAGTGTAGCATGAAAATCACTTAAAGGACATTTTCACATGGTGAGAAACAGAAGTTTAGAAAAAAAAGAATTCTATAAAATAATGTGACTCATAGAGCTAGATTCAAGTTATTTTTTACCTTCAAATAACTTTAAAGAATACTGCCAGCTTCTGTTCTTAAACAAAAGAAATACCAAATAGATAGCAAGAGAAAAATAATGTCTTTTGCATGCAATGTCACAGTCAGGAAGAGCACAGAGGAGTCTCAAACTTTAAGTGCCACTTTAAGTAATGTGAACTTCAATTCAAACAGCAGAAAATTTACTGGAAATATTTTCTATGAGTTATCTCTGTACTATTTCTTAGTATGAACCACCCTATTTAATCTCTTAATCTCTTCAGCCTTTTCTTTTGAATATTTCCTCCCTGAAAATAGAAAATTAAGTAGGAAGAGAGGAAATTAACATTGATGTCTAGATTTCTTGTCTATTGCCAACCCTTGAAATTGCAGTAGTCCTTGAGACAGTTTCTTCATTTGCCGAACAGCAGTCTCATGCTGCTAAGTCGCTTCAGTCGTGTCCTACCCTGTGCGACCCCATAGACAGCAGCCCACCAGGCTCCTCTGTCCCTGGGAATCTCCAGGCAAAAATACTGGAGTGGGTCGCCATTTCCTTCTCCAATGCATGAGAATGAAAAGTGAAACTCAAGTCGTTCAGTTGTGTCCGACTCTTCACGACCCCATAGACTGTAGCCTACCAGGCTCTTCTGTCCATGGGATTTTCCAGGCAAGAGAGTACAGTACAAAAAGAAAGAAAAAATGTACTATGTCTCTGTGTTACCAAATGGGTCAATTGGTAATTTAAACAAAGCTGATTCTAGAAATAAGTACTACCAGACAAAGTCAGAAGAAGGCATAAGAAAGCTATATAGAATGAGGGGAATAATGCAGTGAGGTCAAGGGAAAGCGTTTAGAAAATTATAGCACAGATGCTCCATTCTAAGAAAAATATGAGTGATGCTATTTGAAAATAGTTATTCAAAGAGAAGAAAACATGGGCTGATATCTAGATGAGGTGTAGTTTTGGCTCAGCCAAACTGGAATCCTGTTTTCATTTTGCAGAAAGGAAACTTTGAAGTATCTTCATTAATTCAAAAGATTTTATGAGATATGGTCCAATGACAGTATGAAAAAAATCAAAGCCCACAGCTGTTTTAGTTAATAAGGGAACAGTGATTTAGATGCTGCACATAAACTCCTCCGANGCCAAACTGGAATCCTGTTTTCATTTTGCAGAAAGGAAACTTTGAAGTATCTTCATTAATTCAAAAGATTTTATGAGATATGGTCCAATGACAGTATGAAAAAAATCAAAGCCCACAGCTGTTTTAGTTAATAAGGGAACAGTGATTTAGATGCTGCACATAAACTCCTCCGAAGATGAGGGGATTGTGCTCCTAGTGGGCCACAGCGTCTATATATAAAAAATTTAAGGAGTTTCTCAGAGTCCAAAGCATGGTGGTCAAGGTGACGATCGATACTTGTCCATAATAATGATCTGCTTAGTTGAGAAAATGGGAAACATTATTTAGTAGTTTCATGCTGCTGCTGCTGCTGCGTCACTTCAGTCGTGTCCGACTCTGTGTGACCCCATGGACAGCAGCCCACCAGGCTCACCCATCCCTGGGATTCTCCAGGCAAGAATACTGGAGTGGGTTGTCATTTCCTTCTCCAATGCATGGAAGAGAAAAGTGAAAGTGAAGTCGCTCAGTCTGTCCGACTGTTAGCGACCCCATGGACTGCAGCCCACCAGGCTATTCCGTCCATTGGATTTTCCAGGCAAGAGTACTGGGGTGGGGTGCCGTTACCTTCCCTCAGTAGTCTCATGAGAAGTGAATAATTGTTGAGAGTTCATTGTCATCCAGAGTTCATAACATTTCTACTTGCTTTGGAAGTCACACCTACACATTTAAAAAGATACTTAAAGAAAGTCTGCTTCATAATGATTATGGGTACTTTTGTGAGAAAAGGAAAGAGAGGAAGATAATTTGCATTAACAAAAATATAATTTTCACTATATATCTTTTCAAATTTAAAGCTTTTGCCTCAAATTTTATCCTGAAGTAAAAAATACTTAGCAGCCACCACAAGCACAGTTGAATGTTATAATGTTGCCCATAAGGGAGGAGTTGAATTAAGAAGGAAAGCACCAAATGGCCAGCCTATGAAAAATAAGGGAAAGGAAGGAACAGGACATGAGAGGTAATTGGGAAGAACAGAGGAGAAAATCTTGGCTAAATCTCCTCCCACACATCACAGTTAGGAGCTGATGATACCCTTTGTTTTCCTTCACAAGGAGAAGGCACATTTTGCTCGTTAAATCATCTGCTAGTAGCTTGGTTGTTACTTGAAATAAAGAAAAGAAAAACATATTTGTTTTGAAAGTAACAGGATGGATTTATGCAAGGCAAATAGCTTACCTGAGACTCTTTACAAAAGGCACATGGAAAGAAATGTTCTGCCAGGAGTAGAATACATGATCCAATTCAATAATTTATGATTTAAAGACTTAAACATAAAGTTTTTAGGTAGTGCCACTTGCATAAATGAACAAATCAATTCTGAACATCTTGTTGGACAACAGTTATGCTTTTTCCAGCTTATATATGAGATTGCTCTGTTACAGCTTCCTGCCCAGCTATAGTTTTTACCTTGCTTGAACTGTAACTTGAGATTGTCTAGAATAGCATCCTCCTTGTACAGTCATAGGAACCCCCTGTGACCCTTGTTAAAAACATAGCTTCCTCAGCCCCATTCCAAAGTTATTCGATCGGAAACTTTTCTAGAGAACTTTTAATCTCCAGATAACTTTGATGATCAGTAAATTCAGAATTACTGCCACTGAACATTTTTGTAACCCTCCCTGACCTTAATTCTACATCCTGCTGTCCCTTCTCTCAACATGGACACATCAAGGTAAAGGAGCCAAAAATATATAACTTTAATTCAAATTTGTTGTCTATGCTGTAGGAATAATTTTATCACTATTTCCTTCTCACCATGTAATGTCAAAGAATGTTAGAGTTATGGAGATCTTTTTCTAATGGATAGAACATCTAGTAAGTATTAAATGGTGTGTTTTAAAACACATCTTTGAAGCAATTCAAGATAAGAAGACATAGGGAGCACCACAGGCACAGGAGGAGGAAGCAAGCGATTATAGACCATGCTTTTTACTCTGCCTGGGGTGAGTCAGAAGGTTATAAGAAGCCCATTCCACGTCACAATGTGAAATTTTACAAGGTTCAGTGAATTTAAAGGTTTGTAGGAAAAGGTCTGACCAACAACCATTTTAAAGAGAAGATATAGATTCCTGGTACACAAATAACCATAGATGGTTCAAGAAGCTAACTGCCTCAGATGCCAGTCTTTAACCATGAAAGTCTCTAAATCAAGCCAGTAATTGTCTCTCTTATTTTCAAGAACAGGGACTTGCTGGGATGACTGTCCTAATATCTCTATTTCATAACTTTCTCTTATGTATAATGGACAGTTAGTTCTCACCAAAGTTCAAATTCATACGATGTGTTCATTATCAGATGCATAATGAGGAATTCGCAGGAAAAAAGAACCACAACCAACTATCAGATTCAACTGGCTTCTGAATTCACCCTACAAGAATTCTTCAGAGTAAGAACTTAGCTTTGGCTTGAATGTTTCCAGCAAGGTGGCTTGTTTGTCTTTTACCACCCCTGTCGGAAAATCATTTATTGTTCTAAGTTATATAAGTCCATCCCCCTGTAACTTTTGTCCACTGCTCCTTGTTCAACTTACTGAAGTCATCTTAAGGAAGTCTGATCCTTCTTCTGTTCCGTACTTACAAGAACTGGTATCAAGGGCTTCCCTCGTAGCTCAGTTAGTAAAGAATATGCCTGAAATACAGGGGACCCAGGTTCGATTCCTGGGTCAGGAAGATCCTCTGGAGAAGGAAATGGCAACCCACTCTATTATTTTGCCTGGAGAATTCCATAGACAGAGGAGCCCGGCGGGCTACAGTCCATGGACTCGCAAGAGTTGGACACGACTTAGTGACTAAAGCACCACCACCGCTGGTATCAGATCAATGTGAAGGTTCTTATCTCCTGGTTAAAGTTCTCTCTTCCATATAGGATACTAGATTGCTTGCTGCTTATCACACTCTAGCTTGTCTTTGTCTTACAAATTGTGAAGACCCAGATGGCGCTAATATTGTCTTCTGCCTGCCAATACAGAAGACATAAGAGGTGCAGGTCAGGAAGATCCCCTGGAGAAGGGCATGGCAACCCACTCCAGTATTCTTGCCTGGAGAATACAGTATTCTTGCCTGGACAGAGGAGCCTGGCAAAATATGGCCCATTGGATCACAAATAATTGGGACACGACTGAAGTGACTTAGCACATATGCATACAATGCTATCTCAAGAGAACTGTTGGAAAACATCATCAAGAAGATGTAAAGGCCAGTTGACCCATAACCTGGACTCATGCAATCAGGGTCTCCTCACCTCCAACTCTGTTCTTGGGATCTCCTGCCCACTCTGCTCATAGCCAGAGTCATTTTCAAAGATGCACCTAGAGAGCAATGTGTTTTTGAGGCCACCTGGATTGGATATGTGACTGAACATCATTGTGACCTTTATTATATATGTTTAAGATTTTTGCAGGTGGGTAATCTCTCATGGCCACCCAAGACAAGCTCCTGTATGGACATTTCCTTGCTTATTAAACTCACTGCCTACCCATCTAGAGTGGCCTGCCTCTTCCTTTTGCCTCTCCTTGTGTATACACGTAGCGGGGGAACAGTTTCTGATATCACTCCAGGAACTCCCCATGTTTTGAGCCATCAGGAACACTGTCACTGTCTTCATGTTCGTACTGTGCATCTACCAATGCATCTAAATCACAATATTATTGCTCCACATCACATTGCTGCCTCACATTGCACTTAGTGATGCGAGATCCCATCTTTACTCCGCTAAAGGAGCATCTCCTACAATTGGCACTTGTGAAGATCTCTTTGTGCTCAGAAGCACAACCTCAAATTTGTTCATTTTGATAGTTCCAGCCTTTATTTCAGCCTGTAAAGGTCCTTTTAGTCCTGATTCTCTCATATATTTATAGCATATTCAATACCATTCCCATCTTTGGGTCATCTATAAATCTAATAAAACAGCATCTATATTTTAATAGACTAAAAACTCGAACAACACAAGGCTTAAAAAAATTAAAAGAAGTCCCACAGCAGGTTAACTTGAACCTGCTCTCCATTACCCTTTTTTGGGTAACATAACCCGTTTCAAATCTTCTAAATATACTATTACTCTACTTTTCCATTGTGTCCAGAAGGCTACCATGGAATGCCTTTGCCAGAAGGAACACAACTGGAGAAACTTAAGAGAACCAGGAAAACCTTATGAACATTATGATTTGGTGAGAATTTCTAAATCTTCTGATATCTTTTCAGGGAAATTTTTTAAAACCTCAAGAGCTCAAACTTCTATAATCCTATACTTTATACTCTCTAAATAAATATTTTGTATTTATTCAACTGCCTTGCACTACTGCAAGCCTTCTGAAGAAAAAAGTCTTAATTCAGTGTCATTTGTTCATCAAAGAAGTAGACAGATTTCTCTAAAAAGAATGTGAAGCCTACACAGGCATCAAGCATGTGAAGCAGAAATGGATTTTGGTTGATTTTAATGGCCAAACAAAGACTCCTGAAAGCAATGTCGTGCACTTTCCAAACCTAAACCTGATTTCTGTGTATTAGCAATTAATTTAAGAAAGCGGGATTTCTAGATACATATCAAATCTAGACACATATATTTTAACATTTCACATGTGACAATATGAAGTGTTCTCAAAACTAATTCCAGCTAGCAGTGAGGGGACAGCCAGGCAGGTAGAGAAGCAAATGGTTCCTGCAGGTGGATCTCTCACTGGCATTCAAATTCACATGTTCTAGCTGGCTGTGAAGATTTCCCAAGTCCCTCAGAATCTGGGACTCCAATTCGGAAAACAGGCTCATCCATTATTCATCATTACTTCACACCAAATTTCTAAATTAGTATCTGACCTGGAAAAAGCAAAGGCTGGCTCCTATAAATCTGAGGAGTTGTGCAATAATGTGATGGAAGGTGACACAATGTGACAGATCAAAGGAAGGGCACATCTGAGATTCTGAAACTCAATTTGAGATTTCCTTTATTTCACACATAAAGAAATCTAGTTGCCTACCATTCCTAAACACTCCAGTCTTCATCTATCAAAATCATAATTGTCAAGGAAAAACAATACATAAAAGCTGTAGTAAATTCCCACTATGCTCTCTAATACAAAGTTTGATGTTCTTGTTACTGACTTCTTACTATGGATAAGAGCTGAGTTCTTATAATTTAGGTTTAAGGAGAAAGTGATTTTGCTAAGAGAAATGAAAAACAAGACCAGAACAAGCTAATCTCATGGTGCAAAGATCCCATTTCTTTCTTTTAGTTGGAAAGTATATTTCAAGGAAATCTAATAGTTATATAACCAATGCCGTTATGTGGTTTTCAGCTGGATTTATTTCTATGACAGGGTCATGCTCAGCCTGTAGCAGCACAAGTATTGAGTGAAATGCAAATGTTTGAAGTGTTTGCTGTTGCAAGTCAAAGAGAATCTGTTTACAGAGGGGAGAGCTGGACTGTGCAGTTATGGAGGAGAGAAGGCTCCCTGAGCCCATGGAACCTAAGATTGCAGTTGTTGGATCAAATAAAAGGACCACACACAACTGTGCTAATTGCCAGGAGGCAGGTCAGAAAGGTTCTCTTAATTAAAATGAATGAATTTCTACCCAAATATTTCAGCTTATTGTCAGGGTTTCTATTGTCTTCTCTAAAGCTGGCTCGTTTAAAAGCCTGGTTTGAATCTAGTGTGCAGTGAATGTAAATGATCCCAAGCTGAGGGACCTCTGCAGACAAACCCAGGTCGTCTTATTACCAATGCTAATAACGCTCTACTTGTCAAGTGTGGGGCTGTATGTGTCCTGGGTTTTGACATCTCTGCAGCGCTGCATGTTGTGTACAGATGTGCTAGGGGTCTTGACTCACAGTCTTAACAGCACGATGGAAAGCTATGCCACTGTGCAATAAACACAGTGGTGCGGGCTGTGAAGACTGTACCCTGTCTACCACTATAGGGCCTGCATGAATGAATAAATCCCAAAAAGTCAAATGAATCAACTTAGGGGTCTACTTACATAGTAACTGATGAGACTAAAACAGACCCAGTGAAGTCTCTTCAATAACTTGTCATACTCTCTGAAATGAATGAGCAACCATCTGAAATAAGCAAGACATTGTCTTTAATAGGCAGATACTGCAAATAAGAGAAAAGTTCCTTTTACACCTAGTTGATTAAATCTGTTTCACCATATTACCCACCCAGCTATGGACCCAGAGATTATCATACTAGGTGAAGTTAGTCAGACAGAAAGAAATATAATATCACTCGCATGTGGAATCTAAAAAAACGATATAAATGAATTTATTTACAAAATAGTAACAGACTCACAGACACAGAAAGTAAACTTGTGCTTACCAAAGGATAAAGCAGAAGAAGGGAAGAATAAATCAGGAGCTTGCGGTTGATAGACACATATCATAATTGAGTGAAAGTCGCTCAGTCGTGTCTGACTCTTTGAGACCCCGTAGACTATACAGCCCATGGAATCCTCCAGGCCAGAGTACTGGAGTGGGTAGCCTTTCCCTTCTCCAGGGGATCTTCCCAACCCAGGGATCGAACCCAGGTCTCCCGCATTGCAGGTGGATTCTTTACCAGCTGAGCTATCAGGGAAGTCCGCATATCATAATATATATATAAAATAGATAAACAACAAGGGCCTATCATATAGCACAGGAACGGAATCACTTTGCTATACACCTGAAACTAACACAACATTCTAAATCAACTTTACTTTAATTTAAAAACATTAAAAAAATATGGTGTATGCCAGGTTTTTCCTCCAAAGTTAATATTTTTTCCTTTGAAATTAATGAATAATTTGTAATAATATAATTTGTAATAATTTAGTTTTATCATTAATTATTTTGATCAAACATCCCCTCCCTAATTTTAGCATCCATTGATGATTTCTAACTTCATCATTCCTTCCTCATTTATTAAGTGCCGTTCAAGAGTCAGAAAGATCTTTCTCTTCTTTCCCTTTTATTTAATCAATTACTTATTTATGTTAATATGAACTTACAGATTCTTATTTTATTTAATGGGCTACAGTCCATTACTACTGTCTCTTATACACATCTAGATGTGTATAAGAGACAGGTTAACCCAGGGATCGAACCCAGGTCTCCCGCATTGCAGGTGGATTCTTTACCAGCTGAGCTATCAGGGAAGTCCGCATATCATAATATATATATAAAATAGATAAACAACAAGGGCCTATCATATAGCACAGGAACGGAATCACTTTGCTATACACCTGAAACTAACACAACATTCTAAATCAACTTTACTTTAATTTAAAAACATTAAAAAAATATGGTGTATGCCAGGTTTTTCCTCCAAAGTTAATATTTTTTCCTTTGAAATTAATGAATAATTTGTAATAATATAATTTGTAATAATTTAGTTTTATCATTAATTATTTTGATCAAACATCCCCTCCCTAATTTTAGCATCCATTGATGATTTCTAACTTCATCATTCCTTCCTCATTTATTAAGTGCCGTTCAAGAGTCAGAAAGATCTTTCTCTTCTTTCCCTTTTATTTAATCAATTACTTATTTATGTTAATATGAACTTACAGATTCTTATTTTATTTAATGGGCTACAGTCCATTACTATCATTATTGATTTTATTGCTCAAACTGTCTCCAGTTTGGCTAGTGGGTCTCTCTTCAAGAGAAATCAGGTGTTCTTTTAATATATGTCCACATTTCTTTCATCATTTTCTCACTTTCTGGCACACAGACATTTCAGACTTTTCTTACATTAATACTTTTCATATCCCAGCCCCAGAATAAGTCATTTCTCCAAAGAGCCCTGGTTCCTGTTAATAGAAAATTGTAAGAAGCAACAAATATTTGACCCTACTGTGTTCACTGTTACTGGTGTATCATTTTCTTGGCTCTCTCAGCAGTGAACAATACTAGAAAAATAAGTATATGTAA
Organism: Oreotragus oreotragus; assembly: GCA_006410675.1. NCBI lineage: Eukaryota > Metazoa > Chordata > Mammalia > Artiodactyla > Bovidae > Oreotragus > Oreotragus oreotragus. The sequence continues at coordinate 60,626 of SJYX01017079.1, forward strand.
TTTATAAAATGTTATACATACACACAATTATTAAAAATTATGAATTCATACTGATCTCACCCATTCCAATCCAAAACCATAGCATGAATTCAAGCGTTACATCATTAACTCTTGTAAATCTGTTATTAGCTGCACAAAATCCAGCTGGCATTATTATTCTCACTGCTTTTACTCATTTGCTTAATCCTAGAATTCACACAAAATAGTTTCAGAGTTGCTAAACCATAGCAATGCAAAAAGGAAATCTACTAATTAGTATTGTGAGTTTAACAGTGTAGAACATTAGGTAAAAATTATACATATGAAATTCATAAATCTTAAGCATATAATTTGATGAGTTTTGACAAATGCATATATCCCTGTAATCCTATAACCCTATCAATATATAGAATGTTTTCATCATCTCAGAAAGATCACTTGTCCTTCCAAGTCAATCCCCCATTCCAAGAGCAACTGCTTCTCTGCTTCTATTCACCATAAATTAGTTTTCTTATTCTAGAACTTGATATAAAATAAATTACACAATACATGTGTGCCAATATATCACATAATATATTTGTGCCCAGCGTTTTTTGCTTGCATTTCTGTGAGATTCATACATGTCGTAATTTATATCAGCAGTTTATTCCTGAGTAGTATTCCACTGTACAATTATATTATAATTGTTATACTACAATTTGCTTATCAACTCTTTCTATAAGTATTTGAATTGTTTCAGTTTGGGGCTTTTATGAATAAAGCTGCTATGAAGATTCATGTATAAATCTTGTTTTGGAAACATAGTTTGTCTTGGAGAAGTAGCTTAAAAATGCATTGCTACGTCATGGGATAGGTATGGGTTTCCTTGGTGGCTCAAACAGTAAAGAATCCTTCTGCAATGTAGGAGACCCGGGTTCAATCCCTGGGTTGGGAAGATCCCCTGGAGAAAAGAATGGCTGCCCACTCCAGTATTCTTGCCTGGAGAAAACCATGGACAGAGGAGCCTGGCAGGCTCCAGTCCACGGAGTTGCAAAGAGTCAGACACAACTGAGTGACTAAGCACACAGCCCACACAGAATAGGTATACATTTAACTCCATGAGAAACTGCCAAACACTTTTGCCAAAGTGATTTTATCATTGTAGTCTCCCAAATAGTAGTTCCATTCATTCTATCTACTTTCTTGCCAAATTCCATTTCATCTAAATTATCAGCAAAATTTGGTATTGTCAGTTCATTTAATTTTAGACACCAGAGTGAGTGTGCACAATTATCTTGTGTGGTTCCAATCTTCATTTCCCAAAGGGCTAAAGACATGGATTCACTACTTCAGGTGCTTATGTCCATCCATTTAACTTCCTTTTTGAAGCATCTGTTAAGTCTTTTGCTTATTGTCTATTGGATTGTCATACAATTGCATCACAGTAATTTCATTATGTATTCTAGATATAAGTCCTCTTTGAAATATGTGTTTAAAAAATATTTTCCCAGTGTATGGATTATCTTTTGATAAGCATACATTTATAAATTGGATGAGGTCTAGTTTATAATTTTTCCTCAGAGTACTGATCAAAGGATGCATGTAAGGAAACTAACAAAAAGCTGGAGACATTTTTCCAAAATGATAAAACAGCAATCTTCAGAGTCTGCATAAGAATGACAATAATGCCTTTTTCTCTAGCCAGACTGTAAAACCTTTATGGGGATATTAGGTAGAGTAGGGTCTTGCTTCAGTTGCGAAATAATTAGGTCTATATTGAATGCTGTTCTAGTCCACCTAATAAATTTAAAAAACAAGAATCAGAACTATCAACCTACTTCCAGGTAATTTAACTGCACCTCAGAACAAAGTTCAAGAACACTTTTATGAAGACAAAAAATATTCAGCATCTAACAAGATAAAATTTGCAAGGTCTTGTATCTTATCAAAAGTTACATGACAGGGACTTCCCTGGCAGTCCAATGATTAAGATTCTGTGTGCTCAGTGTAGAGGGCACAGGTTCGATTCCTGATCATGGAACTAAGGTCCCACATACCGTTCATTCCTTAAAGTCATGATTTCCTTCATCCCCTTGTCATATTTATAAAAACCGATTTTAAAGTCCTTGTCTTCTAACATCTAGTTAGAATCATCTCTTTTTACTGAGTTGGACTGAAGAATATACTCAGGTGAAAAACCAAATAAAAGTCAAACTGATTCAATTCAGTGCCACAGTTTCTTTTGTCACTGTTTTTATTTGTTTTGTCACTGTCTGTTGCCTTTGTGCCTCCTTGTTTTCATTTTGACCAAAGATTATAATTATTATAGGTGAAGACAGTCCAATGCAATCTATTCTATCATTACTAAAAGCATAACTTCTTCAAGATGTTTTAAACTTTTAGAAAATACAACTTTTCTGCCATCATGTTGCATAAGAGAGCTGAAAGTGTGTTTTCTTCCTTTGAGTTGAAATTTCATGAATTAAATATGTGTAACCCTTAACTTGGAGAAGGCAATGGCACCCCACTCCAGTACTCTTGCCTGGAAAATCCCATGGATGGAGGAGCTCTCCAGTTTGGCTAGTGGGTCTCTCTTCAAGAGAAATCAGGTGTTCTTTTAATATATGTCCACATTTCTTTCATCATTTTCTCACTTTCTGGCACACAGACATTTCAGACTTTTCTTACATTAATACTTTTCATATCCCAGCCCCAGAATAAGTCATTTCTCCAAAGAGCCCTGGTTCCTGTTAATAGAAAATTGTAAGAAGCAACAAATATTTGACCCTACTGTGTTCACTGTTACTGGTGTATCATTTTCTTGGCTCTCTCAGCAGTGAACAATACTAGAAAAATAAGTATATGTAATTTATAAAATGTTATACATACACACAATTATTAAAAATTATGAATTCATACTGATCTCACCCATTCCAATCCAAAACCATAGCATGAATTCAAGCGTTACATCATTAACTCTTGTAAATCTGTTATTAGCTGCACAAAATCCAGCTGGCATTATTATTCTCACTGCTTTTACTCATTTGCTTAATCCTAGAATTCACACAAAATAGTTTCAGAGTTGCTAAACCATAGCAATGCAAAAAGGAAATCTACTAATTAGTATTGTGAGTTTAACAGTGTAGAACATTAGGTAAAAATTATACATATGAAATTCATAAATCTTAAGCATATAATTTGATGAGTTTTGACAAATGCATATATCCCTGTAATCCTATAACCCTATCAATATATAGAATGTTTTCATCATCTCAGAAAGATCACTTGTCCTTCCAAGTCAATCCCCCATTCCAAGAGCAACTGCTTCTCTGCTTCTATTCACCATAAATTAGTTTTCTTATTCTAGAACTTGATATAAAATAAATTACACAATACATGTGTGCCAATATATCACATAATATATTTGTGCCCAGCGTTTTTTGCTTGCATTTCTGTGAGATTCATACATGTCGTAATTTATATCAGCAGTTTATTCCTGAGTAGTATTCCACTGTACAATTATATTATAATTGTTATACTACAATTTGCTTATCAACTCTTTCTATAAGTATTTGAATTGTTTCAGTTTGGGGCTTTTATGAATAAAGCTGCTATGAAGATTCATGTATAAATCTTGTTTTGGAAACATAGTTTGTCTTGGAGAAGTAGCTTAAAAATGCATTGCTACGTCATGGGATAGGTATGGGTTTCCTTGGTGGCTCAAACAGTAAAGAATCCTTCTGCAATGTAGGAGACCCGGGTTCAATCCCTGGGTTGGGAAGATCCCCTGGAGAAAAGAATGGCTGCCCACTCCAGTATTCTTGCCTGGAGAAAACCATGGACAGAGGAGCCTGGCAGGCTCCAGTCCACGGAGTTGCAAAGAGTCAGACACAACTGAGTGACTAAGCACACAGCCCACACAGAATAGGTATACATTTAACTCCATGAGAAACTGCCAAACACTTTTGCCAAAGTGATTTTATCATTGTAGTCTCCCAAATAGTAGTTCCATTCATTCTATCTACTTTCTTGCCAAATTCCATTTCATCTAAATTATCAGCAAAATTTGGTATTGTCAGTTCATTTAATTTTAGACACCAGAGTGAGTGTGCACAATTATCTTGTGTGGTTCCAATCTTCATTTCCCAAAGGGCTAAAGACATGGATTCACTACTTCAGGTGCTTATGTCCATCCATTTAACTTCCTTTTTGAAGCATCTGTTAAGTCTTTTGCTTATTGTCTATTGGATTGTCATACAATTGCATCACAGTAATTTCATTATGTATTCTAGATATAAGTCCTCTTTGAAATATGTGTTTAAAAAATATTTTCCCAGTGTATGGATTATCTTTTGATAAGCATACATTTATAAATTGGATGAGGTCTAGTTTATAATTTTTCCTCAGAGTACTGATCAAAGGATGCATGTAAGGAAACTAACAAAAAGCTGGAGACATTTTTCCAAAATGATAAAACAGCAATCTTCAGAGTCTGCATAAGAATGACAATAATGCCTTTTTCTCTAGCCAGACTGTAAAACCTTTATGGGGATATTAGGTAGAGTAGGGTCTTGCTTCAGTTGCGAAATAATTAGGTCTATATTGAATGCTGTTCTAGTCCACCTAATAAATTTAAAAAACAAGAATCAGAACTATCAACCTACTTCCAGGTAATTTAACTGCACCTCAGAACAAAGTTCAAGAACACTTTTATGAAGACAAAAAATATTCAGCATCTAACAAGATAAAATTTGCAAGGTCTTGTATCTTATCAAAAGTTACATGACAGGGACTTCCCTGGCAGTCCAATGATTAAGATTCTGTGTGCTCAGTGTAGAGGGCACAGGTTCGATTCCTGATCATGGAACTAAGGTCCCACATACCGTTCATTCCTTAAAGTCATGATTTCCTTCATCCCCTTGTCATATTTATAAAAACCGATTTTAAAGTCCTTGTCTTCTAACATCTAGTTAGAATCATCTCTTTTTACTGAGTTGGACTGAAGAATATACTCAGGTGAAAAACCAAATAAAAGTCAAACTGATTCAATTCAGTGCCACAGTTTCTTTTGTCACTGTTTTTATTTGTTTTGTCACTGTCTGTTGCCTTTGTGCCTCCTTGTTTTCATTTTGACCAAAGATTATAATTATTATAGGTGAAGACAGTCCAATGCAATCTATTCTATCATTACTAAAAGCATAACTTCTTCAAGATGTTTTAAACTTTTAGAAAATACAACTTTTCTGCCATCATGTTGCATAAGAGAGCTGAAAGTGTGTTTTCTTCCTTTGAGTTGAAATTTCATGAATTAAATATGTGTAACCCTTAACTTGGAGAAGGCAATGGCACCCCACTCCAGTACTCTTGCCTGGAAAATCCCATGGATGGAGGAGCCTGGTAGGCTGCAGTCCATGGTGTTGCTAAGACTTGAACACAACTGAGCAACTTCACTTTCACTTTTCACTTTCATGCGTTGGAGAAGGAAATGGCAACCCACTCCAGTGTTCTTGCCTGGAGAATCCCAGGGACGGGGAAGCCTAATGGGCTGCCGTCTATGGGGTCACACAGAGTCGGACAAGACTGAAGCAACTTAGCAGCAGCAGCAGCAGCAACCCTTAACTAGGGGCTGGTAACTCAGATGGTAAAGAATCTGCTTACAATGTAGGAGACCCAGGTTCGATTCCTGTGTCAGGAATATACCCTGGAGAATGGAATGGCTACCACTCCAGTAGTTTTGCCTGGAGAAGCTCATGGACAGAAGAGCATGGCAGATTATAGCACATGGGGCCTCAAAGTGTCAGACACAACTGAGTCACTTTCACACACAACCCTTAACTATGACCTAAAAGCAGAAACATTACTTCGCCGACTAAGGTCCGTCTAGTCAAAGCTATGGTTTTTCCAGTAGTCATGTATGGATGTGAGAGTTGGACTGTGAAGAAGGCTGAGCGCTGAAGAATCGATGCTTTTGAACTGTGGTGATGGAGAAGACTCTTGAGAGTCCCTTGGACTGCAAGGAGATCCAACCAGTCCATTCTGAAGGAGATCAACCCTGGGATTTCTTTGGAAGGAATGATGCTAAAGCTGAAAGTCCAGTACTTTGGCCACCTCATGCAAAGAGTTGACTCATTGGAAAAGACTTTGATGCTGGGAGGGATTGGGGGCAGTAGAAGAAGGGGACGACTGAGGATGAGATGGCTGGATGGCATTACCGACTCGATGGACGTGAGTTTGAGTAGACTCCGGGAGTTGGTGATGGACAGGGAGGCCTGGCGTGCTGCGATTCATGGGGTCGCAAAGAGTCGGACACGACTGAGCGACTGAAATGAACTGAACTGAACTGAACTGATCTCATTAGTCTTCCAATATTCATCCAAAAATATTGTCAACCATATGCCAGTCAGTCCTGTAAGCACTGGCAATACAACTGTGAATGTGATAAAGCCCTTACCTATAAAAACATATTTAACAACCATTATATTAAAGTTTAATCTTAGAAAAAAATAAGTGCTTCAAGAATAAGTTAGAATAAAGAGTGGCCAGGTGACAGAGAAGTGGAACTATGTACACTGATGAGAAGGCCTCTTCTGGATAGGTGTTGTATGAATTACAAACCAAATTCTTTCTAAATGATTATAAAGAATTAGTTATGAAAAAATCTAAGGATAGGTTTCTTTATCTTGGAAATGTTGATGTTTGGGGTCAAATAAGAAAGACAAGAAGGCCGTCCTGTGTATTGTGGGGTATTTAGCAGGATCCCTAGTGTCTACCCAGCAGATGTCAGTAGTATTCCCCACCCCAGATTTTGATGACGAAAAATGCCTACAGACATTGCCTAAATGTCCCCTGGGGGGCAAAATCATGCCCTGTTGAGAACAACTAATCTAGATGATGAATATTTCATGTATAAGTTAGAGCAAGGGCAAAGATTTTGAGACAGGCACAAGTTTAACAAGTTCAAAGAAAAAGAGAGACAGTGGAGTGGACAGTTACTGAGTGAGTAGAAATGTCAAGATAGGCTCAGAAAAATAGTGGAAAGACCATCTAATAGCTTAGCTTGAAAGAAGAAAATGAATATTACTCATTTAATGCAGTTTGATGAAAATATATATGTTAGCAAGTGCTGTGCTGTGCTTAGCCATGTCTGACTCTTTGCAACCCCACGGACTGTAACCCGTCAGGCTCCTCTGTCCATGGGGATTCTCTGGGCAAGGAGTGAGTTGCCATGCCCTCCTCCAGGGGATCTTCCCAAACCAGGGATCAAACCCAGGTCTCCTGCAATGCAGGTGGATTCTTTACTGTCTGAGCCACCAGGAAACCCCAAGAATACTGGAGTAGGTAGCCTATCCCTTCTCCAGAGGAGCTTCCCAATCCAGGAATAGAACTGGGGACTCCTGCATTGCAGGTGATCCTTTATCAGCTGAGCTACCAGGGAAGCCCATGTATTAGCATACCTATATATTAATATTGGTATCCATGAAGGTTGACGAAGGCAATGGCACCGCACTCCAGTCCTTTTGCCTGGAAAATCCCATGGATGGAGGAGCCTGGTAGGCTGCAGTCCATGGGGTCGCTAACAGTTGGACACAACTGAGCGACTTCACCTTCACTTTTTACTTTCATGCACTGGAGAAGGAAACGGCAACCCACTCCAGTGTTCTTGCCTGGAGAATCCCAGGGACGGGGAAGCCTGGTGGGCTGCCATCTATGGGGTTGCACAGAGTCGGACATGACTGAAGTGACTTAGTAGTATCCATGAAGGTTGATGTGAATTATAGAGATCCTAAGTAATGAAATATTTGTGTATTACTTTAGAATGCAAGAAGTTGTGACCCGGAGTTAAGAAGTTGCAGCATAAAAACCAAAAAGCTCTGGTACATACAAGTTTGCCTCATTTTCTATACATGACTGTTTCCACTGTAGAAAATCCCACATGGTGACAAATTCTCCATAGTTAACAATACAGGGGTCATTTCCTTGGTTAGCATTAGTGTGATACCAAGTAATATAAAGAAAGATTTATGAAATACATAATTTGGATCCAAAAAATGTTTGAGAAGTATTAAATAATGACATATTTCTGTTTGATAAATCTGAGTAAAATAGTATTAAAATGAGAGTTGAAGGAGAAAAGGAAGAATTATCTATACCTAGTATTTCCTACTCTGAAAATAATGTAACTTCCATTCATCCCTAGAAAATATTTTCAGTTTGTTCCCCTCTGTCTGATGCCAATAGCCATCTTCAGGCCAGGATTCTTTGTTTAAAAAAGGAATTCTGCTTTTGGAGAACTAGTGACAGATTTCAGGAGTTTATTTTCAGGTTAGTCAATTCTATTATAAAATTTATTCCTTGCTTTCTCTCTATAAGATTTCAGTTCAAGTAGTATAAATATGAGTATGTCTTCTCATCTTTTAATTGTAAAGAATTTAAAATATTGAAATATAACATTCTGTGGATATGTTCCAGCATGTATAGTAACAAGATATTCCTTCAAATCCCTTTATCTTATGTAGAAAGGATGACATGAGTTTTTCCACGTCTTAGTGGTATTAAGATGTCAGTCAGCATCAAATTCTATTTTAAATTTCTTGTATCCATTTTCTGTCTTGAATTCCCTTAATGCTGTGTATTTAGGTTACACCTAAACATGTTCTAATCTTATAAGCTTATGACAGACTGGAAAGAAATACCATACATTTATTTATAGTCTCATCATAGTATTTAACTAAGTCAAAACATAAATTAGAATAAAAAGAATGATTTTTATTTGGTGAAGTCATATACTTTGCACATAATAGGCACCTAACTATGAATGCATGCACGGATGAATGAATGAGTAGTGTTTTAGACATGTAAGGGATCTTAAAGATCATCCAATTCAACCCTTTGAATTCATCAAAGAAAAAACCCTAAGACCAATATATTTAATCAGATGAATCTTCCCAAAGCTTTTATAATAAAGACATCCTATAGCCCTTTCTTACTATTAATAGTTTTTCTCATATTAATAATTTTAACATAATCATATCCAACTACCCACACATACCCATTCATATAGTATTTATTTTAAAAATTCTTGAGCATTCCCTAAATACTAGGCATGGGCCTTAAGTACTCTGGGTACAGAGGGAAATCAGACAGACTTCATGCTTCAGGAGCTTATTATCTGGCAGAAAGAAATATATATATAAACAAATTAAAGAGTAAGACATGCTGTGACAAAAATAGTTTAACGAGCACTTAGAAGAAAGATTCATTGGCTCTATCTAGAAAAGCTTGGAACTTCTCCTCAAGATGGTGAATTGTTACTGGGCCTCAAGGTTGAATTAGAGTGTGATACACTCAAAACATGAAAGCATTCTAGGCAGAGGAATGTGAAGCAGTTTCACAAATGTGAAAGCTCAGAACCTACTTCAGGAGCATGCCACACTGAGGGGCACTAGAACTGAGACTAGAAATGTGCATCTAACCTAGATTGTCAAGAGCCTTGTAAAGAGTCAGACTTTAGAAAAAGTGTAAACTTCAAAGGATATATCAGCAGCACAATACAAACAGCTCAGTGTTTTCTGAAAGACATCAGCTGACAGTGAGAAAGATGGATTCAAGATAATAGTGATACAGAGGCAGAGAAAGGAGTTAAGAGGTTAATGCTGGCATCCAGATGACAGATGATGAGGGTCTGGAATAAGGCAGTGTCAGGGCAGATAGAGAAGGGAAGCTTGGCCCTTGGTAGACGGTTGGATCAGGTAAGCAGCCGAGAAGAAAAAGATGAAGGTAATAGGTCTGAAGGTTTTCTGGGACACCTAGGTGGATTAATTTTCTTTGCTGCCATTCTTTAAAATATTATAAATTATTTGCTTATTCTGAGTAAAAGACAAAATCCTTACACTGCCTTACAGGACCTAAATTCCTATTGCCTATTTGACCTCATTTTTCATGAATACTGAATTCCTCACTACTAGCTCTGCCTTTTCCAAGGAAAGCCTCTAAACTTTCCCTGAAGAACACACAGTCCATCAACCATGAGACTTCCCTGCCCAATAGCCTAAAACTGAAGCCCTCTCCTTTGTGTTGCTACCAAGATCTCTCCTCTGCTTTAGGTTTCCCTGTCTATGTGGCGTTTATCATTGATCCCCATAATTTTATATCTATGTGTAAATGTGTATAATGAGTATCCTTCTCTTCCCTACTAGGTCGTTAATACATAAACAACAGGGTTATTGTCAGGTTTTATTCACCACGATCTCCCAGCACATAAAAGATTGTCCAATAGATGTTCAAAAATATTTGTTGAATGCAGTAGTGAATGCACACATTAATGAATAATGAATGAACATATAATGGATTAATAGTGTCTTAAGCAGAAACATTGGGGCCTTCCTGATGGTTCAAATGGTAAAGAATCCTCCTGCAATGCAGGAGACCCAGGCTCCATTCCTGGATCAGAAAGATCCCCTGGAGAAGGAAAAGGCTAACCCCTCTAGTATTCTTGCCTGGAGAATTTCATGAACAGAGGAGCCTGACAGGCTACAATCCATGTGGTCACAGAGAGTCAGACATGACTGAGCAACTGACACACTTTAAGCAGAAACTTTAATTAACATTTAAAAAATTTTAAATCATGTTTATAAATGACAATTTACATGTCTTTATTCCAGAAAAAGACACAGAAAGGGAAAAAACTTGCCATTTACATTCTTCACTTAATTCCAGACAATATGTCTGATGAATCTGTTTTTACTTTGGTTCAGGCTTTCATTCTCTGTCTCCTACATGTTTTTTAGAATATTAAAAATTTGGGTAGGCTTACACTATTCATATTAAAGGATTTCATTTTTATTGTCATAAAGTCTATCTTATATCTTTACCCTTCATAGTATTGTTTAAATTATACTTCTATTCAAAATATAAAGTTATTCCTATTTCCACCCCAGGAATTCTTTAAAAACTCATTCTCCATCCCTTACTTCACTATTCCTATTTCTACACTCTGGAAATTTAAAATAAGGCATATCTTCTTTTATTCTCCCATAAGTTTCCTTTTCCATATAAATAGACCCCTATATCTGATCTTAAGATTATTCTTACTAAAGGAAAGAAGTATATAATATATGTATATATATTTATATAGAACCTTATTTAAGTGTCTCATGATATAATTATTTTAATATAAAATTAAAACACAAAGAATATTATTGTAGAGTTAAAATAGAGCTAACATTCTATTAATACATAACATGTCTGTATAGACAGGTATAATTGACCCCATTTTTTGCAGGTAAGGATACTTAGCCTAAGAGAGGTCCAGTAACTTGCCCATGGTTGCTATTAGGCAAGGCAAGAATCTGAATGCAATTCTGATGCCATAATCTATACACTTTTTTCCAGGTATAGGGAGAAACATCTTGATAAGAGAACTAGGCTAAATGATTGCTAAGATTGCTTTGAGCAGTAATATTCTATGGGTCTAAAAAATCCATGTGGTGATATTTGTCTATGACTACAGTAACTTCAAATAAAAGAAACCTCAAATGAATATCCATTTTCATCTAACAACTAAGGGTAAATAAAGAGAAGCAAAATCGTCTGAAAATACCAAAGAAGGCTACAAAAGTATGACTCGAGCTAGAAAAGTAAAAGGTCTTCCTAATTACTTTTCCACCACATCCCAAGTCTATTCATGACAAATGTTTGGAGTTTAAGTGACAAGATTTAGACAAATGGGCAAGCCATGGTTTAACTTAATGTCGTATCAAATATCAACAGTATGCATAGTATAAACTTGGATATTCACAGCATTCTTTGTCATCAGAAAAGCATGCTATTATTACCAAATTAAGACACATAAGTATGCCTGTGCCCTGCCCTTCAGCTTCAAAGCCAAGTTGCTGAGGATCAAAACACCAACATTATAGTTGTTGATAATCCCAGTTAACTCGTGCAGCCCAATGACCCATCCATATACGGCAATGGCATGCCCTGTGATATGCAGCCAAGGGGCTCTGCAGAAAAAGCAGGCTCTGGAAGGCCCAAAGGTCGTGAACACTGAGCTCCACATGGGCAAGAGAGCAAGTGGCTCATTCTTCTCATTTGCCGAATGTGCTCATCATGAAGTAAGAGGTAAAATTCCCTCAGAGATAATGCCCACTGCATTATCCCTGCTCACAGACCCCAACGTACAGAGAAGCATGGATTGTTTGAGCTTGAAGACATAATATAGCTTCTTGGATTTATATGGCCATCCGAGAGTAATTGGCCCACATAGAGGTTAGAATGGGGTTGAGGCAAGGGTCTGGGTCCCACTTGTCTTTTTTTCCATCCCTTTCCAAAAGTGATATTGCAGAGTCGTTAAAAGGTCAGAGTCAGACTTTGTTCTGCTTTGAAATTTTTTTCCTAAATTATGGTAACTCTATATGTGAGTCTAGGTCACTTGATTTGAGCCTAATTGGTTCAAATAGGACACTGCATGGCAGTATTGTCTCCAAGCCTCACACAGGGTGGGTGTTTAAGAAATGCTAACTATTTACATGTGCTTCAGCCCACGGGGTCGGAAAGAGTTGGACATGACTGAGACTGAACACACACATTCAGCACAGCGAGCTTACATAAATTTTGTTATTTATCCTCAGTATCAAATAAAGTATGAATTACCATCTGTAATAAGAAAGGATAAAATAGGAAACGTGGGCTATTTTAAGTAGTTTATACCTTTGTTCTTTGGGGGCATCACCTTACTCTATATAATGTGACCCCCTCAGTGAAACTATGAATGCTCAACCCATCACTTGTTATTAACCAGCATCACTGCTGTCTGGGTACAACTTCAGAGCCCAACCTTCAGGAGGGATCCTGACCTGCCTCTGAACCGAAGAATCTCCAACTGATTTCAATTTCAATTAAGTTAAATTCAACCTTACTTGCTTGGGCTTAGTCGCTCAGTCATGTCAGATTCTTTCCAACCCCATGGACTGTAGCTCACCAGGCTCCTCTGTCCCTGGAGATTCTCCAGGCAAGAATATTGGAGTGGCTGGCTGTGCTCTCCTACAGGGGATCTTCCCGACTCAGGGATCGAACCCAGGTCTGCCCACATTGCAGGCGGATTCTTTACTGTCTGAGCCACCAGGGAAGCCCCAAGTTAAAAAGGTAATTAGAAGGACTTAGGTTTGTAGAATGTAGTGACTAGGTTTATCTCACAGTTAGGACAATTCCTAGTCAAGTTTGGCAAATATGGCTCCTCTATTCTCGTTTTCAAAACCCTGCTCCCCTTTTTTGACTGTGTCTCCCAATGTCTCACAATAGGCTCGGATGACCCTAACTTCCATGAATGTTTGCAGCTTCCTTGGACATAACTGTCTTTGTATGAACAGAACTTCGGTCTGAAAAGGAGCCTATTGATTCACAACCAGATGTTATAGCAGAATGATGTGTGATCCTTCCCAGGGATAGTTATATTCAAAAGGAATTGAGAGTTTAACAAAGAAATGAACCTTCAGTCATAGAATTTTAAGTATAAGAGAAAGGTATTTAATATAATTTTGAGGCACATGGTTTTCCCAGTCCCTCCCAGATGACATCATTTCAAGATCCACCTACTCTGTTGATGAAAAATACTAGGTAAAAGCTTCATTTAAAATTTTTAAGCTTGAAGTGAATGTTGAAGCTAATTTCCTGTTTTAAGGTACAGTCAGCTGAGTGAAACTATGGCTAGCAGGCACCAATCTCAAAAACAGTCAAGAGGCCTCCTCCATCACAACTCCCCAGCCAGATAGTTAAAGAGCCTTCACTGACTTGACATTAGCCTAACAATGGAACACCTGCTATGAGCAATACATAGTACTAGACAACATGGGAACAGAAAGAATATTTTTTTCAGTCAGATGCCTGGGACTCAATCAGAATTAACCTTACATGTGTATTTGTCCCCAAAGTTTTTTCTTTATTGCTCATTTGTACCTACCACGTGACTTAATTATGAGGTTAATTGTGTTCATGACTGCCTTCTTTATGAGAGGAGATCTCCACAGAAGGGACTGTTTTCTGGACTTTTCTGAAGGGCTCAACATTTAACACAATACTTAGTCCTTAAGAAGTAACTCTAGACACCAAGGCCTGAAAATCCTAACGCTATAGCTATTTCCCAGGTGACTCAGAGGTAAAGAATTCTGCCTGCCAATGCAGGAGATACAGGAGATGCAGATTAAATCCCTAGATTGGGAAGATCCCCTGGAGGAGGAAATGGCAACCCATTCCAGTACTCTTGCCTGGAAAATCCCATGGACAGAGGAGCTTGGCAGGAATCCATGGGGTCACAAAGAGTCAGATGTGACTGAGCACAACTATTTCCTAGAGCTAATAAACAATTTCTTTCAGTTAGAGGACTTACTTCCAATGTGAAGAAATTCAGTTACTATGACACAGAAAGGGAGTCAAAATAGAAAATTATCACGTTATTTACTACCTATGTTTCATGACAAAATTTGAGACACGTTAAAAAATATTTTCCATATCTAAATTAATATTTAAGATCACATAATAAAATAAAATTGGGTCAATCACATGACTAATACATTTTTTGAAAAAATAAAATTATATGAAATGCAATGCATAATTCAATAAAATAGTCACTTAAAATTAGATTGTCACATTAGTTTTTCCACTACTATAAAATGATAGTATCTTAATATACTGTGCTGTGCTAAGTCACTTCAGTCATGTCCGACTTTCTGCAACCCTATGGACTATAGCCCACCAGGCTCCTCTGTCCATGGGATTCTCCAGGCAAGAATACTGGAGTGGACTGCCATTTATTCTTAACAGATTTAATAAAAAATTACTTCCCTGGTGGCTCAGACGGTAAAGTGTCTGTCTACAATGTGGGAGACCTGGGTTCGATCCCTGTGTCGGGAAGATTCCCTGGAGAAGGAACTGGCAACCCACTCCAGTACCACTGTCTAGAAAATCCCATGGATGGAGGAGCCTGGTGTCCATGGGGTCGCAAAGAGTCGGACATGACTGAGCGACTTCACTTTCACTTTAATCTGCTTTTTAAAATTTTATATATTGCTTTCTCTCCTAAAAAAAAAAAAATTGGCAAGTCTGTGCTTTTTCACTTTGATTACAAACATTTTAGTGATACATGTTTTGTTTCTGATGTTCAAAAGTTATTATTTAGGGAAAACAAACTTTATATCATAGCATTTGTACATAACAATGAGACAATGAATCCATGTAATTCCTTTGCATGTGTTTCAAATCCTAATGTTCACATACCAAACATCTTTATATCCTCTTAGCTATCTCTGCTCTGTAGAGTCTTTCCACTCACCTATTCTGTTCACAAACTCTCATTAAAACGTAATTTTAGAACATATTTATTTAAAAGATTATTTCCTTAAAAGTAAGAAAACCATCTTTGAATTTACAAAGAAAACAAGATCTCCCTTCTTCTACCTGTAAGTTAATAATGCCTAAAATAAATTGATTTTTCTTTGAGTATACAAAAGCATATCAAATTCCCAGTGCTAGCAATATATTGATATATCTCACTTCTAAAATGTGCACATCACTTGTGATTACTGGTTTTTTTAAATGAGCTATTCCTTTTACACAGTTGCCTTAAAAGTACACATCTTCTTGACTTTTACATTCATTTTGGCATTAATATGAAATATAATTTCTTTTGAATACACTTCAAAGAATGCTAGCAATGTAGGCAAGTAAATGCCTTCAATTACACTTGGAAATACTTGTCATTGCTATCACCTTGAATCAATGACTCAGCCTTCCCTTGCTCAGGCAAACACAATTGCCCTAGCATTAACATCAGGGAGGTTTTCGAAGAGAGTTGTTGTGTTGTGTTAGTCACTCAGTCGTGTCCGATTCTTTGTGACTCCCTGGACTGTAGCCCATCAGGTTCTTCTGTCCATGGAATTCTCTAGGCAACAATACTGGAGTGGGTTGCCATTTCGAAGAAAGGGAGATTACTAAAGCACAGAAAATCTCCTGGATGTTTTTGTGAACTTTTATTCCTCTCCAACCTCTGACTTGAGTCATTCCCCTGCTATTGCTAAATCCGGGTGATTCCTGTGCTGTTTTGATGTTTTCAAATATGAGTAAGGTGTTGCTATTCAGTTGCTAAGTCAGGCCCAGCTCTGCAGCCCCATGGACTGCAGCACACTAGGCTCCTCCGTCCACCACTATCTCTCAGAGTTTTCTGTTGAGTTTACATGTCTGTTGAGTTGGTGATACTATAAGGTATGGTGTTTAAAGTCAGGACTATCCTGGAAAATTTGTGAATCTGATTTAAGAGCAACAACCCAGATAGATGAATAAATAATATGATGTAAGGATGTCTTCACAACAGAAATTCACAATGTAGCCTGGAGCTTGTCACTGAGCTTAGACTCCTTTCTCAGTTTAAAAAAAAAAAAAAAAAAAAAAAAGCAAGAGCCCTTGAATAATAATCAATATCCACAATTAGTGCTTATCAGTCAAACCCACTATCGCCTACTGGAAATGTAATTTGGGAGAAAAGCAGGCTATTATTCAAAAGGAAAGTGTGAATCTGATCTTTCCAGAAGAGCATTGTCTAACTCTGAATGTTCTTTTTCCCCTTTGGTTGCAGCCATGTATTAATAAAATAAAATAGAATGTCAGGTGGCATATTAAAAAGGAAAATATTACATGAACTATCTAAATCTTCTAATACCACCTCTTTGCCAAAGAGCTACTATTTCCTGATTGCTCTTTGTATCACAAGATTTAAATTGAAATTCATGTCAAAGCATATATAAGTCTCATAAAAATTCAATAGTACATCTTTTATTAGGAGAGTCCTGGATATCCTCAAGAGACATTAGGACCAGTCTGGAATTTAGGGCTCAGAAATGAAGCAAAACAGAGCCATGTGGTGTGGAGCTGCTATTAAGAGGAGTACAACTAACAGCTCAGGTCGTCTTCCATCAGAGGAGGTAGTGGTTAGAATTTTCCCCACTTGGGCATATTAGATTCAAAGAACTACTTGATTCTCTGCATTCTAAGACTATAGAAGTAGAAGTCAGGGCAAGTTGGGTTTAGACTGGGTTCCACCATAAGCTAGCTGTAAAACCTTCCAAATTAATGTATTAACTTATTCACCAATAATTTATGGACCAACCTTAACCCAGATGCTATTTAGTGCTGGAAACACAGATGAACCAAAGAGACAGAGCCTCTGCCCCCATGAAACTTACAACTGAGCTTGACTTAAAAGTACTGAAGATCATCATATAATGTGCAATAAATACTAGTAAATTAGGAATTCAAACAGGAAGTGGTAAATCAGAGAAGGTTTCTCTATGGAAGTGATATTTAGGCCAGTAGTTCTAAATTTTGCACATTAGAATCACCTGAAGAAGCTTTAAAAGCAATGAGTGCTTGACCATGTACCAGATCAAAGGAACTGAATCTAAAAATGAGATTCAGGTAGCATCATTTAACCTCAAATACACAGATGACACCACCTTTATAGCAGAAAGCAAAGAAGAACTAAAGAGCCTTTTGATGAAAGTGAAACAGGAGAATGAAAAAGTTAGCTTAAACTCAACATTCAGAACTAAGATCATGGCATCTGGTCCCATCATTTCATGGCACATAGATGGGGAAACAATAGAAACAGTGAGGGACTTTATTTTGGGGGGCTCCAAAATCACTGCAGATGGTGACTGCAGCCATGAAATTAAAAGACACTTGCACCTTGGAAGAAAAGTTTTGACCAACCTAGACAGCATATTAAAAAGCACAGACATTACTTTGCAACAGAAGTCCATCTAGTCAAGCTATGGTTTTTCCAGTGGTCATGTATGGAAGTGAGAGTTGGACAGTAAAGAAAGCTGAGTGCCAAAGAACTGATGCTTTTGAACTGTGGTGTTGGAGAAGACTCAAGTGTCCCTTGGACTGCAAGGATATCATACCAGTCAATCCTAAAGGAAATAAATCCTGAATATTAATTGGAAGGACTGATGCTGAAGCTGAAGCTCTAATACTTTGGCCATCTGATGCGAAGAACTGACTCATTGGAAAAAAGCCTGATGCTGGGAAAGACTGAAGGCAGGAGGAGAAGGGCATAACAGAGGATGAGATGGTTGGATGACATCACTGACTCAATGGACATGAGTCTGAGTTAACTCCGGGAATTGGTGATAGACAAGAAAGCCTGGTGTGCTGCAGTACATGGGGTCACAGAGTCGAACAGGACTGAGTGACTGAACTGAACTGGGCATCATTTATTTAAATCTCACCTAAGTGATTATAATTTGAAGGAAGCATTAAGACCACAGATTTCAAATGATATTGGAAGGTAGGAAGAGGCTGAGTAGAGATTACAGAGGAAAGTTTTCAAAGCAGAAAGAATGATTTTGTCAAAGCCCTGAAAACTACCTGCAATTTAGGAAATAAGAGGAAAATACTGGGAGACAGATTAGGCACAGACACTGAAACTGTCTCTCCATAAGCAATCTGAAAAACTTGGGATTTTACCCTAAGTACAATGTAAGAGATGGGAATACCAGATCACCTGACCTGCCTCTTGAGAAACCTATATGCAGGTCAGGAAGCAACAATTAGAACTGGACATGGAACAACAGACTGCTTCCAGATCGGAAAAGGAGTACATCAAGACTGTATATTGTCACCCTGCTTATTTAATGTATATACAGAGTACATCATGAGAAACGCTGGGCTGGAGGAAGGAAGCACAGCTGGAATCAAGATTGCCAGGAGAAATATCAATAACCTCATATATGCAGATGACACCACCCTTATGGCAGAAAGTGAAGAGGAACTCAAAAGCCTCTTGATGAAAGTGAAAGAGGAGAGTGAAAAAGTTGGCTTAAAGCTCAACATGCAGAAAACGAAGATCATGGCATTTGGACCCATCACTTCATGGGAAATAGATGGGGAAATATTGTAAACAGTGGCTGACTATTTTTCTGGGCTCCAAAATCACTGCAGATGATGATTTCAGCCATTAAATTAAAAGACACTTACTTCTTGGAAGGCAAGTTATGACCAACCTAGATAGCATATTCAAAAGCAGAGAGATTACTTTGCCAACAAAGGTCCATCTAGTCAAGGCTACGGTTTTTCCAGTGGTCATGTATGGATATTGAGTTGGTCTGTGAAGAAAGCTGAGCACTGAAGAATTGATGCCTTTGAACTGTAGTGCTGGAGAAGACTCTTGCAAATCCCTTGGACTGCAAGGAGATCCAACCAGTCCATCCTAAAGGAGATCCATCCTGGGTGTTCATTGGAAGGACTAATGCTAAAGCTGAAACTCCAATACTTTGGCCACCTCATGCGAAGACTTGACTCACTAGAAAAGACTCTGATGCTAGGAGGGATTGGGGGCAGGAGGAGAAGGGGACAATAGAGGATGAGATGGCGGATGGCATCACCGACTCGATGGACATGAGTTTGGGTGAACTCTGGGAGTTGGTGATGGACAGGGAGGCCTGGCATGCTGCGATTCATGGGGTTGCAAAGAGTTGAACATGACTGAGCAACTGAACTGAACAATGTAAAGTTATTAAACAGAACTGACAAAACTAGTTTTCAAAGATTGCTTTAGGTCCTCTTCATAGAAAGCATCAGAAGGGTCAAAAGAGGAAAAAGGGATGAAGGAAGTAAAACAGCATGATGATGGCTTTCACTGGGCATGTAGCAGTAGAGATGAAGAGAGAATTATTTTGAGCTATTTCAGAAGTAGAACTGACATTTTGATGAATTAAATAAAGGAGGATGAGGGAGAGGTGTGAAAAAGGATTCTCAGGCTTCCAGTTTGAACAGCTGTGCAAAATAATGCACATTTGCTGAGATGTGTAACACTGGAGATGATAGAGGCTTTGTACCTGTAAATCTGAGGTACCTACAACACTCAAACCCGGTGTCAAGTAAAGAAGTTGGCTATGGGTCTTAGGAAAAAAGGTCAAAGATGTTACAGTGTGGAAGCCAGTTGCATATAGGTAGTAACTAAAGCTACATGTGATATGAAAGCCTGGAGAGAACACAGAATAAAGGAGCTGAGGCAGTCTCAGTCTCAATTTTGTCAATTGTAAAATGAAAGGATTGGATATTATCATTGGTTCCTGAACTTCAGTGTGCCTCAGAATCATCCAGAGAACTTGTTAAAACATCAACTGTTGTGCTCACTTTTCAAATTCTCTGATTTTCTGAGTCTGGGGCTCAGTTCAGTTCAGTTCAGTCGCTCAGTCGTGTCCGACTCTTTGCGACCCCATGAATCGCAGCTAGGAGGGCATTGGCCCCATCCCCCTGTCCTCTGGGAAGACCTTCCAGGTCAGCCCCACATGGGGCTCTCACACTGCTGCCAGCTGCCCCACCTGAAAGCAACAGCCCCTTCTCAGAGCTTCTCAGACCATGGGAACAGCCACCCCAAGGGCATGGGGAACCCACTGCCTGGCCGGCTTGGCTCACGGATCCTTCTCTTGCTTCTAGTGCTGATGAACGGTTTGATGCTACGTTCCACACCAACGTGTTAGTGAATTCTTCTGGGCACTGCCAGTACCTCCCTCCAGGTAAGCACCACTCCCTTTTTCCTCTGCATTTAGACAGTGTGAGGGAGGTTTGGGTACCCAGTGGTACCCCCAGGGGCAGCAGCTAGCTCTGTGCTCTGGGCATCCTTACCACACATGCCTGCTGCTGTTGCCTTCTCCTTCACTCCCCTGTATATTCCCTGAATGTGGCAATGCTGTATTCCTATTTTTTATTTTTGTCTTGGGATCATGGTTCAAGCTGTCTTTGCCAACACATGCCCTCTGTCCTTATTGTCTGTCTTGTGTTCTTTAAATTTCTTCTACAACTAAAACAAGTCTCCCTTGTTAGGTCATTCCCATCCTCTTTACAATCTGCAAGCCAATCCCTTGGCCTTTTCTTCTCTCACAACCCCAGTTTTCCTTCCCACTGCACTGGATACCTGCGCAGGTGCTGCCCTCCAGGTGTTAACCTTGCTGGGCTGGCTTCTTGAGTGTGCACAGTAAAGCCCAGCGCATCTCGCTGGTTAGAGGTGAGAACTGATGATTTCTTCCTGAAAGCATGTCTCTCCTTCTCAGGCAGCTGATGGATAACTGCTTCCTTGGATTGAATCTCCTCCCACCATCCCATCATTCCTATCAGTTCACATGGCCCTGGGTCACTCATGAGTGAGCCATGTGGTAGGAGACTTGGGCTTCATGGCCTTGAGATACTAACAGATTTTTTAAAAACCTTCTGGATGGTTTTTCACATGTTCTTTCCCAGAGTTATTTCCGCTACTGCAACTGTTTGTTTAACTTCCTGCTCCCAGGCAGCCTGCAGCCACCACCCACCTCACCACCAGCCCACATACCACACACGTGTGCATAACACACACACACACCCCACATGAATACACATTACCCACCATACACATACATACACACACACGCCACACAAATAGACACATCACACAAAAGCATACCACACACTCATATCATTCACACACACACAGTGCTCACAGGAGAGCTGGCTTTGCCTACTGGGTGGTGGTTTTTGTGCTCTTCCAGGTTAACAGAGGATAAGCGCCCCAAAGGAAGGATCTGTGTTTATTCCTATTAGAACCACCACTCATCAACCAGGGGCCTGGCCCACGTGGAGGTAAACAAATGCGTGAGGGGTTGAACTGGTCACAGGCAGACACCATCCACTGTTGTCTGCGGAGATGGAAGGACTTCAGACTTCCAGGTTTTCTGTCTTACAGCTTGTGCTTCCTTGCTTCTTCTTCAACCCCTCCTCGCCTCCCTCAGGCCTTGCAAACCTTCTTCCTAACACAGAGCTCGGAGAGGGTCTTCCATCACTGGTACACTCTTTTACAGCAGGCATAGAAGTTGCATCTTTTATCATGAGGGCTGTTGTGGAAAATGATCTCCAACAGTCATCCATGTAGAAGAATATGGGGCTGTGGATTGTATTAAAGGTTGGGCCCATTTTCAGCCACAGGAGCAGCACTCCTGACCCACGAGTCCTCTGTACACCAGCACCTCTGGGCCCCGTACCTGTGTCCCAGCCTCCACGGCCCCTGAAGTCTGTCAGGAGGCCACACTGAGCTTTGACTGTGGGAGTCTCCCCTACCCTGGCTAGAGGGTGTGGGGCAGTCTGATTTGGGCAGCAGGCCTGTACCTGGGGTCACATAGACCTGTCTGGGAAGCTGCTCTGCTCTAGCAACTGAACAGGCAAAAGGTGTTTCAAGTGGAAGCTTTGAAATAGACTTGGTTATGAAATGACTTTTTTTCCCCCATCACATTTTTATTTTTTAACAGCATTATTGAGGTATTATAAATTACATAATTGATATGTATTATAAATTATGTATCATACAACTGACCCATTTTAGGTACATGATTCAATGATATTTAGTAAATTGACAGAGTTGTAGGACCACGACTGCAATCTAGTTCTAGAACATTTCCCATCACCCCCCTAAAGATCCTATTTGCAGTTAATCCCCACTCTCACTGCCAGCCGCCGGCAACCACTGACCTGCTTTCTGTCTCTAGTGAGTCTCTTTTTTTCTGGTCATTTCATAGAAATGGAATATTACAGCTACAGAGTTCATTTTCTACCGGCAATGAGGGTTTCAGGGGATCTAGCCCAATAATGAGAGGGCAGTGTCTGTAATGACTTCCAGATTCCTGCAGACATGGGATGTGATGCTGCAAATCCCATTTAAAGAGACTTCAGGAGACAGGAAATCTATTATCCTTTTCACAGTTTGGTTGTGGGTGAGGGGGTCCCTGAGTCCCTTCCTCCATTTACTTTTTTTTTTTAATTTGGTAGCAGATTTATAGAGCAGAGCCCTGTCCCTGAGAACACTGGGACCCTTAGCTATTTGTGCCATCACTGCCTCCTGGTCCTTCTCTGGGCAGCAGGGAGCACTTAGGCATAAATGGGCATAAAAGCCCACTGCTGCTGCTGCTGCTAAGTCGCTTCAGTCGTGTCCGACTCTGTGCAACCCCAGAGACGGCAGCCCATTTTCTGATGTTCAAAAGTTATTATTTAGGGAAAACAAACTTTATATCATAGCATTTGTACATAACAATGAGACAATGAATCCATGTAATTCCTTTGCATGTGTTTCAAATCCTAATGTTCACATACCAAACATCTTTATATCCTCTTAGCTATCTCTGCTCTGTAGAGTCTTTCCACTCACCTATTCTGTTCACAAACTCTCATTAAAACGTAATTTTAGAACATATTTATTTAAAAGATTATTTCCTTAAAAGTAAGAAAACCATCTTTGAATTTACAAAGAAAACAAGATCTCCCTTCTTCTACCTGTAAGTTAATAATGCCTAAAATAAATTGATTTTTCTTTGAGTATACAAAAGCATATCAAATTCCCAGTGCTAGCAATATATTGATATATCTCACTTCTAAAATGTGCACATCACTTGTGATTACTGGTTTTTTTAAATGAGCTATTCCTTTTACACAGTTGCCTTAAAAGTACACATCTTCTTGACTTTTACATTCATTTTGGCATTAATATGAAATATAATTTCTTTTGAATACACTTCAAAGAATGCTAGCAATGTAGGCAAGTAAATGCCTTCAATTACACTTGGAAATACTTGTCATTGCTATCACCTTGAATCAATGACTCAGCCTTCCCTTGCTCAGGCAAACACAATTGCCCTAGCATTAACATCAGGGAGGTTTTCGAAGAGAGTTGTTGTGTTGTGTTAGTCACTCAGTCGTGTCCGATTCTTTGTGACTCCCTGGACTGTAGCCCATCAGGTTCTTCTGTCCATGGAATTCTCTAGGCAACAATACTGGAGTGGGTTGCCATTTCGAAGAAAGGGAGATTACTAAAGCACAGAAAATCTCCTGGATGTTTTTGTGAACTTTTATTCCTCTCCAACCTCTGACTTGAGTCATTCCCCTGCTATTGCTAAATCCGGGTGATTCCTGTGCTGTTTTGATGTTTTCAAATATGAGTAAGGTGTTGCTATTCAGTTGCTAAGTCAGGCCCAGCTCTGCAGCCCCATGGACTGCAGCACACTAGGCTCCTCCGTCCACCACTATCTCTCAGAGTTTTCTGTTGAGTTTACATGTCTGTTGAGTTGGTGATACTATAAGGTATGGTGTTTAAAGTCAGGACTATCCTGGAAAATTTGTGAATCTGATTTAAGAGCAACAACCCAGATAGATGAATAAATAATATGATGTAAGGATGTCTTCACAACAGAAATTCACAATGTAGCCTGGAGCTTGTCACTGAGCTTAGACTCCTTTCTCAGTTTAAAAAAAAAAAAAAAAAAAAAAAAAGCAANTACTATAAGGTATGGTGTTTAAAGTCAGGACTATCCTGGAAAATTTGTGAATCTGATTTAAGAGCAACAACCCAGATAGATGAATAAATAATATGATGTAAGGATGTCTTCACAACAGAAATTCACAATGTAGCCTGGAGCTTGTCACTGAGCTTAGACTCCTTTCTCAGTTTAAAAAAAAAAAAAAAAAAAAAAAAGCAAGAGCCCTTGAATAATAATCAATATCCACAATTAGTGCTTATCAGTCAAACCCACTATCGCCTACTGGAAATGTAATTTGGGAGAAAAGCAGGCTATTATTCAAAAGGAAAGTGTGAATCTGATCTTTCCAGAAGAGCATTGTCTAACTCTGAATGTTCTTTTTCCCCTTTGGTTGCAGCCATGTATTAATAAAATAAAATAGAATGTCAGGTGGCATATTAAAAAGGAAAATATTACATGAACTATCTAAATCTTCTAATACCACCTCTTTGCCAAAGAGCTACTATTTCCTGATTGCTCTTTGTATCACAAGATTTAAATTGAAATTCATGTCAAAGCATATATAAGTCTCATAAAAATTCAATAGTACATCTTTTATTAGGAGAGTCCTGGATATCCTCAAGAGACATTAGGACCAGTCTGGAATTTAGGGCTCAGAAATGAAGCAAAACAGAGCCATGTGGTGTGGAGCTGCTATTAAGAGGAGTACAACTAACAGCTCAGGTCGTCTTCCATCAGAGGAGGTAGTGGTTAGAATTTTCCCCACTTGGGCATATTAGATTCAAAGAACTACTTGATTCTCTGCATTCTAAGACTATAGAAGTAGAAGTCAGGGCAAGTTGGGTTTAGACTGGGTTCCACCATAAGCTAGCTGTAAAACCTTCCAAATTAATGTATTAACTTATTCACCAATAATTTATGGACCAACCTTAACCCAGATGCTATTTAGTGCTGGAAACACAGATGAACCAAAGAGACAGAGCCTCTGCCCCCATGAAACTTACAACTGAGCTTGACTTAAAAGTACTGAAGATCATCATATAATGTGCAATAAATACTAGTAAATTAGGAATTCAAACAGGAAGTGGTAAATCAGAGAAGGTTTCTCTATGGAAGTGATATTTAGGCCAGTAGTTCTAAATTTTGCACATTAGAATCACCTGAAGAAGCTTTAAAAGCAATGAGTGCTTGACCATGTACCAGATCAAAGGAACTGAATCTAAAAATGAGATTCAGGTAGCATCATTTAACCTCAAATACACAGATGACACCACCTTTATAGCAGAAAGCAAAGAAGAACTAAAGAGCCTTTTGATGAAAGTGAAACAGGAGAATGAAAAAGTTAGCTTAAACTCAACATTCAGAACTAAGATCATGGCATCTGGTCCCATCATTTCATGGCACATAGATGGGGAAACAATAGAAACAGTGAGGGACTTTATTTTGGGGGGCTCCAAAATCACTGCAGATGGTGACTGCAGCCATGAAATTAAAANCTTAAACTCAACATTCAGAACTAAGATCATGGCATCTGGTCCCATCATTTCATGGCACATAGATGGGGAAACAATAGAAACAGTGAGGGACTTTATTTTGGGGGGCTCCAAAATCACTGCAGATGGTGACTGCAGCCATGAAATTAAAAGACACTTGCACCTTGGAAGAAAAGTTTTGACCAACCTAGACAGCATATTAAAAAGCACAGACATTACTTTGCAACAGAAGTCCATCTAGTCAAGCTATGGTTTTTCCAGTGGTCATGTATGGAAGTGAGAGTTGGACAGTAAAGAAAGCTGAGTGCCAAAGAACTGATGCTTTTGAACTGTGGTGTTGGAGAAGACTCAAGTGTCCCTTGGACTGCAAGGATATCATACCAGTCAATCCTAAAGGAAATAAATCCTGAATATTAATTGGAAGGACTGATGCTGAAGCTGAAGCTCTAATACTTTGGCCATCTGATGCGAAGAACTGACTCATTGGAAAAAAGCCTGATGCTGGGAAAGACTGAAGGCAGGAGGAGAAGGGCATAACAGAGGATGAGATGGTTGGATGACATCACTGACTCAATGGACATGAGTCTGAGTTAACTCCGGGAATTGGTGATAGACAAGAAAGCCTGGTGTGCTGCAGTACATGGGGTCACAGAGTCGAACAGGACTGAGTGACTGAACTGAACTGGGCATCATTTATTTAAATCTCACCTAAGTGATTATAATTTGAAGGAAGCATTAAGACCACAGATTTCAAATGATATTGGAAGGTAGGAAGAGGCTGAGTAGAGATTACAGAGGAAAGTTTTCAAAGCAGAAAGAATGATTTTGTCAAAGCCCTGAAAACTACCTGCAATTTAGGAAATAAGAGGAAAATACTGGGAGACAGATTAGGCACAGACACTGAAACTGTCTCTCCATAAGCAATCTGAAAAACTTGGGATTTTACCCTAAGTACAATGTAAGAGATGGGAATACCAGATCACCTGACCTGCCTCTTGAGAAACCTATATGCAGGTCAGGAAGCAACAATTAGAACTGGACATGGAACAACAGACTGCTTCCAGATCGGAAAAGGAGTACATCAAGACTGTATATTGTCACCCTGCTTATTTAATGTATATACAGAGTACATCATGAGAAACGCTGGGCTGGAGGAAGGAAGCACAGCTGGAATCAAGATTGCCAGGAGAAATATCAATAACCTCATATATGCAGATGACACCACCCTTATGGCAGAAAGTGAAGAGGAACTCAAAAGCCTCTTGATGAAAGTGAAAGAGGAGAGTGAAAAAGTTGGCTTAAAGCTCAACATGCAGAAAACGAAGATCATGGCATTTGGACCCATCACTTCATGGGAAATAGATGGGGAAATATTGTAAACAGTGGCTGACTATTTTTCTGGGCTCCAAAATCACTGCAGATGATGATTTCAGCCATTAAATTAAAAGACACTTACTTCTTGGAAGGCAAGTTATGACCAACCTAGATAGCATATTCAAAAGCAGAGAGATTACTTTGCCAACAAAGGTCCATCTAGTCAAGGCTACGGTTTTTCCAGTGGTCATGTATGGATATTGAGTTGGTCTGTGAAGAAAGCTGAGCACTGAAGAATTGATGCCTTTGAACTGTAGTGCTGGAGAAGACTCTTGCAAATCCCTTGGACTGCAAGGAGATCCAACCAGTCCATCCTAAAGGAGATCCATCCTGGGTGTTCATTGGAAGGACTAATGCTAAAGCTGAAACTCCAATACTTTGGCCACCTCATGCGAAGACTTGACTCACTAGAAAAGACTCTGATGCTAGGAGGGATTGGGGGCAGGAGGAGAAGGGGACAATAGAGGATGAGATGGCGGATGGCATCACCGACTCGATGGACATGAGTTTGGGTGAACTCTGGGAGTTGGTGATGGACAGGGAGGCCTGGCATGCTGCGATTCATGGGGTTGCAAAGAGTTGAACATGACTGAGCAACTGAACTGAACAATGTAAAGTTATTAAACAGAACTGACAAAACTAGTTTTCAAAGATTGCTTTAGGTCCTCTTCATAGAAAGCATCAGAAGGGTCAAAAGAGGAAAAAGGGATGANGATGCCATGATCTTCGTTTTCTGAATGTTGAGCTTTAAGCCAACTTTTTCGCTCTCCTCCTTCACTTTCATCAAGAGGCTTTTTAGCTCCTCCTCACTTTCTGCCATAAGGGTGGTGTCATCAGCATATCTGAGGTTATTGATATTTCTCCCGGCAATCTTGATTCCAGCTTGTGTTTCTTCCAGTCCAGCGTTTCTCATGATGTACTCTGCATATAAGTTAAATAAGCAGGGAGACAGTATACAGCCTTGACGTACTCCTTTTCCTATTTGGAACCAGTCTGTTGTTCCATGTGCAGTTCTAACTGTTGCTTCCTGACCTGCATACAGATTTCTCAAGAGGCAGGTTAGGTGGTCTGGTATTCCCATCTCTTTCAGAATTTTCCACAGTTTATTGTGATCCACACAGTCAAAGGCTTTGGCATAGTCAATAAAGCAGAAATAGATGTTTTTCTGGAACTCTCTTGCTTTTTCCATGATCCAGCGGATGTTTACAATTTGATCTCTGGTTCCTCTGCCTGTTCTAAAACCAGCTGGAACATCAGGGAGTTCACGGTTCACATATTGCTGAAGCCTGGCTTGGAGAATTTAGAGCATTACTTTACTAGCATGTGAGATGAGCGCAATTGTGTGGTAGAGTCCATGAATTTGCATCTCCAACATTGCCTAGGTGATACTAACGCTGGCAGGTAGAAGCATACTTGAAAACTAGATAAGATCTCTCTTCATTCTCTAATTCTATAGGAACATCAGTGTGCCATCTGCAGGAATTCACAGGAAAACATGTGCCAGTGCCAGAGAGAGATTTTAGTATAGCAAAATGAAAGAATTGTAAAATGAAAAAACAGAGATAGGTGAGTACAGGAATGACTGAGTTGTTTTATACCCTCAAAAAAATTTTTTTTAATGTTGGGTAATTGACAAGCATTTGTTGAACAGCTTCATGGAAAACATTGCATAGAAAAATCTGCAGTTCTCTCAAAGTTAAGTGTGCATATTCTCTTGATATTGCAGCTATTTTTGAACAACCTGTTGAAATTCAGATAATTCAGTTATTTAAGTATCATTCTTTCATTCACAAAGAAACCTTGAGGTAAAGATAAGCCACACAAACCAGCATTTTGTACCTTGCACACACACATGCACCCAGAACCAATTAAGGCTGTGAAAATAGACTTTTATTTTACTCATTATTTCATCTCATTCAGGCTTACTTTAAGAAGCACACAGCTCGTCATTTAAAGGAAGGTTTAAAGTTGAGCGGATTCACTTTCTTTAAAGTACATTATCATTATTAGTTATTGGCAACCAAAAAAGTACCCATGTACTTTCTTCCTAGACTTCTTAACTGCCACATTATCAAAGAAAATTTTTATTACATTTTTTCACAGAATTGTAAAAATAGATACAGTATTCAACCTCAACCAACCTCTTCTGTGGACGTTTCATGGATAAGTAAAGCCAATGCTTTGAAAAGGACACAGTAAACAAACTTGCCAAAACCATTTGAGAGAACTCTATCTACTCTTTCCATTTCTAAAGCAGCATAGTGATATTATTTATGCAGTTATAGCCATACAATCTTCCTCCAAAAATCCTAACCTTCTAACAGGTGGAGTGCACATTCAAAAGCAGTATTTACAAGGTTGCTGATTGAGGTGAGGGCATTATTTTTCTAAAAAATGAAATAGATCAAGGTGTCATAGAACCTTGCTAAAGTGAATAACAACTCCCCTGTCTGGGCTAGGCATTTGTTGTGATTTTTTTAATGTCACCAAATAAAGGTTTTAAGCTATCCAGGGACAAAGACCTGAAGATTTTTCTCTTATTCCTTGGTTTCCTACCCAAACACTGACATTGCTTCCAGCCTTCAACTGAAGGTGACAAGCTTTACTTCAAACATTGTAGGTCCAAGATCCCTAAGTTGATGAGCTTGTTTGGACACAATGGAGCACTCACAGACAAGCTCCTGTGCATGAAGGGCAGATGCTTCAAAGAGAGGAGGTCAACTGTCCACCCCCACCCTTTTTTTTTTAACCTCCCAGCTGCAGAAGCCATGAGTCTTACTTAGGTGATATCCAGCCATGGCTCTCACCTCATGTGAGGTGAGTTCCGTGCGACACCCAAACCTCAGCTAACATGACAGGGCAGCTCCTCTCCACTCTCTGGTAAAAACATTATGCTCTAAAGAAGCAGAATTTCTGGACAATGAGGTGCTTCTCACAGGAGTTTTGGGAGAATCATGTGTCCTATTCTCTTGCTGAGTAACAAGAGACATAAAATCTTGTTGTGCTTTAATGTTTCTTAGTCCATTTGTTTCCCATGAAAAAGAAAAAAGTATTACTTTTTTTACAATAGGATTTTCAGTCTATTAATTTTAATTATATATTCTTCAGTCCCATGAAGGGGAATCTGACTGAGATCTCTTATTACAAAATGGCTAACAAAGATATAAATAACAGAATGTTCTGAATCAAAATCACAGAAGAAAACAGAGGTGCAGAGCTTCTCTAGTAGCTCAGACAGTAAAGAATCTGCCAGCAATGCAGGAGACCCCTGGAGAAGGGATCCCTGGGGAGGGAAGATCCCCTAAAGAAGGGAATGGCTACCCACTCTTGCCTGGAGAATTCCATGGACAGAGGAGCCTAGGGGGCTACAATCCATGGAGTCACAAAGAGTTAGCTAACACTTTCACAGTTTCATTTTTTCAAACAGAGGTACAGAAACCTATATGCATGTGATATGTAGATAGAAGTAAACAACATTTTTTAAAACAACCAATTAGAAAGGTATGTTAATTTGGGTCCTCTGAGAAACAGACATCAAGAGAGGATTAGATCTCTGAATCACTTTGCTGTCCAACTGAAACACAACATTGTAAATCAACTATACTTCAATTAAAAATTAAGAAATTTTTTAAAAAACAGGATTAGATGTGCAAGAGATTTATTAGGATAATAGAGTTTCCATTTCCCTACCTTATCTACCCAGCCCCAGTCCTGATTCTTGCATAGTAATCTTCTTTCCAGCAGTACATTTCAGACGAAAAAGGAGAGTATTGACTCAGGTGCATTAATAATACCACTACTGATATTCATTGAATTTTATTGGGTTCCCGGCACTACCATGCATATATTTTACATGCTCTGTGTCACTTAATTCTCATACTCAACCTGTGTGGTGTGTGCAGGAGCTCTGTTTCACTCTTACTTAACAGATAAAGAAATTTGTTTAGGCAGTTTGCCAAAAGTACAGCCAGTCAATGGTAAGTAAGATTTTAGTTTGGATAGTCTGATACCATAGTCCTTTCCTTAAACTGAACTGTATCTCCAAACAAATTAAAATGATCAGTAATTGATGACCATGCACTGATTGGACATCTACTGTGTTCTCAGTGCTGTGAAGGATACTAAAGAACAGGAATCCTGGCATTTATGACCATACAGTATAAAGATGAAACAAGGAAGACAAATCTCTTATAGATAAATGATATGAGACTATATATAATTAAGTACTAAATTATATGGCTCATTCTGGAAGTGCTGTGGGAGTTCAGATAAAAGATGATTAAATAAGTGCATAAGTGAGACAGAGCAGAATTCCTAAGGAGACGGGATTGGAACTGCTCTTTGGATCTTGCATAAAGTTTAAACAAGCAGAGCAGAAAGGAAGGCCTTATAGCCCAAGACAATAACAGGAGTAAAAATTTGAGGGCAGAAATGACTGACTCATTCCCAGGACCAGGAGGCACAAGACAGGTAATAGATCTATCCAATTACATTGAAAGTTTGAGAAAGTCAGGTCCTCATAAATGTGCATAAATATGTGAATCAATGAATAAGTGAACAAGTAAATGATGAGTATATTTTCAAAATTATAAAAGGATGAAGGTAAAATTCCCTCTTTAAATTCAATTTTCTCTCTTTTTACTGTGCCTTTAAATTTAATGATAAAATGTCATGAAAAGGTTAAAACAGAAAACGAAATCTCTGGAGTATACCTTCTATTTTGACAGGATTCACTTCAAAACATACCTCTAAAAATCAGACACCTAGCATCCTAATAGAAAATGCTCCTTTAGTTATCTATGTATGTCTATAAAATTTCTCTGATTTCAGCCATACAGTGATTTTAATTTTAAAAACTCATTAACAATATCTCTTACTGAATCTGAATCTTAAAAAGAAAAATTATCTCAAGGGAAAGAACATCAGAAAAGTATTAGAAACATAAAGTAACAAAATTAATTATATATTTTGTATGGGAAAAAAGAAACAGAAACATCTAAGTATTTTCTTTGAAATACATGAGAAATATTCCCTAAATTAACTGGGGAAGTTAATGGTAACTTGAGAAGTCGATTTAAAATTTCTAATGTGAAGTATTTTTCTAGGCTTGAAGGAATCGGGGTCAGAGAATAGAGACTCTTTCTTTATCAAGCAATAGATCATGCAATGACAGCCATGTGAACACACACATATCTTCAGAATCTCAAGGCTGCAAGAAGGTCAGCATGTGGCTCTGTGTTCTTTATTTCCTATCTCCAGTCAACCTTAGGATGTTTTATGTGTAACAATGGGAGGGGGGAAAAAAGCTTTAAAACGACATCTGGCATGGGGGGGAATTCCCTTGGCTTTGTTGAAATTATCATTACCATTCAGTTTATACTAATCATTTGGCCAGTTGTCTACTCCTATGTATAAAACATCCAGCAAAAAAATTGCCATAGGTGAAAAGGTAATGCAGACCGCATGCTTCCCTACCATATAAAGTCAGTAACAGGGAATGCAATCAGCAAATTAGCAAACTGTGTTAAAAGAATGCCATAACCAATCAAGTTCAGAACTTCCAGGGCTGGGATATCAACTGTGGCACCGCGGTACTGCTTTGTCAACAAGGATTCCCATGACAACATGAGACCGCAATTCCCAGTTAAAACATTTTTAAAATTTAAACCAATTCAAAGGCTACACAAATTATGTTTTCTCAACCAGGGAAGCTCCACTGACTCTTTGGATTGACAAGAAGACTTATTTAGAATGATACCTCCTAAAGTGTGTTAAATGATACCTTAGTTTCAAAGCATGTTCAGAGCTGTGACAGAAAGAAATGGTCCCGTGATTAAAGGCTTGATGAAACAAATGTCTTTACTACTGGGATCCCCACACTTCTTCATATGATGGTGTGCATTATTAATATGAAGAGGGAATAGTATGTAACATTTTTCCAACTTGATTGACTATAGAACTCATTTAAATTGAGCACAGGGTAGCTTTCCAAGAAGTATAATTTAAGCACTTTTTTAGAAGAGAAGGAGAGGAGAAAAACACATAATCACTAAAGATGAGGCAACTCATTTTGAAACTGCTAAAACAACATAGACTGTTTTCCATACATGTATGTATATGTTTAAAATAAAACTACAAAATTCTTCAATGCCAAAATACACTTGAGTCTGACAAAAATATGATTTTTTAAGGGTACTATGCTGTTCCAACTTCCTTTTCAATTACCTTATACATTCTTCAGGTAGAAAAGTGTTTTGTTTTAAGTAGAATTTTGTGTGGAAGATAAAATATTACAGAATTTAAAGTGACATTTTAAAATTAAATTCTTCAGAAGAAAAATGCCTAAGATGAAAAAATGTATCATAAATGAGAACTTGAGAAAAAATCTGATATTTTACCATCCTTAAACTTCTACTAGTTTCCCTAATAAAAGCAATCATTTAAAATATATCAAAATTTTTATAATTATTTTCTATCAGTTGCTAAGGAATAGAAATTAAAACTACACTTAACTATAATCTGGCCAAGATATTTACTATTCCTTGAAAATATTAATTTCACAATTTAGAGCATCTTACATTTTCTATAAAATAAGATAATACTAAATCTATGGATACATACTATTTTGAGCAACAGAAATACTATATAGTTTAGATCTTTAAAAATTTTAGTTACATCAGAAAATTTTCATGAAGAATTAACTTCATGAAATTACAGAATTATAAGATTTCTTCAAGAATTACAAATAATATTTTGAATATTTTATAATCATATTCAAACAGAGAAACAACTGCTATTTTAAAGAATAGTAATTTCCAAAATGAATTCAAAGATGAAATAGGGGAGAGGACCTACTTGGATTTCATAGAAAAGTGAGTGGAAGAGTAAAAGACGATGCTATGTCAACAAGTGCCTCCTTCATAGCTCAGTTGGTAAAGAATCTGCCTGCAATGCAAGAGACCCAGGTTCGATTCCTGGGTTGGCAAGATCCCCTGGAGAAGGAAATGGCAACCCATTCCAATATTCTTGCCTGGAGAATCCCATGGCCAGAGGAGCCTGGCAGGCTAGAGTCCATGGGGTTGCAAGAGTCAGACATGACTTAGCAACTAAACCACCACCATGTCAACAAAGTAAGAGAGTCAGAGAAATAGGACATAAGTGTGGGTCAGGGAAGAGAGTAACCCAGGCCTTAAATGTTCTGAAGCTTATTGGCAGTGGAATATAAAGGTAGTGTTTGATGTAAGACAAAAAGTTACAGACAATGGGTTGCTTATGTCAATTTAAATAAAATTCAGACTATAATATATCCCTGATGTATTTCCCCAGATCTTTATTGGTTCAATTCAAAAAATAAGTATTTACTTTGCAAAGCATTTTTATTTTAAAAGTAAGAAAGCACAAAGAATGCTATAGAAGCAAAGCATTTCTTATTTTTCTTGCATAAATAGCCGAGGAAATAAAGAACTCAATAAATTTCCAAATGCTTGGATTTTAAAGTATCTTGCAACAACTGGATTTGATTTTGAAACTGGTTAATTCAGCAGTTGGGAGCCTAAGTTCCTTCCTCTTCTCATTTCAGCCACCCTCAACTATCCAACAGAAGAGCTGGCTCCATCCTTAGACATAGAACAGTAGGGCAACCAACAGTTTCAGGAAAATATCCAGACATGACAATATTCAGAGATAGTTTTTCTTCTGTGGAATTCTCTTAGAAGTGAGGAAAACTCTTTCCAGATCCTCCTAGAAGAATTCCCCTAATAATAGTTTACTAGCCAAGGTTGATTCATGAAACCATTCTTCAAAGAATTACTATCCTGAATCCAATGAGTCCTCTGCTAAAGCTGCAGTGGTGATCAGCTTTTGCAGAGGTACATGGCTGGTTGAGGAAGAGGTAGATATCTGGAAATGAGTTTTTTTAAAGGGTTCACTCAGGAAGAAGAAAGAATGAAAGCTAGATAGAAACCAACAGTGTCCTTCATACATGTACCTGTTGTCTAACTTTTTAAAGACAAAAGATAAATAATAATTTTGGAGTTTACACAGTAACACTAAAGAAAGCTTAACTTAAATATCTGAAAGAACATCCCATATTTGAATAAGTTTCCTCTTCTGAGAAAGCCAGTAAACTCCTGAGAACTCAGTTTCTGGGAACCTCATTTCTTGAACATTTACTCTGGTATCCTGGTTCTTTCCTGCAAAGAGCCTACCACAAAGATCTATGCAGTCACTCATTTAAGAATAATGACAATGCTCTCAGGCAGTTAATCTCCTCTGCTTCCCAAGGAAAGACAAATGTGACATAGTGATGTTAGTGGCTCCCAGAAGTCTGCCAGGGCCCCCTCTCCCTGCATGCTCCTGAGAACTCCAGTATCGATCTGTTCAGTGTCCCATTCTTGTCCTGATGACCCATTGTTTACTGTTAGTAACATATCCCTGTTAAGACTGTCATAAGTAATTAATCTGCTGGTGGGTAAATTTAGCTAAAGAAAAATTGCCTCTATGGGAGTCATATTTAAAAACACAGAGGTGAAATTATCTTTCAGTTCCACACAGCATGAAACTTGAGCAGTCACTAAGATCTGATGAGATCAGAAGTGATACCAAATGGCATTTCCCAATGACAAAGTACTATTACAACATGAAGACAATTTCAGTCAACAAGCCTAAAAGATAGGAGATGGTATCCACAGGTATCTTCCTGCTTCAGCCTGTTGTCCCACCCGAGCCTCATCCCTAGTGGGGAGGGTATTTAATCTCAATAATTCACAGAAGCTTTCTATGAGAACTAATGAACAATAGTGAGACAAATTGTTTCTTTATCTTGTATGTTCTCTCTTTTCAGAAATACATGGATCGATGTGAAATAGGGCTTAACAGATGGAGCACAGGGGATGGCAATAGGACTAAGTAGAGAAAGGAATAGGAAAGAGGAAAGAAATAAAAGGATAGGGACTTCTAGTACTTGTGAGAAGTTTGTGCAATAAAGAAAAAAAAAGATTTGCACACTGCTTTATGTCCTGGTGGTAGTGGTTTAGTTGTTAAGTCACGTTTGACTCTTTGCAACCCCTTGGACTATAGGCCACCAGACTCCTCTGTCCATAGGATTTCCCAGGCAAGAATACTGGAATGGGTTGCCATTTCCTCCTCTAGGGGATCTTCCTGAACCAGGGATTGAACTCCAGTCTCCTGCATTGCAGGCAGTCTTTTGTATTGCAGGCAGTCTCCTGAATTATAGGAAGTCTCCTTAATTGCAGGCCCGTATTTTACCAACTGAGCCACCAGGGAAGCCCCTAGTCAATCCTAATTAACAGTAGATGTTTCCTGATGATAGACAAAGTCTACGAGCCTCTTCAATGCATCACAACAAAGACACACCTATCATAGGGAAAATTCACTCATGGTTCAAATTCCAGCTACTCTCAAAGTTCAGTTCTGGCTTCAGGATTGGGGATAGTGTGGACAGTTGGTTTCCCCTTCACACGTAGGACGGTATTTAGCCTTTTGCAACCTCTCTCATTAGCTAGAGAATGATGTTTACTCCAACGTCTAAGAGGCAATGAGGCAAACTGCAGCTAGGTATCCCCACAGGCAAGCCTACAGCTCACATTGGTTCCAGAACGTTGGTCAAGTAACAGCTTTAGTACTAAGCAAACCATGCCTCTATCATCTTCATCTTTTTTAGAAAATAAAAGCTTCCAAAGACTCCCTGTTAATAATAACTGATAGGAGGTACTTGAAAGTCCAATTGTCAGTTCAGTTCAGTTCAGTCACTCAGTCGTGTCTGACTCTCTGTGATCCCATGAATTGCAGCACGCCAGGCCTCCCTGTCCATCACCAACTCCCGGAGTTCACTCAGACTCACGTCCATTGAGTCAGTGATGCTATCCAGCCATCTCATCCTCTGTCATCCCTTTCTCCTCCTGCCCCCAATACCTCCCAGCATCAGAGTCTTTTCCAATGAGTCAATTCTTCGCATGAGGTGGCCAGATTACTGGAGTTTCAGCTTCAACATCATTCCTTGCAAAGAAATCCCAGGGCTGATCTCCTTCAGAATGGACTGGTTGGATCTCCTTGCAGTCAGTCCAAGGGACTCTCAAGAGTCTTCTCCAACACCACAGTTTAAAGACATCAATTCTTCGGCACTCAGCTTTCTTCACAGTCCAGCTCTCACATCCATACATGACCACAGGAAAAACCACAGCCTTGACTTGATGGACCTTTGTTGGCAAAGTAATGTCTCTGCTTTTCAATATGCTATCTAGGTTGGTCATAACTTTCCTTCCAAGGAGTAAGCGTTTTTTAATTTCATGGCTGCAGTCACCATCTGCAGTGATTTTGGAGCCCAAAAAGATAAGGTCTGACACTGTTTCCACTGTTTCCCCATCTATTTGCCATGAAGTGATGGGACCAGATGCCATGATCTTTGTTTTCTGAATGTTGAGCTTAAGCCAACTTTTTCACTCTCCTCTTTCACTTTCATCAAGAAACTCTTTAGTTCTTCTTCACTTTCTGCCATAAGGGTGGTGTCACCTGCATATCTGAGGTTATTGATATTTCTCCCAACAATCTTGATTCCAGCTTGTGCTTCTTCCAGTCCACCGTTTCTCATGATGTACTCTGCATAGAAGTTGAATAAGCAGGGTGACAATATACAGCCTTGATGTACTCCTTTCATTATTTGGAACCAGTCTGTTGTTCCATGTCCAATTCTAACTGTTGCTTCCTGACCTGCATACAGGTTTCTCAAGAGGCAGGTCAGGTGATCTGGTATTCCCATCTCTTTTAGAATTTTCCACAGTTTATTGTGATCTACACAGTCAAAGGCTTTGGCATGGTCAATAAAGCAGAAATAGATGTTTTTCTGGATAGGAGGTACTTGAAAGTCCAGTTGTAGTGCCATGTTATAGGGGAGGACACTGATCAGCAGGTTTAACTGCATTGATTGGCTCCAATTAAAATAATGTTTAACTTCAAGTCTGTACAAGTCAGAGGTAAACTCTGTTACCTAAGAAACATTGTATGGCATGCTTTTGTTCATTTAATGATTAGCAAATATATATTAAATAAATATTTCTATGTGCCAGTAATTGTTGTAGGTATTGGGCATACTGTTAAATGAAACTGACTTCTCTGCAGCTAAATGGAGACAAACAAAATCAAAGCAACTCTGAAGTTTACATAGAAACAGTAAGGAAAGCCTTACATCCACATAAAAAATGATTTTACATCTAAATATCTTTCCATCTGAATCACTGTTTCTATCTGAATCTTTCAGAACATTTTAGCAAAGATACCACGTTACGTGATAAACAAGTTATGCAGTGTAAATGTAACCAAAGAGTTCAAATGACAATATAAATATTGGGCAGTTTTAGGAGTGTATAAACAAAATATGGAATTCCAATTTAGCTATTTCAAATCCTGAAAGATGATGCTGTGAAAGTGCTGCACTCAATATGCCAGCAAATTTGGAAAACTCAGCAGTGGCCACAAGACTGGAAAAGGTCAGTTTTCATTCCAAACCCAAAGAAAGGCAATGCCAAAGAATGCTCAAACTACTGCACAATTGCACTCATCTCACACGCTAGTAAAGTAATGCTCAAAATTCTCCAAACCAGGCTTCAGCAATACGTGAACTGTGAACTTCCAGATGTTCAAGCTGGTTTTAGAAAAGGCAGAGGAACCAGAGATCAAATTGCCAACATCCCTGAGGACTTCCCTGGTGGCTCAGATGGTAAAGCGTCTGTCTACAATGCAGGAGACCTGGGTTCGAGCCCTGGGTTGGGAAGATCCCCTGGAGAAGGAAATGGAAATCCACTCCAGTACTATTGCCTGGAAAATCCCATGGACAGAGGAGCCTTGTAGGCTACAGTCTATGGGGCCGCAAAGAGTCGGACACGACTGAGCGACTTCACTTTCACTTTGCTGAATCATTGAAAAAGCAAGAGAGTTTCAGAAAAACATCTATTTCTGCTTTATTGACTATGCCAAAGCCTTTGACTGTGTGGACCACAATAAACTGTGGAAAATTCTGAAAGAGATGGGAATACCAGACCACCTGACCTGCCTCTTGAGAAACCTGTATGTAAGTCAGGAAGCCACAGTTAGAACTGGACAGGAAGCAACAGTCTGGTTCCAAATAGGAAAAGGAGTACGTCAAGGATGTATATTGTCACCCTGCTTATTTAACTTATATGCAGAGTACATCATGAGAAACGCTGGGCTGGAAGAAACACAAACTGGAATCAAGATTGCCGGGAGAAATATCAATAATCTCAGATATGCAGATGACACCACCTTTATGGCAGAAAGTGAAGAATTAAAGAGCCTCTTGATGAAAGTGAAAGAGGAGAGTGAAAAAGTTGGCTTAAAGCTCAACATTCAGAAAACGAAGATCATGGCATCCGGTCCCATCACTTCATGGGAAACAGTGAAACAGTGGAAACAGTGGCTGACTTCATTTTGTGGGGCTCCAAAATCACTGCAGATGGTGACTGCAGCCAATAAATTAAAAGACGCTTACTCCTTGAAAGAAAAATTATGACCAACCTAGACAGCATATTAAAAAGCAGAGACATTACTTTGCCAACAAAGGTCTGTCTAGTCAAGGCTATGGTTTTTCCACTAGCCATGTATGGATGTAAGAGTTGGACTACAAAGAAAGTTGAACACCAAAGAACTGATGCTTTTGAATTGCGGTGTTGGAGAAGACTCTTGAGAGTCCCTTGGACTGCAAAGAGATCCAACCAGTCCATCCTAAAGGAGATCAGTCCTGAGTGTTCATTGAAGGACTAATGTTGAAGCTGAAACTCCAATACTTTGGCCACCTGATGCATAGAGCTGACTCATTTGAAAAGACCCTGATTATAGGAAAGACTGAAGGCAGGAGGAGAAGGAGACAACAGAAGATGAGATGATTGGATGGCATCACCGACTCAATGGAGATGAGTTCAAGTAAACTCCAGGAATTAATGATGGATAGGGAGGTCTGATGTGCTGCAGTCCATGGGGTTGCGGAGAGTCGGAGATAACTGAGCAACTGAACTGAACTGAAACAAAACTTGCTTTTAGAGGCTAGTGGATGAACCATCTCTCCATAGCTAGATTCAGACATTCCCATTTTATAGACCAGGACATAGAGAGGATGTATTTGCAGAAAATCATTCAGCTACCACATGTTGGGCCAGAATCTTTCCCAGGTCAGCTAGTGTCCATTTTTACCTCAGGCCATCTCCCTTTAGGCCTTTACTCCTATCTTTTGATTATCACCTAATTTCTTCAACTTTGTCCATAATTTTCTGAGCAAGGAACAGCATATTGAAATAAATCTACATGAACTACAGATACCAAGTTAAACATAAAGCAAAGATGATTAGAATTTCTGAGGTTCCACGAATGCATGCTAGATCACTTCAATTATGTCTGACTCTTCGTGACCTCACAGACTTTAACCCACCAGGCTCCTCTATCCATGGGATCCTCCAGGCAAGAATACTGAAGTGTGTTGCCATGCCCTCCTCCAGAGGATCTTTCCAATCCAGAGATTGAACCGGCATCTTTTACGTCTCATGCATTGGCAGGCAGATTCTTTACCAGTAGTGCTAACTGGGAAGCCCCTTGTTGAAATAACACTGGCAGTTGAAAGTTGAAAATAACACTTGTAGTAAGTTTAGTTCCCCAGATTTTTTCAACTTTAACACACAAACTAATCCACATTAAAGAATACCCTCCTAGACATTTCAAGGCCAGTCTAAGCAAGTGTTCCTCAGAGTTTTAAGTATTTGTCATTGTTTCCCAAAGCCACTGCCTAAACTTAAACCCTTGGCCCCTTTTTTTTTTTTTAAGTACTGGGATAGTCATTCCTCCATGTTTTCTTCAAACCCCATCTCCCTATCCTGGACAGCTACTATCTACTATCAACAAATCCATGCTTATCTCTTGATTGCATCTTCTTCCAATTTGAGGATGGTTTCTGCCACAACAGCTCATCTCATCTTGTTTTCACCTTATAGGTCAGTGGCTCTCATACTCTAGGGTGCCTCGGAATCACCATGAGGGCTTGTTAAAACAGATTTCTAGACCCTCACCCCCAGTTTCTCATTCTGTTGGTCTATGATGGGTCTTGAGAATTTGCATTTGTAGCAAGTCCCCAGGCAATGCTAATGCTAATGTGATCCAGGGACCACTCTTTGAGAGCCACTGCTCTAATTCAGTGGTGCTCAATAATGACTACATATCTGAGTCCTCTGAAGAGATTTTTTAAATGGACAAATCCAATTTCTCCAGAGATTCTGGTTCAAATGACAGACCAGTGTAGGGCCCAAACATCATTAAAGAAAAAAAAAAAAAAACCACGTTGTACACCTATGAGAACAGGTCAAATTTTTAATTGTGGCAATACGGAATGCTGACCAAGATGCAGGAACATGGGATGCATCATGCTTTGCTGGTGGAGTTGTAAATGGTACAGCCATGATGGAAATGGCTTGATAGTCTCTTTAATAAACTAAACGTACACTTACCATGCAGTCCAGTTATTGCACTCTTGGGTATTTATTCCAGAGAAATGAGCACATGTCAACACAAAAACCTCTACATGATAGTTCATAGCAGTTTTATTTGTAAGGGGCCCAGAATGAAACAACCAAAATGACTTTCAAGAAGTAAATGGTTAAGCAAACAGTGGTATGCCTACATCCAGTGATACTACTCAGCAACTAAAAGAATGAACTAATAATGCAGGCAAAATCTTGGACTACTCTCAAGGGCATTACTCCAAGTTTATAAAAAAAAAAATGTTGAATACCGTGTGATTCCATTTACACCACACTTCTGAGATGATGAAATTATAGAGACGGAAGTGCAGTCAGGAGTTAGCAATCATTGGAGGGTGAGAGTGACTAGAAAGAAGCAGCACAGCACAGAGAAGATCTTTATGGTGAAGGGCTAGCTCTCTTTCTTGACTGTGGTGGTGGTTACAGAAATCAACACTTGATAAATGACATAGAACTATACACAAGTATTATATCAATGTCAGTTTCCTGGCTTGGATACTGTACTACATTTTTGT
Organism: Oreotragus oreotragus; assembly: GCA_006410675.1. Lineage (NCBI taxonomy): Eukaryota > Metazoa > Chordata > Mammalia > Artiodactyla > Bovidae > Oreotragus > Oreotragus oreotragus. The sequence continues at coordinate 102,850 of SJYX01017079.1, forward strand.
AAGATGTAACCATTGAGGGAGAGCTACGTGAAGTGTACACTGGTTTTCTCTATACTACTTTGCAACTTCCTGTGAACCTATAATTATTTCGAAATTTAAGGTTTAAAAAAATAAAAAGCCTTTCCCTGAGCAGCCATGGTTTGGAAACACAAACACAGCTCTGGCTGATGACCATCCCTATGCTTCTGTTTGAAGACTCTGTCTTTCCTGGGGCCTCTGCACTGCTCGGCCCATGCCTGGTTCAAATCTGTATAGATTACTTCTTTTACAATTATCAATACTGGCTGACCTTTTCACAGGCTGCTGTAGAGAACTAATTGCTATTACCTGTTAGAAGAGTCAACTGGGCAAAATCTGTCAAGACCCTTAAAAATATTTACAAACTCTCAGCCAGTATTTCCCATCCTAGGAATCTATCTTAAGGAAAACACTGGATATGCAATCAAAAGACTTAGAGCAGTTCAAATCGCAATAGCAAAACATTGAACACACTAAATAGGTCAATAAATGTGGATACAGCTATATGCTAAAATGAGTTAAATAAAGTTACTGGTAAATATTTGTTAAATCTTATAAAGAATGATCTCAAAAATTGTATGTGTATTTTATCTTCAGTTACATTAATTTTAATTTACAAAGAAAACATGCTAAAATGTAAATGGAGATAATTGTGAGTGATTGGATTATAAGTGATTTTGAATTTTCTTTAAGTTTTTCTGAATGCTCTAATTTCATATGATGAGCATGAACTTTTCACCACGGTGGTGTCCCTCACACTGCCTCATTCATCTTAATAATCTAAAGATCTTCCAGTAATTATAGTTCAGAGATGTGCTCTGTTTTGGAGTTTTCAGCACCACATGTCTAAATCTCTTATTTTAACCATTTGAGAAACAGATGTGCTCTAAAAGTGTTACAGAGTAACTAGAACCACTGGAGTCTCAAATTCCAGTTCAGCTCTCACACTCACTGCACTGACTTGGCAGATCAGTGACCTCAGTATTCTCATGTGTGAATTGACATCACTGAACCAGATGATCCCTAAAAGTTGTCTGATGGAGTCCATCTTGTTTTCTAACCTTAAGATAGTTACCTCTGCATAGACACAAGAAACTGGGCTACTCCTGCTGTTGCAAGCTCTTTCCTAGCAGCATGGATCCTGGATATACATTTTTAAGGACGTTAGATCAAATAAGTGACACCTGGACTTCAGACATCAACTCCTGATTTCTTATCAAAATGAAAATGCAGAGAAATGTGCACTTAAAATATTATAATTTAAGTTCAAATTTCCTCAAGTCAGGTACATAGTTTCTTGGATAGATTTGCACCAGTATAAAGAGTCAGGGGACCGATCATAAGACAGTTTGGGGCTTATGGACACTCATTTGACAAGACTCCAGTTAAACTTCCAAGAATGTTGTAAACATTGCAGGTAAGTAAACTCATGGGGCACATCTATAACAAAGTGCCTCTGTGACTGGCTATAGACTTTTTTGTTATTTTATTTGTTGATGATTGAAAATTGACCATGAGAAATCTCAGAAGGAAGAAGAGACAAGAGCCTGTACTTGATGGACTGGTTAATTTAGATTGCAATCCAGAGCATACATTTTACTTATAATGCGTCAAACTTTGAAAATTTTTCAAAATGAAGAAACACAAGTCAGAATTAAAATATGAGGATTATAATTTATACAGAACTTCACTGGGGATATATTTTTCTTATTATTTGTATAGTTAGTACTAATGATTAATAATATTCATCAAGCATGATTATCTACATTGTATAAGGCAGTCAGTTCAGTCACTCAGTCGTGTCCGACTCTTTGTGACCCCATGAATTGAAGCACACCAGGCCTCCCTGTCCATCATCAACTTTCGGAGTTCACTCAGACTCACATCCATCGAGTCAGTGATGCCATCCAGCCATCTCATCCTCTATCGTCACCTTCTCCTCCTGCCCCCAATCCTTCCCAGAATCAAAGTCTTTTCCAATGAGTCAACTCTTCACATGAGGTGGCCAAAGTTCTGGAGTTTCAGCTTTAGCATCATTCCTTCCAAAGAAATCCCAGGGCTGATCTCCTTCAGGATGGACTGGTTGGATCTCCTTGCAGTCCAAGGGACTCTCAAGAGTCTTCTCCAACACCACAGTTCAAAAGCATTGATTCTTCAGCGCTCAGCTTTCTTCACAGTCCAACTCTCACATCCATACGTGACTACTGGAAAAACCATAGCCTTGACTAGACGGACCTTTGTTGGCAAAGTAATGTCTCTGCTTTTTAATATGCTGTCTAGGTTGGTCATAACTTTCCTTCCAAGGAGTAAGTGTCTTCTAATTTCATGGCTGCAATCACCATCTGCAGTGATTTTGGAGCCCCAAAAAATAAAGTCTGATACTGTTTCCACTGTTTCCCCATCTATTTCCCATGAAGTGATGGGAC
>SJYX01017080.1:0-12659 GCA_006410675.1 Oreotragus oreotragus
ATTTTTTTACACGAACTCCCAAACATGAACCCCCCTCCCACCTCCCACCCCACATCATCCCTCCAGAAAGAGGCTGTGGACAGGTGTCTCTCATGGTAGGGCCTACGTGGCTCTCCCAGTCCAGTGCAAGGTGAACATGCAGGCGCTGGCGGTGGAGAAATCAACCTCCCCTTCCCACCAGGCTACAGGCCCCACTTCCAACAAAGGGGGGCTCCCTGAGACACTGCAGCCCCTACTCCAGGGCGGGTTCGGAACCTGGATCCAGGGCAGGGCGGAGGCCCCTGCCGACTGGTCACTCGGAGCACCGGGGCGCTCGGGGCCAGGGCAAATTGGTGGTCTGTGTCTCACACCTGCACCCCAGTGAGGAGCGGGGGTTCACAGTGGAACACAGGCCTCCTCTTGCTGATGCAACCCGGCCACCGCCCTGGGACAGCCATCCTGGGTGGGGTGGGGAGGGGAAGGCTCGCAGCGCCGGCACTCAGTGGCAGGGAGGGGGCGCCCATACCCCACCCTGGTGAGGAGACCCCACACGTGAGCTGAGGCTCCTTACTGCCCTTGCTTCACAGTTCTGTTGCACTTCACGGACGAAACACAAATCCCACAACAGAAGGGCTAAGAATTATAAGACTGACGCCTCAGAGCATCCGTCTCCAAGTGCAGGGCCTTCTGGGCACCAGGCTCTGCGTGTCTGCACAGGTCACATGCCCTTTCAGCCAGCCCTGGAAAGGCTTTTTTCTTTTACTTTAAAATCACTGTTAGTTCGATCAAAAGGTCATAGACACTTGTCTTTCTCCAAATTAGCCGAGGGATCCTGACTGTATCAACAGATGCTTCCCAGGAGTGAGAACAGTAAGAAGCCCTGCCAGCCCCCGAGTCTCTGGCTCTGATAAACATTGATCTGCACGTGTGCTTTTCATAACCAATTAAATTCAAATACCATTTTAAGTTAAAACACCGTTTCTGTTTACTAAGAGAGTTACATGCATATTGTTTTTTAATCTTTTTGTTTTGTACAGGGGCATGGATGATGAATAAGGCTCTTATAGTGTCAAGAGAACAGCCACCGAAGGGACTCAGCCATCCATATACATGTCTCCATCCTCCCCAAATCCATGATTCCTAGGTAAAAAGCTCCTGTATGCATTATATGTTCCTCGAAGTAATCAAAGCCCTGAAATTCTCTATAAATTTAACACTAATAATAACCGACCATTGTTACTGTTACAGGATATCCACGTTATAAATTTTTCTAGGGTCTGATTTCTGAAGGGCTCCACATGTTCTTTCGAACTTTCTTTAAAGCTCATGGATAGATTGAATGACTGAACAATATCTTAAAAGTTGATGAGTAAACTAGGAAGAATGTGGTGAAGCAAAGATACTCATCTCCTCAACATTTTCCAAAACCAGTCTTGATTCAGAAAGTTGGAAAAGTAGCAGACACACTGAAATGACTATTTGGGTATTTCTTCAGGGTGTCATTCAGCAGATAGAAGAAACCAAGGCTAATTTATTGAGTTATTGAAGGCCCCAACATTACATGAAATTTCAAGAAAAAACTTTGATTAGAGCAAACCCTTCAGGCTTAAATTAGGTAACTGTAATAGCCCATTTCCTTCATAGAGCTAGACTACAAGTTCCTTTATAGCTATAACTTTATCTTCTTAATGGTTATAGCCCTGGCATCCAGGACATAGCAGACATTCAATTCATATCCACCGAATTGATGAATGAATGAATGATTGAAAAAATGCAACTGAAAAGCTTTTTCAGTTTATCATCATGTTATAAGTACTTTATGATTTTGCCTAGTGAAACACATTCTACTATACAATACAATGTGAAAACAAAATGAATAAAGGTATAATAAAATACAATATTTGTAAATGTTAATCGTTAAAATAAGTCTTTGCCTTAGAGGCAAGTGTGAGTCAAATTTGTAGTATCATTTCACAGTGTTATAATTCACAATGCTGTAATGACTGTCAAATGTTTCGTTTATTAGGGATAACACTTTTCTATTTTTCTTAATCTTTCTTCAAATTTATGTTAAAATTAAAGAGTATATTTTTATTCAAAGAAAACTCTGAGTGAATAGAAAACTATTGTGTGAATATTCTGATGAGAGAATTTAAAAAATCTATGCTTGAATGTTCGTAGCTATGTTAAATGAGCACAAGTTAATTGTGTGCTTAAAATGCATAAATCAAGTAAGCCCACTTGACTGGGACTTACAGATTACATAGTTTTCCTTCTTAAAGGAAAAAAAATCTTTATGAGCCACAGTCCAATTATTCAATTTTGCTTCCTAATTATGGAAACTACTCATTTCTTGGCCTCAAGCAGTAGATGATACATCTCTGAAGGGTGATACAAAATCTGTCACCATCTATGGCTCATTTTATTCAATGTAAATATTTTTTGAAAACAAAAATAAATAGTTTAGAAATTCCTGCCTTCACAGTGGTTGAGATATGCATCATTCCTGCTATGTGAACCCTGGTTCATATCCTTCTTTAGATAAGATTATGGGATATGCTTTTCTCCTCTGGGACAGTGAAAATCACAGAAAGACAGCAATTGGAACAAGACTATAGACATGTTTTCTCATAATAAAAGCTGGTGTTTAAGCTATCAATGAAATTAGAATTAAATTGGGCCAATAGCTCATATTTTTAGAACTCTCATTTGAGAAATTGCATCCATTTCTCTCCTCTATGCCACAAAAAGATATTGCAAGTAACAAATTGAAATAGAACTTCTTCCATACCTTCTCAAGTGTCTTCTGAAGGAGCTCAAGATTTAGACTCAACTTAAACTCCTCAAAAAAAAATATATGTTCTAATGGCCTTAAAGACCATAGAAAGGAGTAGTGAGATGGTACATATGGAAAGTTTTCCACACAATCATGGAATTGTGTACTAAATATAGTTGTTCTTAAAATTATAAACAAGTTTTATAGCAACCATTGCTTATAGGATGTGGAGCTCCCAGATGCAGTTATTTAATATGGATAACTACGTGATAATAAAAATTTGAAGAAAAATTTCACTTCAATATTTACCCAGAAAAGCTGGCCCTCAAATTTATTTATGGAGTAGTTGTTCTTGCTATTTTTGTTTCTTTTTCCAGTAGTCCTCGTGAAAATTTAGGAACTTACTAACTAAACTAATGAAAATATATGTTGGTATATTTTAAAGACAGTAATCACAAATGATGAGAATCATACTTTTGTAACTATGTAGACTACTTAAGTATTTCCCCCTGGTGGCTCAGATGGTTAAAAATCTGCCTGCAATGAGGGAGACCCAGGTTCAGTTACTGGAGTGGAATGATCCCCTGGGGAAGGGAATGGAAACCCACTGCAGTATTCTTGCCTGGAGAATCCCATGGACAGAGGAACCTGGCGAGCCATAATCCAAGGGGATGCAAAAAGCCAGACATGACTGAGTGACTAACACTTTCACTTTCAGACTACTTAAGTAATATAAATTTAAGAGTAATTGGTGACAGTACATTTTTCTTTATGATGGATAATATTGAAAAGAATTGAAAATATGTAAATTTCTAGAATTTTTATCATACTCCATGTATTATTAAAAAACACACATTATTTTGTGAAAGCAAGAAGGACGGTGTTTCAAGAAGCATGTTTAATTTGAAACCAGGAATCGTTTGATAGACAGAAATTTTGAAGTAAAACTATCAATATTTAAATAGTTGGAACTCAGAAACTGATTCCTAACTGGACCTTTTAAGAACCAGTGGAGCCATTTTTCCTTCCAAAAACTGAGATACCACCAAACTAAAGAGAAGACATAGGTAAATACCAGCCTAATAATTGTATTGCCTTATAATGAAGCAGTCCACAAACTAGCCATGGAAGATAGTTAAGGGCTAGACTGTTAACTGTCAGGTGACATATTTTGTAGAGTATACTGAGTACAGTGACTTATGCGACAATAAGCATCAGATGACTAGGAAAATCTTAAATAAGAGGGTATGTATAAGCAAGTTAAATCATGTAGCATAATCCTACCCACTAAATGTTAGTTGAATTAGACTTTTAATGTTTAATCATGAGGAATATTTTAGGTCATTTGAAGTCTTATAAAACTGATAGAATGATAATTAGATTTCCTGGATAAAGTTCCCTGGTTATTTCCTTCAACTTTATACTTTAGGCAAAACAAAACTTATTTAGCTGGAGGGGTGTCATGATAATGAGAAAGACAGTTTTATCAACACCAGTTGAATCATACAAGAAATGGATATATTCCAGTCCCGTGTTATTTTTGTGTCCTGCCTTCATTTTATATAAAAAATATTTATTACTACTTAACATATTCTGTCTCCTCCCATTAAATTGTATACTCCATGGGAAGAATAACTTCATCAGATTTGATCATTTCTGAATCCTTAGAACCTGGTATATGGTAGAATTTAAATAAATATTTGTGGAGAAGAATAATTGACATTGACATTCCTATGGCTACATTTATGAAGACAAATAATCATATATGAGCAGAAAGGACAGTAATATGTATTACTCCCAATGTTTGCCATAAGATTTCTCTCATATTTCTTCATGCTGGTTTATATTTATCAATACATGTGAATGACTTAATTTTTATTTTTAACAAAGAAACAGATCTATTCATGGGAATATCATAGACTAGCTATGTAAAAACTAGAGTGAGAGATAGAAAAGATGTCTCAAACTAACAGTGTTTTATTTTTGATAGAATTTTGCTTTACTAATATTGACATATGATCAAAATTATAGATTTCTTTTTAGGCTGTGTGGCCCCTGGATGTGGGAGCTCTGTAAAGACCAGCAAGATAACTTTAAAACAAAAAACAGAGCCAGGGATTATATTTAGTGTAGGTATTCCATGTGAGAATAAGATATTTGTTTAGATTTGATGAGAGAAATACCTAAAGAGACAAAAGGGTTTGGGATGTTAGGTGGTAAAATTTAAGTGCTTATAATGTACAAAAGACTACTTTCACATTTTAACTTTTGTGAACTATATCATTGACATATAACACTCATTTGTAAATAACCACATGCTCTATATTAGTAAATATCTTTCCAATAGATAAATTTCTGGTACTTTTTTGAATGATTATGTTTTCTTTGCCAGTATTTATAATGCCATCAGACAATCTTGTTTGAACTTTGACAATAAGGACTGAAATTCTGTAAATTTAGTTTATGACTGTGACTAAAGTCACATATTTGCATCTCACTTCATTTAATAATTAACAGAAATAAAACTTCTGTTACCTCAAAAAATGTTGATTCTTTAGGAATTCCTTTAGAATTGGTTTCACAAAATAGACACCTTGGCTAATACTAAAGGTGTAGTGGTGATTTTACTGTATGGGAATTTTCAGTCTTTTGAAACTGTTGTTCGGTTAAAGAGCTTTCAGAGTGCCCACAAAATGCTAAGATAGTCTCCTAAAACATTAAGGTTCAATTACTGTTCTATGAAAGAAGACATACTCACTTTTTTCACTAAATTTAACTGATTTTTATATCAAATTAATCAGATTTGTTGCTGTCATGAAGATATATCCAGAATTATATACTGAAGCCAGTGATCATTCAGGAGGCAGACAGAGAATTCGGTATCTTCTATTGAAGTTGAGCATAAAGATATTCGAGATGGTAATTATCATTTCTTTCCTTTAATTGTCTGAGCACCTAGACTGAAAATGATATTTTTCCTTTAGTTATTTTGACAAATAATTCTTTCATTTTGAACAAAGTTCTTACATAAGCAAATTTGTAAAGCCTTCTGTAACCATAATTCAATTCTATTTTAGCCTTATACATAACTGGGGACAGATGCCAGTTTAGAATGGATATTATCATGATGCATCCATTTGATCCATAATTTTAAAATCCATGCATAATTAATATAATTGTTCTAGATTTTTGTTTTCTTATGTTGTATAAGTGTCCTGAAGTTCCGTGGAACTCAAGCACCCACCCCTTTTTTCAACATACACATTCTATGTTAAAATATCTGTATGATTTCTTTAATTCACAGGTTAACATTGCCATTATTGGTTCAGATACTATTTATACCAACATAGAATTTGCATTTCATACATAGCTACTTGGGCATCAGTTTCAGCCTTCAGAACTATTAGCAGAAATACAGAGATCTTTGAAAACACTGGAAACAGCAAAGTGATCAGAGCATTCTGTGCTGATTTTCAGTATTTGACACAAATTTAACTGACAGTTACATTAATTAAATAATAAAAAAACTAGTGTAGAAAGTTATTCACCAGGAGGTAAGTGAAGAGTACTAGGAATCAGCTAATAACTTGTTCTTACTTTAGACCAAACCTAGGTCAGAAAGGTAAGCATCTAGCTATTATACGGCCAACTTTATATCATTCAAGTCAAGCTTGAAAAAGCAGGTTTCAGATGTTGACTTTTGCTTTCCCCAGATATATGTGATCTTTGGAGGAGAAAAGGACAGCTTTAGGCCCTTGGTGCTGGCATTTTCATGTCTTTCTCAATACCGCAACCATGCTGTGTCCTTTGGAGGTGTTCTTTTACTGGACTGTTCCCCAATGAAACTGGGTCTTGAAGTGTCAATGGTATCAAGCGAGATCATAGGTACCCCTCTAAATCTGCCTCTGGTTGATGTCAGTGCTGCTAGCCCTGTGGATTCTGGTCATAGCTGCCAACTTTCTCTTTGAAACTTCTTCCTTTTCATTATGTTTAGGTGCCTCTCAAGTCACCGAGCTTTGGTCCAGACTCAAAATCAAATTTCTTTTTTCTCGTCTCTCCCTGACTGATCTCAGAGATATTACAAAGCACATTAAATCTCCAAAGAGAGACAGCACTTAAAAGTGCTATTTCACTTTTGTGTTAACTCACAAAAGTCAGTATCTCTGACTGATCACATATGAAAGAACCCTTAAAAAGGACAGTATCACATTAAAAAAAAATTAAAGCATTTTAAACTGCTCTTTGGGGTCTATCTTCTTTCAGACACTTCAACTTGATACAATGGTGGGGGTAGGTGGGTGGAAACTTGGTCTAAAAAATAATGATTAGCAAATTTGGGAAAGTCTTTGTTTGACTGGATACTTTTTGCTTTGTCAGTACTACTGCCACTGTATGAATTTTACCTCTCATTTGACCAATTCAAATTTCTCTATACGAACTTCTGTTTTTGAAAAATTGGTTTCTTTTTTTTACCCCTTGGATCAAAGTAGTCATAATAATAACAGTGAATGTAGGCAAAGAATTCTGTTTTTATAAATATAAAATTGGGTACTGTTTTAGAAAAGGTATGCCATCTTAAAAAAAGTTAAGAAAACTAAAACTTCAATGATGGGGAGATTTTATTAAGGAAAGAAAAATTAGCCATGTTTGATAGTCCATGGGTATGATTTCATAGCTGTGATTATGACTTCCTTTGCTCTCAGAGAAAAGGGTATTAACTTTAACATATTTATGAAAAATCTTGGATATCTTGTCAAGTAGGTAGATTAAAATTCAGAAAAATAATCTGACCCAAACTTCCCCAAATAGTATTTGTTTGTAACACTTATATTGTAAAAATGGAATCTGTGTATCTTTAACTAGCTGTTATAGAATAACATGGAATCCCCAAGAAAGGTATGTGATTAATAACTTTTTTATTCTATCAAGGGAAAACTGAGTAATTCTTGGTCTCCTATACCATTAAGAATCTTCAGTGGCTGGAAAAAATCACATGTAGATTTGATATTTATAAAATATTACCTATGACAAATCTTCCAAACTAGGCATGAAAAATTGAAGAACATTTTATTTGATTTTTAACTTTCAAAGGTTCATGGTGTATGTGTGTATGTATGTGTAATTTTTCTTTTCTGGCCTTTGTGAAGGTGAGCATACTTCAAAATAGAGGAAATGTGGAGACTAGATTTTGGAGTAAATGGTACATTTATGTGGGAAAACACTGCTAAAGTATTATTGCCTCACAACTAAGATTGTACTAAGTATCATCTTCCATAATGAAAAGGTAAACCGTAACTGTGAAATAGTCTTTCTTCAATAGTTTTCATAACTGGTATCAAACTGATGTTTCTTTTCTTCCCTTGAGTGTTAAGCAACTGCTGGAAACCTTTATACTTTAAATCTTGAGGCAAAATGCATAAAAATATTTTTATCATACAGAGTAAGTAACTTTTAAACTGGATATAATATATATTATATGTGAGTCTAAGAACACTCATGGAGCTTACTATACTTTTATATATTTATACAGTGTGAGGGTTTAATTCGTGATTCAGTTTGCTCCAATTCAGAGTAGTTGACATTTTGATTTTCATATATTAAAACTTTCTAAATTCCAAGGGTACACCTCATTGACAGACTTTCCAAATTTTTAGATAAGGTAAATTCAATATCAAAATCTATCTATATTTTTCTTTTTTAAAAAAATATATTTGACAGAAAAAATAACAGGCACAAATATTAGTATGTAATGTTATAGATCAATTATAGTATCAGTGCCCACTAAATAAATAGTTAACCTCATTGGATAAATAATTTATACAGCTTATAAGTAGAAAAAGTTGTTTACATAGTATACTATTTAAAACATATGGAGCTTACCTATATGCTGACCATAACGTGGAAAAAGAAATAATTAGCTCTAAAGTTTTATAATGCAAAACTGGAAGACTGTGTTAAGACTTCAGTCTGAAAGATTCATGAAATAAAATGTAGTTTTAGAGAGTATTGTCCTCTTGGTTATTAAAAAAAAGAATATATCTTACATATGAATCTTCTTGAATTAAATGTTTCATAAAATAAGTATTTAATTTTTGAAAAAGTATTAGTTGCCTTTTTTGTCCTCTTGGTTATTTTTAAAAAACAATATATCTTACATATAAGTCTTCTTGAATTAAATGTTTCATAAAATAAGGATTTTAGGTTTTGAAAAAGTAATAGTTACTCTTTTTCATAAGCTCAGACATAACGTGAGCTTATGTTTTTAGAAAATTGCTATTCTCACCAAAACGTACTTTGAAAGAGCTAACATTTTTTGAGCAATTGTTACTTGCCAGACACTGTTTATACACTGACAAGTATCAGCTTATTTAATACTCACAATGATTCTGTGTGGTAAATACCATTTGGAGATCATTTTGAACGTAAAGAAATTGGAGTATAAATTTGTAAAAAAAAAATTCATAATTACACACCTCACATAGGTTGCATTCAGAACTTAGGCCCTTAACCAATGATCTTTGTGTGTGTATGTGTATTAGTTGCTCAGTCGTGTCCAACTCTTTGTGAACTTTTGGACTGTAGCCTGTCAGGTTTCTCTGTCCATACAATTTTCTAGGCAAGAATACTGGGGTGGGCTGCCATTTCCTTCTCCAGGGGATCTTCCTAACCCAGGGATCGAGCCTGGGTCTCCTACAATGACGGCAGATTCTTTACTGCCTGAGCCACCAAGAAAGCCCCTACCCATAATCTATATTGCCTATCAAATGTTTCCAGAAACTCTCCTATCTGTCCTGGGTGTCTGTTTTCTTTAGTTTGTGTTGCTTCTCCAGAGAGTAAGTGTTGAGATGAACTTGAAAAACAGTTTATCATCTGGGATTTCTATTATATTTTCTAAACAAGATACAGGCAAATGAAAACTGATTTTATAATTTGTTTTGTTTTGTAGTTTATATCATCAAGATTTTTGCTTCTAGGTTGACATAATTTAAACAACTGGATTAGAGGCAAACATACCCTAGAGAGAAAAGAAAGATTGGCAGCACACACTTCGTGACAATGTGTATCTGTTCCCTAGGAAGTTTTTTAAAGTATATATTTTAACATATCCCTGGAAAACATATTAGAAAATATTTCAGTTGGGAAGCTATGACAAAATATATGAAATACTGGGGTGATCAACTGAAATTATTACTTAAACTTTTAAATAATCCAGATGACACAGTGGTAACAAATCTGCCTGGCAATGCAAGAGACACGAGGGACATGGGTTCGATCCCTGGGTTGGGAAGATGCCCTGGAAAAGGAAACGGCAGCCACTGCAGTATTCTTGCCTGGAAAATTGTATAGACAGAGGAGCCTGGCGGCCTACAGTCCATGTGCTCAAAGAGTCAGACACAACTGAATGAATAAGCACACATGCTCTTAGTATTTATTGTCATATAAGCATAGTGTTATTATGCTCTATAAATAAAGAGCGAAAAAGCATTATTTTTTCAGTTTAGAAGTCTACAAAGGAAGATGTTAGTCTTCACTAGAGCTAAAGATGAATATCAACTCTAGTGGGGGGAAGTGCTGAAATGAACAAAAGTTTTTCAGCAGGTAGCGTATTACGTTTTATGCAATAAACTAATTAACTAAAAAAAAAAAAGCAATTTACACAGATGCCCCATCAAACACTACAGGGGAAGCGCAGATGGGACACTATCAAGTAGCATAATGCTCTAGTACTCATTTATAAAATCTGCATAATTCTTCCAAACATCTGAAGCCCTGTAAAGAAACACATGCTAAATTAAAAAATATATATTGCTCTAAATTCAAACACTCTTTTACAGGCTGTAATATATTTGAGTGGGTGAAGTGCTATTTGTGGGTAGTATTTGCCTCACATTTAGTAAAGTTTAGAAATGGAAACAAATGTACGTATACAGGGAATTCCCTTGAATAAGCCATGTATGTGCCCAATATTCTGATGTACACTGTATTTCCAGTAGATTGCTATTACTAACTGGATAAACATAGTATATTTTGAGTAGTTGAACAATTCACTTGTTTAAAGAAGAGTGCAAAGTCCAGAAAACTTTATCTACACGGTAGGAGAGATTTATTTTCTCCTTTTAAATTATTTTGTTTTCAAGCTTCAAGAGCCTCATTTTATTTAATTCATACTGATGTTACTTGTGTTATAATGTTTTTTTTGGCCTGATGTGGGAAGCAAAAGTACCTAAATTTAATAATCACTACTAACTGCATGAATGCATTTTCCTCTAATGATATTAGTGGTCAAATTCATATTGTTTTGCTTTTTCGCCTATCTTTTAAAGATCTATTTTTGAAAATGACTCTAGTGCCCTGAGCTGTGTATAGAAGAAACATTAACTAAATGCCTGACTCCTCTTTCTCTGACTTATGCCTTATCATCTTTCCTGCCAAGATTCTTGATGTTTCTTTGTGATTTTATTCCTTTGCTTTTTTTTTGTTTGTTTGTTTTCTTAGTGGTATAAGTCAATACAGAAAGAAAGAAGTGAAGTCGGGGGTTAGGGTTGGGGGCTAGGAATGAAAAGCCTCCTTGAGCCTTGTTTTACTTTTTACCCAATCTCTCTGCTACTTATTTTTAAGATATACCATATGCAATCTCATTGCCTTTGACTTTATTGGTTTCATTTTCATATGGGTTGAAATAATTAATACAGAGCCATTGAGTGATGCGAATGTACTCTTCATTGCATTGTTGAACATGCTAAATAATTTAAACGCACAGAGGACTCTCTAGTGCCTGGTGGGGGAGGTAAAACCATACCCATTTGGAGGGGGTTGAGGGTCTTTGCTTTTTTGTTTCTATTGAATGCTTTTCGGCTGTACAGCTGGAAAGGGCATTCCTATAGGACTTTAAAGGCAAAGTAGAAAAATGACATAAAAGCCTTGCTTGGATTTGATTGATGCACTCTCATATTTGAAGTTCACTCAGAGCTTTGTGCTAGAAGGCCTGGGTCACTCTATCCAGCACTCTAATGAGACTGTGTGTGAACACTTCCAGCTTTGTAGGCCTTGTTTTAATCAGAGATTGGAAAACACTCCTGACTGATAGGCTCCAGAATCAGATCTAAACAGAAAATAACATGCTCGATTTGGCCTCTGAAGGTGGGTTGAGCAAATCTTTGTGATATATTGGAGCATTTGCTGAGTGCAAGTGCACGTGGGGTGGTTCCTATTTCTGTCGGCAAATACAAATTTTTCACTCAGCAGGCGTAATCAGAGCTAACTCGAGAGGAGAAATAACAAAAACTCAACAGCCCTTAGCAACTCAGCATGGCATAGAGGGATTTAAGACTTTAGCATTTTATCTCCATCAGTATGAAAATGTATGAGGAAATCTGAACTTTGAAAGTGCAAATAAACACATTTAACACATTGCAAGCCACCTATTTTACTGGGTCTTTTGGGTACTTTCAATTCTATTTTTTAAAGTCAATTATTTATCAATTTCACTTTAGATTTTCAAATTTCATAAAATGTGTTTCCTCTTCTGTACCATTTAACTAACTGACTCATATAGATGAGCAAAGAATAATGCAGGTGGCACCTCCCAATGGGTTACTAATACAAAATGAGATTCTGAATTCTAAAATTTTGTGCCGAATGGCAAAAGATAGTGTCATTCACTGATGGGAAACATTCTCTTCAGGCTTCATGAGAACTACTAGAAATCCCCAACAACCACCATATATAGACACCTGAGTCAAATCCCTTTTGGGATTCACTTACTGAACTTTCTTATAAATAATGCAGTCGTGAAAATAATCCATAAAGGTTAAGTAACATAGAGTGTTATTTTCACCAGCCACATGAAGCATGCGTACTCACTGCTTTGTTTACACAATTTTGATATTTCTTGTTATTTTTT
>SJYX01017081.1:0-12545 GCA_006410675.1 Oreotragus oreotragus
AATTCTCTGGAGGGCATGCATTTGTTTTAGTTCCAGGGAATCCTACCACTCTATATACTCAACAATGCCATTAGTTCCAGCTGCCTTACCTAATCAGGTGGGTAACCTGATAAGTTGAATGCAAATACTTTTGTGAAACAAAATGTTTCAAAGTGGCCCTTAAAGGTTTTAGATACTCCAGATAGTAAGTTGTCTAGTTCAAATGGGATAAGATGTAATTACATTTAAGAACTAAGATCAATACCCAAATGTCATTAAAGGATTACTTCTAATTGTCAGACAGTAAAAAATCCACCTGCAATGCAGAAGGCCCGAGTTCAATCCCTGGGTCGGGAAGCTCCCCTGGATAAAGGAATGGCTACCCATTCCATATTCTTGCCTGGAGAATTCCATGGACAGAGGAGCCCAGTGGCGGGCTACAGGTGGCAAAGAGTTGGACATGACTGAAAAACTAACACTTTCACTTTTTTCCTAATTTTTCTAAGGCAGATTTAATGAAAAAAAAAAAAAAAAAACCTAGAGATCTCTTTAAGAAAATTAGAGATACCAAGGGAACATTTCATGCAAAGATGGGCACCATAAAGGACAGAAATGGTATGGNCAGAGGATGAGATGGTTGGATGGCATCACGGACTCGATAGACATGAGTCTGAGTGAACTCTGGGAGTTGGTGATGTACAGGGAGGCCTGGCGTGCTGTGATTCATGGGGTCACAAAGAGTCAGACACAACTGAATGACGGAACTGAACTGAACTGACTGTATTTGGAGAAGACTCTTGAGAGTCCCTTGGACTGCAAGGAGATCAGCCCTGGGATTTCTTTGGAAGGAATGATGCTAAAGCTGAAACTCCAGTACTTTGGCCACCTCATGGGAAGAGTTGACTCATTGGAAAAGACTCTGATGCTGGGAGGGATTGGGGGCAGGAGGAGAAGGAAACGACAGAGGATGAGATGGCTGGCTGGCATCATGGACTCGATGCACGTGAGTCTGAGTGAAGTCCGGGAGATGGTGATGTACAGGGAGGCCTGGCATGCTGCGATTCATGGGGTCGCAAAGAATCGGACACGACTGAGCGACTGAACTGAACTGAACTGAACTGAAGATTCTAACTTGAGCAGCTGGTAGATGGAAGAGCTATTGAACACAGTACTGAGAAGGGAAAACTAAGTTTGAGAGGGGAAGATAAAGCAATGAGTATTAACATGTGAAATCTGAGGTGCCTTCAAGTGGTGATGTCACATTCAGATTGGAATTCCCATTCAGTGTTACTTTCTCAGCAAAGATTTTCCCTCAAACTTATTTCAAATTGTAAACACCACCACCATCCTCTTCTCATGCTTTATAATTTTCATAGTTCTTACTACCTTCTAGCATGCTGCATGCTTGCCTTTTTCCATTATCTGTCTTCCCCCCTCTCCATTTAATGGTAATGTAAATTCCATGAAGACAGAGGCTGGTGAGTGTGTGTGTGTGTGTGTGTGTGTGTATGTGTCTTAAACAATAAAAATTTAGTATCTTATAGCCCTGGAAGTCATAAGTCAGAAATGATTCTCCTTGCATTAAAATAACACATTTCTTTCAATGTCTTTCTGAAAGCCAAAATTAAATCTGCCATTTGGAATCAAAATAGTATTGATAAAGAAATAAATAGTCTTGTTATATCCTTAAGTAATGCATTCCTTCTGGAGGTTCTGGTGGAGAATCAGTGTGTGGCTTTCTAGAAATCACCTGCACTCCTTGGCTCATAGCCCCCTCCTCCATCACTGGAGCTGGCAAAGCAAGTCCAGTGCAGTAGAGTCCTCTCATCAGGTCACTTCAGCCTCCCCTTCTACTTTGAGGTTACTTCGTGGTTACCAGGGCCCTTTGGGTTTTGTCCCTTTCTGTAATGCTGGCACCTGGGATGGTGTCTGGTACAGACTAAGTGTTCAGTGAATGAACGTCCAACAGGAAATGTGGGTCTGAGTTCGAGAGAGTGAAGACAGAGGCCCAGATGTCACGGTGAGAAGCTGTGGAGTGGATAAGCACACCCAAAGAGCTGTGTAGAATGAGAACCCCTGTGAATCAAAGAAAGGAACCTTGAGGAATGGCCACATGCGAAAAGTGGGTGGAAGCAGAGCACTGGGAGGGGGATTAAGAGATGTGGGAGAACCTAGGAAACGGAAACCAAGGGAGCAGAAAGGTTCAAGAAGGAGCAAGTGCTTGCTGCTCCCAAGAGATGACAAAATAATGGCTCAAAGATGACCACTGCTTTGAGGAACCTTAACATCACCTCAGGGGAGCACTTTGAGCCCACTGTGGACATGTTTCAAAGACACAGGGAAATGGTACAATTGTCCATATTCTTAGGCATTTCTTCCCAGACTGAAATACATGTTTAGGCCCACAGTATAATCAGATCAAGTCTAACATTCTGTGAGACTGTTCATACCAAAGAGGAATAAAATTCCTGTGTCTTAACTAAAGACCCTGCAGTCTTCTGCCACAGCGGAATAAGATCATGGCCCTACTAATTTGCCTCTCTTCCCAGAAGTCTTTGGAAGAGTAGAAATTCATGTAATATGTGGAAGAAACTCTAAGCACAGGGCAGCAAAACTCTACATTGTATATAAGGTGTGAAACCCTTGTCTAAAGATATTGGCAATTGGGAGACCAAGCACATACGATGGCAGGTATTTGCCCAGAAGGTTGATCGAATCCTTGCGTGGAAAAGAAAGTTTATCGCTTCAGGCATTCTGTTTCTCTTCTGGAGGCAGAGTGTCTGTATATGTGCTCTTAATGAGAAACTCGCCCTCAGGATATCTCTTACAGTTGCTGCAGAGCCATATAGCTCTGTTATTAGGAATTCTGCCCTGGGGAACAATTATGTTATTGCAAGAATTAGAGGCAGTTCATCTCCATAATAATGGAAATCCTGCCTTGGAGGCAAAACAACATCAAAGCAACTCGAGCATCATTGCTCTAGATAGAATCTGTTGCCCCGCTTATTGGTAATACTATTTCATTTTAATTTTGCATGTGTAGTCATGGAAATAGACTGAGCTTATCTTACTCTCCAATTCAGACCTGGAACTTTTCTCCCTTTCCTTCCGTTTGTCTCTCCTAGAGCCATGCATAAAATAGTTACGACTTTGAGCTCCCCTGAAGAGTCGTTGCAGAAGAGTTTAGAGATATTTGTTTTTTAAATGTGTGTTAATGGTACACAGACCCTGTCCTGTGGAGACTCCGTAAATTTAGCTCTCAGTCACCGGTGCTTTCTACCTCAGTATAGTTATATCTTGTTGTGTTATGATCAGGAATTAAAGTGATGTCCACATTCAGGCAGCTGTTCTCTTCATGTGCTCGTGGTTGCTGGTTATGCCTAAGGATATGCTGGCAAGAGAACTGAATTTTTATATGGAAGTATTTAAAATGAAGTTCCCAATATAAAGACAACACCTGATGATAAACTCCTTCTAGGTCTCTTCAGCATTCGTTCTTTCTTTGTCAGTCAGTCCCCTGCCCCTGTCCTACTCTCTGCCCTTGTTGTCTTGTGTATGGGCTTTGCAGCTGTTCTGCTAACCTCTTAGTGGGTTTGTTTGGAACCAGCCTGTACTCAAATCTTTCACAACATGAAACTTCCCGTATCACAACCCCGATTAATTAAATTTAATAAACATTTGTCACACACTTCCTTTGTACAGATTCATTTCAGCTTATGGACAACCTATATACGTATAAAACAATATATGTATATATACCTCTCAGGTGGCGCTAGTGGTAAAGAATCTGCCTGCAATGCAGGAGACCCTGGTTCAGTCTCAGAGTCTGGAAGATCCCCTGGAGGAGGAAATGAAAACCCACTCCGCTCTCCTTGCCTGTAGAATCCCATGGAGAGAGGAGCCTAGTGGGCTACAGTCCGTGGGGGTCACAAAGAGTAGGACACATCTGAGCATCTGAGCCACATGAACAACCCAATTTAAATCTGAGTTCTACAGGTGCCATTTAAAAAGGGAGAGAATTTCTACAGTGGTTTAAAGGAAAGAGACTATTCATCTTTTAAANCATGGAGAGAGGAGCCTAGTGGGCTACAGTCCATGGGGGTCACAAAGAGTAGGACACATCTGAGCATCTGAGCCACATGAACAACCTAATTTAAATCTGAGTTCTACAGGTGCCATTTAAAAAGGGAGAGAATTTCTACAGTGGTTTAAAGGAAAGAGACTATTCATCTTTTAAAGGTATGATTTTGTAACAGTATATAAAATATCATTCTGTAGTCTCAGCACACATATGCATATCCATATTTTGATAGACATGCAAAGAATAAGCCTGGGAGAATCTCCACTAAAATGTTAACAGTGATTTCCCTAGAAGTTGAGACTGTGGATTTCTTTCTCCTTCCTGTTTTCCTTCCTTCCTCCCCTCCCTCCCTTCTTCCTTCCTTCCTCCCCTCCCTCCCTTCTTCCTTCCTTCCTCCCCTCCCTCCCTTCCTTATAAATTTTGTGTTTGTGAGTTTTATGGTTTTATTAATGTTTATTTCCCATAATAGTCTGAAATGCCCATGAGTAAAGATGCCATGTATGTTTGAGCACATGAGTGCCCCCAATTCCTGGTAGACCCGAAATTCGGTATGCAGATTGCTGCTGAGCTGACTGCATTAGGACCAATAGAACTACATAAAAAAAAACAGAATCCCACTCTATCCCCAAAGATTCTTTCTAAGGAATTCTGAGATGAGACCCAGAAGTCTGAATTTGTTCTGAACTCTTGCACGTGATTTTAATGTAAAGCCAGGTGTGACACTGTATTACCCATTAGCCTCAGAGCAGACAGTCATCACATAATCAGCAAGACCCTATACTNAAGGAATTCTGAGATGAGACCCAGAAGTCTGAATTTGTTCTGAACTCTTGCACGTGATTTTAATGTAAAGCCAGGTGTGACACTGTATTACCCATTAGCCTCAGAGCAGACAGTCATCACATAATCAGCAAGACCCTATACTGGTCAGGCTCCCACCGTCCTGTCCCCACTGTTCTTTCTTACTCCTCCCTCAACCTGACTTCTTGAGCTGTGTGGACCTCCTGTCAGTTCTTCAAACGCCCTTATTCTTCCTGCTACAAACTTTTCAACATGCTATTTTTTCTCCCCCAAACTCTCTTACCCAGGGCTTGACAACCTACAGCACCCCCAGCCACATCCAGCCAACTCTTCATGTGTGTTTGCACAACCTGCAAGCTTGAGAATGGTTTTACATTTTCAAATAGTAAGATAAAAATAAAAAAGGAAACACATTTTACAACATATCAAAATTAGATTAAATTCAAATTTCAGCATCTACAAATAAAGTTTTATTGGACACAGCCCCATACTATTCTTGAACAAATTGTCTAGGCTGCGTTTGTGCTCCAGTGGGACAGGGTTGAGTAGTTGCAGCAGAAACCACCTGGCCTGCAAGGCCTTGAATATTTACAATCTGACTCTTTACAGGAAAAAAAAAAAAAATCTGTCCCTCCATCCATCTCACAGCATGTTTTTGGCTCCTCTGTCCATGGAATTTTCCAGGCAAGAATACTGGAGTAGGTTGCCATTCCCTTCTCCAGGGGATCTTCCAGACCCAGGTGTTGAACCCTGCATTGCAGGTGGACTCTTTACCATCTAAGTCACCAGGGAAAATGGCCACTTCTACGGAGTCTATGAAATGCAAATTAAAGAGGAAATAAATTAGGTTGGAAGTCTGAATGCTGTCTCTTCTGTTTCAGTGGCTCCCAAATTTCACTCAAGGAAACTTCTTTTCAGGCCCCCAAAGCCTTGCACTCCCTGGAGAAATCAGCCAGGGGAGCTTTCAAGGTGAAGACACAAAAGGTGAGGGGCAATGAGAGTGGAAAGTATGTATCTGATCCTCTTCCCCAAATTTCTAGAAAACAAGTAAAAGAATGAAGCAATGCGAGCTCTTCATCTCAGGTTGAGGATGTGTGGTTTTATACTGACTGTGGTTTTGCAGAGGGCTTTTCATTTTAATTTGGTGATTATAAAAATGATTTTTACAATGATAAATGGCCTTGTGCAGTTGAAAGAGGAGAGAGAAGATAGAAATCCCAAGACTCACTTCCTAAGTTTTATAAAATTCAGCTGTTATGACAGTATATACACACATGAAACAACTTGGAAACCACCAGTGAAATTCAAATTAACATAATATCTTCCAAACAGAGCTAGGTGACAGAGCTTAGGGAATACACAGAGAAGAGACTCTTAGAGTCAGGCAGGGTCTGCCAGAATTGGCTTTCCAACAGGAAGTGAGTTTAAGCAGTTGTGAAAGAAAGTGGTCCACACAGGGCTGCAGAGGGGGAAGCAGGAGGTCTCTGTGTGGGGGCTCGTGTCTGTGCAAGATGAAGGGGCAGACATGAGCAAGTCAAGAGGGATCCAGCCAAGTGGGAAACTGGGTGTCAGTCGAGTTTAGATGGAAGAAACGGAAGAATAATTGGTAGGGAAATGCTTCAGACTTTTCAACAAGAGATGATTAACACTTTGAAATAATGTTGACAGATATAAACTAATAGTGACAGAAACGCTGTGAGTCAGCTTGGCTCTGAAGAAGCTCCGAAATCTCTAGTTATTAAGTTGAAATGAGACTTTGATCTCCTTTTATGTCACTAGCACCTTCATGAATAAACCTTGGGCTCTGGGAATTGCTGGGGATTCAGGATACTGGTTACCTTGGTTCTTTTCCTGTATTTCCTGGTTCTCTTGTGGCCATCACTTCTCTCCCATTTTTGAGTAATAATATTACCTAGCTATTTTTCAGTCTTTACCATGCCCTCTGCTAAACACTTTATATACGTTTTCTTTCAGTCTTCAGAAAAACATTACAAGATCAGCCCTAGTATGAACCCCATTCTTAGATAAGGAAACATGAGCTCAGAGAGGGTATTCACCTTACCTGAGGTTGCAGAGTTTGGTAATATTACGGCTGGTGTTCAAATTCATGTCTCACGTATTCCAGAGACTCCGTCTGTACCAGCTTTGTCTGAGGAAGGAATGAGCGTTAGGTGCTTCTCTCCACTTTAAGAGAGCGTGGAGTCTCATGGTAAGTCAGGAAGTGAACGTGTCAGTCGCTCAGTCGTGTCCGACTCTTTGCAACCCCATGGACTCCTCTTTCCATGGGATTCTCCAGGCAAGAATACTGGAGTGGGTTGTCATTTCCTTCTCCAGGGGATCTTCCCAACCCAGGGATCGAACCCAGGTCTCCCGCATTGCAGGCAGATTCTTTACTGTCTGAGCCACCAGGGAAGCTCAAGTCAATCAATTATTAGTAAAAATAACACTCTGCTTTCATTACCTTCCTTTTCAAACTGGAATATTGCTGACATCTTTAATATGGATAAGTTGGCTAGAAGCAACCTTTACTGTTAACTCATTTCATATTCTCAGTAATAAACTGGCAGCCTTGAGATCCATGGTTTCCTAGTTTGCTGGGGAAAGGAGGCATAATGGTCTGACTTCAGGGCTGGGTTAAAACCATGTAAGCCCCTTGGAAAAGAGGTAAATTAAGTCATTGAACCACCTCAGCAGTGCCTTTGTTCAGAGAAAATAGCTCTGCATCATCAAATGGATTTAAGTGATCATGAAAACATTCAAACCAAAGTGGCACGTAATTAAGAGCAATTAGAACTGAAGTGATGTGACTGGATATTAAAACCAGAAAGGCAGTGTTTGTTCCTTCTCAGTAGAGACAAGGCAGATAAATGTGGGTTCCTCCTAACTTTGTCATCTCTAGAAATAGAATCTGCTAGACTGTGCGGATGCTATGTAAATATTGAAGGTCTAGTATCATGTACTATGTTTGACCCTCTATTTCTGTAGGGGAGTTTTATCCTCATATTTTAGTCACAGATATGCCAGAGTTAATTAGATCTCTACTAGTAAATATCCATCTTGGTGTTTCTAAATCCCTTTTGCCAAATGATCTAATTAGAGCAACACTTGGCTCTCTGTATAATTACAACATATGGCACCTAGAGGGTACATACAGTAGAATTATAGGTTGCCTGATGAGAAATCCAGGTGGTGGATAAAAGACTCTATTAAACAAAGTTGCTGTGTGTGTGCGTGTGTGTCTGTGTTATAATGTATACAATTTCTCCACCTCTCCCCAGCATAATAAATATGTTGTAATTCAACTGTCCTGCCCACATGAGACATACTTATATCCTAGAATAGGCATTTTAAATTTTTAAGTAAAACAAATCATTGATAGTACTATCATAAATTATTTAACCCTCTACACCTCTAAAAATTACCATGTGTATGAGTCAGCAATGCTAGAAGCAGCTCTGTGTAAGAGGAGTTATTCGATGGGGTGTGTTCTTCCATCCAGGCGAGATAACCTGCTCAAATGGCTGCCAGATATGTAGCAACAATAGGACTGAATCCTTTGGCCAATGATAAAAAGGGGTTTTTAATATCTGCTTATTATCTCTGAAAGCAGACTGACCTCTTGGGTAGATGAGGAGTTCAGTGTCATTGTGCTGAACTTGAAAGGCTTCACATGCAGAGGTATCCTGGACCCCACTTGGATGGGCTCCTAAGAGTCAGTGGGACACATCTTTTCCTAGACCACATTCACTGATGTCATATTGATGACACTGACCATGGTGGGGGTATTTATACCATAGGAAGTGGTATACATGGGAACATTCTTTCCATAGAGGGCCAGTTGTTAAACACTTAACCAACATGTCATTACGTGCTGGGATATAACACAGTTCAGAGTTGGCAATGCTAGTTTGGGGTTCATGGGAGAGATTAAGACTAGATAAATTATCTTCTTTGAAGTGATAAGGGCGAGTTTCATTGAGAAAAAAAAATGGGAAAACAAAAGAGATCTGATCTGGGTAGATTCTTCTGAACTGTGACAACTGTGTGGAAGAGAAAAAAAAAAATCATGGGAAAGCTAAGAGGAGAATCAGGAAACTGGCGTGTTGGTAAGAAAGTATGGGTGTCGTAAATGACAGCATTTGACATTGTCAGTTATCATTGAGAGGTTTTAAAGCATGAGGACCTTCCTAACATAGTGCGCAGGGAACTCTGCTCAGTGTTATGTTGGAGCCTGGATGGGAAGGGTGTTTGGAGGAGAATGGATACATGTATATGTCTGGCCAAGCTCCTTTGCTGTCTGCCTGAGACTGTCACAACATTGTTAATGGGTTATACGCCACTATAAAATAAAAAGTTAAAAAAGAAAGAAGACCTCAAACTAGACTTTGAGAGGAGATAATGAAGTCAAAAGTAACCTTGAAACAAACACTTTCAATAAAAGTTCTACTGGCTGGATCTAAAGTTGGATGTAGTAACTGATTTTTGCAGGTGTCAAATAGTGAAAAGAGGAATATCAGATATAGTGGAGAGGAGTGACTTGTTTGTGGCAAGAATCTTATTAGGATGGAGGACATTGGGACATCTTTATAGCCTGAGGGGCTCACACAAAGGTAAAGAAGGAGTTAACAGTGTAAGAGAGGGAGATAGTCTCAAGGAGACAGGAGGGTATTGGACCTGAAATCAATTATTATGGGAAAGAAGGATGTGCCTGTCTTCTCTGACTTTGGGGAGAAAGAGAGGGTGGGTGAGGGCACAGAGAAGGAAGTATAAAGAGGGAGTTGAGGAATTCCATATAATATGGCCTTGACCATGATCTTGATAAAATAAGAGAGTCATCTATGAAAGTGTGAGCATGGTGGGAGGCGGGGATTGTATGCTTGAGAAAAAGAGATGCCTGAACTGTCACCTATGGTCCATGTGACAGAAATTAGATAAGATTTGGATTGTGCTTTTGATATTTTTCAGTTGCTTCTGCACACATTGACTTTCCCATGTATTGATTTGCTCTAAAGGGTTTTATTCCAAAAGAGGTAGTTTGTTCCAAAGGATGCATAAAATTGTTTCAGAAAAAATGAAACTGCCTGCTCTTAACACCAAGAAAAATGTTTTTTAGGTGAATTCAATATGTTCTGACTCAGAAGAAAAAACAACGCACTTTAAAATAATTATTCCCCCTTGTCATTTTCTCAAGGACTCACACACCTTCAGTCACCCCTGCTCTTTCCCTCATCATCAAACTCTCTCTCCTCTTTCACTTTCTGTTGGATCTTTCTGGTCAGTGCCTCTTCATCTTTCTCATCCACTTTGTACTCCCCTCCTTCCACCCTGTCCCAGGATAATCCCACCTTCTCCCATGGCTTTAAACTCACCATCTGTACTAAGAACTCCCAAATGTACATCTTCAGTGCAGGACTGAACGATTTGAGCTCAACATGCCTCAGACAGAACTCTGTTCTTCCAGCCACCAACATGCCCCTAAAACCTGTTCTGCTTGCACCATCTGCCTCTTGTTGCTCCAGTCAGAAATCTAGAAATCGTCTTTGATTTCCCTCTTCCAACATCACATGTATCCAGTGTATTAGCACATATCTTCCAAAGGATAGATAGACTCTGCCTCCTTTCCATCTGCTTTTCCTGTGCCCTCACTCAACCACCATCATCTCTTGTTGGACTGTTCCAGTTGTTGTTGTTTAGTTGCTGAATCGTGTCTGACTCTTCACGACCCCATGGACTGTAGCCCACCAGGCTCCTCTGTCCATGGGATTTCTCAGGCAAGAATACTGGAGTGGGTTGTCATTTCCTTCTCCAGAGGATCTTCTCAAACCAGGGATGGAACCCACTTTTCCTGCATTAACATATGGGTTCTTTACCACTGAGCCACCAACCCTTAACTATTCCTGTCTACATATCAAAGATGGGAAAAGCTTGATAAAAGCTACAGATACTCTCAAGTTTTTCCTGACATATTTTTCCACAAGGGTGTTAGTCATTACAACTGAATAGCTAAATCAAAAGCAGACCAGCTATTTTTTATATGAAATAAAGGCATGAATGACTCAGGCCTACGATTAACCAAGGAAGAACAGTACTTTATTCCTGGTTCCTCTGATGTGAAGAAACTGAAAGTTTAAGCACAGTTCAAGAATCCACAGCAGTTTCTTAGAGGCTTCATCATCATCTTTGTTAATTTGACATCCAGCAGTGTATGTTGAGTAGTAAATACTTGGTTATAAAGCATAGATATTATTCAGATCATTATATTATACAGTTTTAGAATGGTAGGTATTTATATTGGCCACAAGTAGCTCCCTACCAATTGGCTTAAAAGTGTTTGCTTTGCCCCGAAGGAATATGCACTTTGCCTACAGATGTATGCATCTGTATGTGTGACTATATAACAGTGGAATTGTGGTTCCATTGTTGTGTGAAAATCCACTGGTGAGTTATTCCTCAAAAGTTCTTAGTATTTAATTCCTGATCACTTCTATCTTTATCATTCAAATATGCATAGTCACAAGGCAAGAACACGGCCTAAAGAAAAGTGGATTTTGTTTTGCTTTGTTTTAGTTTTGCCCCTACCTTCAAACACTCACAGGAACATCACATCTGCTTTGTTAAATTTTCTATTAACATCAGCATTTTGAGATAACTAGAAATTGTACATTTCCATTTTATTATTGGGACCACTAGAGCACAGATTAAAAAATAAAATTGAATCTAAGTAGTAGAATTTTAGAGCTAAGAGTAATATGCAGTTGAGAACTCTTTAAACTAGCTCCTCTTCTATTATACTACATACATTTGCTTTCTAATAATTACTCAAAGCCAAGACCCATGATGTTGGTGATGGAGCATTTATCGTTTCTGCCATTTAATATTTAGTCCACACCCTTCAGTACTTTGTCACCTCTGAATTTACTTTCTGTGTCTCCCACAGAAAAGAAAAGTGGGAGGGAGGGTAGAAAGAAGGAAGGAAAGAAAGAAAGAAAGAAAGAAAGCAGAGAGGGAAAGCAAATCTTAAAAGACAATCCACCTTTTCCACTGGACCAGTAAGATCACCTTTTCGTCTAGTACCTATGATGTTTTTGTGCAAACAATGAAGACACCTTTAGTTAGCCTAACATGGCACATGCCCCTTGCCCAGAAGGTAGATATACGGCAAGCCTAAAATAGAAAGTTAAAGGAAAAAAAGCAACTTATTAATATTAACTAAAGAAACCAAAAGACAAAGTTTCATATCAAAAATATGTCAATTTCAGGCTTTTTTTTTCTTGTTTTGTTTTCTTATCTAAATGTCTCTTCTTGCTTTAAATCATTTTGTTATTAAAAAGCTTACATTTGAGTTGTTTTTTCTTTTATTTTGGTGAATGAGTGAAAGTCACTCAGTTGTGTCTGACTCTTTGTGACCCCATGGACTATACAGTCTATGGAATTCTCCAGGCCATAATACTGGAGTGGGTAGCCTTTCCTTTCTCCAGGGGATCTTCCCAACCCAGGGCTCGAACCCAGGTCTCCCGCATTGCAGGGGGATTCTTGCAGCTGAACCACAAGGGAAGCCCCTTTATTTTGGTAGTGCTGGAAAATGAAGTCATGATTGGAAAAAAAAAAAAAAAAAGGATTCAATCACTCTTTTATTTTGATCAAAGTATAACAAATCTTTAGTAAATTGTAAAAAAAAAAAAAA
>SJYX01017081.1:24279-65020 GCA_006410675.1 Oreotragus oreotragus
TTTTTTTTTTTTTTTTTTTTTTTCATTAAATCTGCCTTAGAAAAATTAGGAAAAAAGTGAAAGTGTTAGTTTTTCAGTCATGTCCAACTCTTTGCCACCTGTAGCCCGCCACTGGGCTCCTCTGTCCATGGAATTCTCCAGGCAAGAATATGGAATGGGTAGCCATTCCTTTATCCAGGGGAGCTTCCCGACCCAGGGATTGAACTCGGGCCTTCTGCATTGCAGGTGGATTTTTTACTGTCTGACAATTAGAAGTAATCCTTTAATGACATTTGGGTATTGATCTTAGTTCTTAAATGTAATTACATCTTATCCCATTTGAACTAGACAACTTACTATCTGGAGTATCTAAAACCTTTAAGGGCCACTTTGAAACATTTTGTTTCACAAAAGTATTTGCATTCAACTTATCAGATTACCCACCTGATTAGGTAAGGCAGCTGGAACTAATGGCATTGTTGAGTATATAGAGTGGTAGGATTCCCTGGAACTAAAACAAATGCATGCCCTCCAGAGAATTCTTTTCTCTAGAAGGAGAGCATGCCCTGGAGTCTGATGCTGCCACCCCCGCTGGTGAGTGCTCAGCATTCAGGTTCTGACGCTGGTGTCTGTGAAGTTCTTTGGGAGAAACCTTTTGGCTGCCTTTGTGCAGACTCAGGTTGTGGCATCTGTATCCTCCCAGACTGAGTCATTATACTTTCCTGCTTCATTGATTCTCACTGAAAAAGATTTGGAAAATGGGGTTGAACGTGCCAGAGGAGTTTGGGAAACCCCTAATGCATCAGTAGCTTGTTATATAAGTATCTTGTGCTCAGCAGTAAGACCTGCCTCTGTCTATGATGATGAGCAGGTTCTCATCCTAGTGACATCCAGACAGGTTACTTTGCCCACATCTGTGTGTGACACTTGGGCCCAGAGAGGCTGAAATAGACCCTCTTTCAGCAAAACAAATGTCCTTTGCCCTGACAGCAGTGATGGCACTGGGGCAGAATATTGAAGGCAGCATGGGACCTCTGACCTAGGCTGTCATTGAAACTCCTCTGGCAGTGTCTAGTGGGTGTGAAGAAAGAATAGATACTCCAGTATTCTTGGGTGAATTGATTTCAACTCTGCATGGAGACCTTCTTGAATCCCAAGATGGTCTAATCTCTTTTCTCAGAGCTCATGCACTTTTCATTTGAAGCTACAATTTTTGGTTTAGAGTCTGACTCCTACACTAGACTATTGAACCTCATGAGGACAAACTTGCCTGCCTTGCTCATTGTGGTATCTTGACCTTTTTAACATAGTATTTGGCATGTAATAGATACTAAATGGGGCTTCCCTGATGGCTCAGCAGTAAAGAATCTGCCTGCAACGCAGGAGCCATGGGTTCAATCCCTGGGTCAGGAAGATCCCCTGGAGGAGGGCACGGCAACCCACTCCATTATTATCACCTGGAGAATCTCCATGAGCAGAGAAGCCTGGTGGGTTACAGTCCATAGGATCACAAAGAGTTGGGCATCACTGAAGCGACTTAGCATGCATGCATGCACAAATATTAAATCAGTACTTATAACTTCCCACAATGAAAGTTTTATTCCTTCATGTGTATATACCAGAACAGCAAATATGGCTCATTTCTGTATGAAAGTTCCATTTTTTTTTCTTTCATTGAAAATCCTTTTTGCAAGAGTCAAAATCGTAGTATGTGTGAATATATGCCTCTAGTGACTTCACCTTCTAAATACTATTTTCGAAAGCAGTTTGTTTTGGAATGCCGGAATTTTAACCCCTAAACAAGTCACGTGTGTCACAGTTCCTTGTGCTGGGAGCACTATGATGACTGAACGAACTAAAAGAAACTTGACAGATTTAACATCAGCTAAAGTAACACCTGGGGGATTCCCAACCCTTTACACAAGATGCCTGGGGAGTTCTGGAAGTCACCCAGCCCAGAAAGGCCAGGCTTGTACCCTTGGCCTGAAGCCCTAAATCCTGGCGAGAAATACTGCTGCCTCTGTAATAAGGGGCTTCTTAAAGCAGAGGCGAAAATCCTCACAAACAAAGAAAGATAAAGAACAGAAGAACTAATCTTTCCCAGAACAGCCTTATCTAAAAGGCTTACATGATTTTGCAGATGTAGATGGACCCTCTCCCCTCTCTGTGCTCATAGCTTCTTGTGAGTTTGGAACTCTTAGTCCCAGACACTCTCAGAACTTGAGGCTACTGCAGTGACCTGATATGATATGAAAAGAGCTTGATTTGGGGAACAAAATCCGTGGCCCATTTTTGCCATCTCCATGAGCAAATCACTTAAATTCTTGTCTTTAAAATGCACTCAGTAATAAATACCTCCAGTGTTCTGGTGAAACTTCATCAGATGGCAAAATGCTTTAGAAATGGTAAAGCCCTATAGAGATTTTATTCTACAGATTTTAAATGTATACACATTTTTTTAAATGGCACTCTCTTACCTGTTTTATAGCTTGACTTTTTTATTTANTGCCTCTGTCTATGATGATGAGCAGGTTCTCATCCTAGTGACATCCAGACAGGTTACTTTGCCCACATCTGTGTGTGACACTTAGGCCCAGAGAGGCTGAAATAGACCCTCTTTCAGCAAAACAAATGTCCTTTGCCCTGACAGCAGTGATGGCACTGGGGCAGAATATTGAAGGCAGCATGGGACCTCTGACCTAGGCTGTCATTGAAACTCCCCTGGCAGTGTCTAGTGGGTGTGAAGAAAGAATAGATACTCCAGTATTCTTGGGTGAATTGATTTCAACTCTGCATGGAGACCTTCTTGAATCCCAAGATGGTCTAATCTCTTTTCTCAGAGCTCATGCACTTTTCATTTGAAGCTACAATTTTTGGTTTAGAGTCTGACTCCTACACTAGACTATTGAACCTCATGAGGACAAACTTGCCTGCCTTGCTCATTGTGGTATCTTGACCTTTTTAACATAGTATTTGGCATGTAATAGATACTAAATGGGGCTTCCCTGATGGCTCAGCAGTAAAGAATCTGCCTGCAACGCAGGAGCCATGGGTTCAATCCCTGGGTCAGGAAGATCCCCTGGAGGAGGGCACGGCAACCCACTCCATTATTATCACCTGGAGAATCTCCATGAGCAGAGAAGCCTGGTGGGTTACAGTCCATAGGATCACAAAGAGTTGGGCATCACTGAAGCGACTTAGCATGCATGCATGCACAAATATTAAATCAGTACTTATAACTTCCCACAATGAAAGTTTTATTCCTTCATGTGTATATACCAGAACAGCAAATATGGCTCATTTCTGTATGAAAGTTCCATTTTTTTTTCTTTCATTGAAAATCCTTTTTGCAAGAGTCAAAATCGTAGTATGTGTGAATATATGCCTCTAGTGACTTCACCTTCTAAATACTATTTTCGAAAGCAGTTTGTTTTGGAATGCCGGAATTTTAACCCCTAAACAAGTCACGTGTGTCACAGTTCCTTGTGCTGGGAGCACTATGATGACTGAACGAACTAAAAGAAACTTGACAGATTTAACATCAGCTAAAGTAACACCTGGGGGATTCCCAACCCTTTACACAAGATGCCTGGGGAGTTCTGGAAGTCACCCAGCCCAGAAAGGCCAGGCTTGTACCCTTGGCCTGAAGCCCTAAATCCTGGCGAGAAATACTGCTGCCTCTGTAATAAGGGGCTTCTTAAAGCAGAGGCGAAAATCCTCACAAACAAAGAAAGATAAAGAACAGAAGAACTAATCTTTCCCAGAACAGCCTTATCTAAAAGGCTTACATGATTTTGCAGATGTAGATGGACCCTCTCCCCTCTCTGTGCTCATAGCTTCTTGTGAGTTTGGAACTCTTAGTCCCAGACACTCTCAGAACTTGAGGCTACTGCAGTGACCTGATATGATATGAAAAGAGCTTGATTTGGGGAACAAAATCCGTGGCCCATTTTTGCCATCTCCATGAGCAAATCACTTAAATTCTTGTCTTTAAAATGCACTCAGTAATAAATACCTCCAGTGTTCTGGTGAAACTTCATCAGATGGCAAAATGCTTTAGAAATGGTAAAGCCCTATAGAGATTTTATTCTACAGATTTTAAATGTATACACATTTTTTTAAATGGCACTCTCTTACCTGTTTTATAGCTTGACTTTTTTATTTAAAATTATATAGTAGATACCATTTCATAATGGAAGCCTGGAGCCTATTTTCATTTGTTGTCATTTTCATAACAGCTTGATCATATGTCATTATATGAGTTTGTCAGTTCCCTAAAGTATTTCAAATTTTAAATAACTCAGTATCTTCTTGAAAAAATGCTATTTAACTCATTGCCATTCACATTACCTACTTAAAATCTCTGGGATTATGATGAGAATTATAATAACAACTTTGGGAATTTCTGAGCAGCCATATTTAGGGCATCTCCACCAACATAATTATAGTAACAGCTAGCATGTATCAAATGCTTAATATGTGCTAGGTGTATACTTTATGTGAATCTCTCCAGAACTTTCCAGCTTGTTTTTATTATGCTCTCTTACACTTGAAGGAACTGAAGCTGCTCAGCATTTACTAACTTACCCATAGCCTTTCAAATGAGTAAGTGGCAAAACCATAGTTCATTTGTAGAGTTACCTGATTTCAAAATTACATAAACACCATCATATGAATATTCCACGGGATCGCAAGCTCACCACATCTAGATCTGATCTCACCATCTCACTCTTCCCTTAAATGTGTCTTCCCAATATACCCCATGTCTATGAAGGGTACCATCACCTACCAGACTGCCCTCACCATAAGCCTTCCCCTACACTGCCCTGAAACCACTCTTGTTAAGGTTAATGACCCTTCACAAGAGTGTTAATGTCAAATCTAATGACTAGTATTCATTCTTCAACTTGGTCTCTCTCTGCAGCATTGGACATGGGTATGGGTCACTCCTCCTAGGGTGAATCTTTTATTTTTCCCTATATCCAGCACCCTGGCTTACTCTCTATACAGCAGTTACTCCTTCTTAGTTAAATATGTTGTCTTCTCATATCTGCAATATCCAAACTGACCCAGGACCCAGTGTTTAAGCCTCTTATCTATCTATTCCCTCTCCCTAGCTGTCTTGTCTTCATCTAGTTCACAGCCTTCTAAGCTTTCTAAATGCTTAGGTAGTCCAACTTTTATTTCCAGCCAGGACTTCTAAAAACTTAAGAGTAGTATATTCAGTGGCATATTCAACATCTACCTGATCTTTGCTATACATTCCAGCCTTGCAGTTTTGACCGTAATACATGAACCGTCTTTTCCCTCAGTTAAGGGTAAGGGAAGTTGTCAAACTTGGTTGGGTCTACTGATTTAAATGACAGATCTCCAGACCACCTGGAGGAAATTAATTGGTTGATGGAGCCATTAGTTCATCAGTCCATTCATTTAAATATTATTTAGCAAAAATATCAACTCACTCCAGTATTCTTGCCTGGAAAATCCCCATGGAGAGAGGAGCCTAGTGGGCTGCAGTCCACAGGGTCACAAAGAGTTGGACACAACTGAGCGACTAAGCACAGCACGGCAGCAATATTGTGTGCCAGGTACTATGCTGACTCTAGATAAAAATGTTAGAGCCACTTATCTAAGCAATAAGTGATCTCAGATCGAATTGGAACCTATAGAACCAGCTTTTAGTTTCCATAATACATAGTGAATGGAAGATTTCTGAGTGTGAGAATCATTCATTCTCACTTTTCCTTTCCTGAAATATGATTTAATTCTTTCCAAAGTAAGGAAGTGGAGATTTATTTGTATGTCATACAAGATAATTGCAGACTTATAAACCTGACCTGAGGGAGATTGAGTTTCCATTCAGAAATCTTACCTTGATTGCCTACACATTACCCAACCTTCTCTGGTCTCTCTGCTCAATGTCATCATGTCAGCTTGTCTCCTAGAGAGAAAGAGGAAACTTCACTGAAATGAACAAGGCCTTTTACCTTCTCCCTTTGGGTTACATGAAGAAGCTATTTATGAGCATTGTACCCCTGTGCCCAGTGGGAACTTGCAGAAGATCAATTACTACAGATGGACAGTATGTCTGGTCTTTTTCCACATATTAAATTGTCACTGTGTCAAATGTCTTGTCATCAAATATGGTGCTGCAAGGAAATTGCAATTATATTTATCAGGTTTTTTTTTTTTTTTTTTTCCTCTGAGCTTTGGATTTCATTCAGTCTACAGAGAATCCCTCTTGGTGGCTCAGAGAACACGTGTCATCCAAATCAATAGGGCCAACAATGCCTGACTTCTTCCTCCTCTTTCGCTGAGGGGGAGGGCTTTTCACATATCGGAGTTAGAACTGTTCATGCCTAGGATGGATAGTGAAGACCTACAGCCTCGGCGCATTTAATGTTGCTATGTAATAACTTCATAGGCATGCAGTCTAGGTCTAGTCAGTAATTACAACAATACCATATGGAGTTTTCTAGCATTTTTATCCTCTCTGCTTGGTACTAATTTTAAGCTTCTGTCTCTGGACAGTTTTGTTTAGGTTTTTAAATCTTGGCTTTTGTTCTCTAATCTTTTTTCTCTCACCATAAGAAGTTCTATCATAAGAATTAAGTAGGTTACTTACATGATAGTATACATATTTCAATGCAGGATGCTTGGGGCTGGTGTATGGGGATGATCCGGAGGGATGATGTGGGGTGGGAAGTGGGAGGGAGGTTCATGTTTGGGAGTTCGTGTACACCCATGGCAGATTCATGTCAATGTATGCCAAAACCAACAGAGTACTGTAAAGTAAAATAAAGTAAAATGAAAGCTCTAAAAAAAAAAAAAAAAGATGAAGTAGTTATAAAACTTACCTTTAACTATAGTCTCTCTCCCTCTTCCTATCACCTGGAATATTTTGAAGGAACACATGGCAGATAAGAGTGGGCTGATTCTCTAGCACTTCAACCTTATTTTAATATTGACTAAAGCAAAACTAGTCTTGAAGGTGAATCTGCCATGAAAAGTCTTATAGAACCTTCCATAGTTTTAACAATCTTTAAAAAATAGTAGGCAAAGGAGACAGCCAGGTGCTCACCAAAATCTGAGAACTGAAAATTAAACATCACACATAATGAGTGACATGCATTAATATGTGCTAGGTGTATACTTTATGTGAATCTCTCCAGAACTTTCCAGCTCATTATTATTATGCTCTCTTACACTTGAAGGAACTGAAGCTGCTCAGCATTTACTAACTTACCCACAGCCTTTCAGATGAGTAAGTGGCAAAACCATAGTTCATTTGTAGTTCATAAGCATTTGGTACATACTAGCTGTTATTGTAATTATGTTGGTAGAGATGCCCTAAATATGGCTGCTCAGAAATTCCCAAAGTTATTATTATAATTCTCATCATAATCCCAGAGATTATAAGTAGGTAATGTGAATGGTAGTGAGTTAAATAGCATTTTTCCAAGAAGATACTGAGTTGTTTAGGTATAAAATCATATTTAAAGATAAAATATTCCCTAGGACTCAAGTCTAATATAAGTCTTATGTGTTAGCACGACTCTGCCAA
Organism: Oreotragus oreotragus; assembly: GCA_006410675.1. Taxonomy (NCBI): domain Eukaryota; kingdom Metazoa; phylum Chordata; class Mammalia; order Artiodactyla; family Bovidae; genus Oreotragus; species Oreotragus oreotragus. The sequence goes on from SJYX01017081.1 coordinate 31,823, forward strand.
CATCATAGTAAATGGTATTCGCATGTGTCAATCAGATGGCATGTCTTAGGTGTTTCTTCTCTTTGCAAGTCACAAAAGAAACACGAGCTCAGCTATTCTCTGATGACTCTTTTCCTCCTCTGGGCCAAAAAAAAAAAAAAAAAGTTGTAGCAACTCCAGACCTCAAGTCTGCAGATACTTAATTCCAGGAGGAAAGAGTGAGAATCATTGTTCAGAAAATCCCAGAATAAGTCTCACTGCAGATCGTTGAGCTAGTTGGATCATGTGATCATCCCTAACCAATCACTGTGTTCAAAAGAAGTTAAATTCTCTGATCAGTATAAGCCTGGCTTCCATTGTTTCACTCCAAGGTTTACTGGTAAAAACCTGACAATATTATATTGCTGAGACTGGAAGAGGGGTGGCTTTTCAAATGATCTTTGCTAGATACAGAACTAGTGGATGCCGGGCATAGCTATCTATACAAGAAGAAAGTGTCAAAATGGAAGATACTGTGTATGGAAAATAGTATGGAGGTTTCTTATAAAACTAGGAATAAAACCACCATATGACCCAGCTATCCCACTCCTAAGCATATACCCTGAGGAAATCAAAATTTGAAAAAGACATATGTATCCCATTGTTCATTGCAGCAGTATTTACAATAGCTGGAACATGGAAGCAACCTAGATGTCCATTGATATTTGAACGGATAAGGAAGTTGTGGTACATATACACAATGGAATATTACTGAGCCATAAAAAGGAATGCATCTAAGTCAGTTCTAATGAAGTGAATGAACCTAGAACCTATTATACAGAGTGAAGTAAGTCAAAAAGAAAAAGAAAAATATTGTATTCTAAAATATATGTATGAAATCTAAAGCAATAGTACAGAAGAATTTATTTACAGGGCAGCAATGGAGAAACAGACATGGAGAATAGACTTACTGACAAAGGGAGATGGGAGGAGAGGGTGAGATGTATGGAAAGGGTAAAATGTAAGTTTACATTACCATGTATAAAATAGATAGCCAACAGGAATTTGCTGTATGACTCAGGAAACTCAAACAGGGGTTCTGTATCAACTTAGAGGAATGGGAGGGGAATAGAGATGAGAGGGAGGTTCAAAAGGAAGAGGATATATTTACACCTATGCAATGGCACCCCACCCCAGTACTCTTGCCTGGAAAATCCCATGGACGGAGGAGCCTGGTGGGCTGCAGTCCATGGGGTCACTAAAAGTCAGACACGACTGAGTGACTTCACTTTCACTTTTCACTTTCATGCATTGGAGAAGGGAATGGCAACCCACTCCAGTGTTCTTGCCTGGAGAATCCCAGGGACAGGGGAGCCTGGTGGGCTGCCATCTATGGGGTCGCACAGAGTCAGACATGACTGAAGTGACTTAGCAGCAGCTGCAGCAGCATGGCTGATAAAACAACAAAATTCTGTAAAGCAATTATCCTTCAGTTAAAAAATAAATAATTTTTTTAAGAAAACTAAGAAAAAAAGAAGATAGTGTGGGCAAGTGGAACCCTCATGCACTGTTGGTGGGAATATAAATTGATGCAACCACTGTGGGAAAGAATATGGAGATTTCTCAAGAGATTAAACATAAAATTACCATATGATACTTATAGGTATATCCTTAAAAGAGTTGAAAATATGAACTTAGAGGTTAACCAAGAAAAAAGAGAGAATGAGAATGAAATATACTCATTGGAAGATACTAATGAAAGATAGTAATGTGAGAATGAAAGAGGAGTATCACTACAGATCCCATGGATAGGAAAAGAGTAATTAATACCATGCTGGACTCAGCGCCCACAAATTTGATAAACTAAATGAAGTGAGCCCGTTGCTCGAATACACAGTCTTCAAAAATTCACACAAGAAGAAATCAACAATCTGAATAGGTATATCTGTTAAAGATACTGGATCAATAATTAATCATCTTCCAAAACAGAAAGCACATTGCCTAGATGCATTTACTGTTCACTTCCACCAAAACATTTCGGGAAGAAATTATACCAATAAACTTATACTCTATTTCAGAAGACAGAAATGGAGGGAAGACTTCTTAATTCATTCTCTGAGGCCAGCATTACTCTAATACTGAAATCACACAAAGACATGTGAAAAGAAAGCACAGTTGACACTTGAACAACTTGGAATAGAACCATGAGAGTCTACTTATGTGAATATTTTTTCAATAAATACTACAGTATTACATGGTCAATGGTCCATCTGAGTGCACAGATTTAGAATCATGGATGTGATGGAACGATAATGGGACCTGAGCATTTGTAGATTTTGGCATCTATGGACGAGCCTGGAACCAATCTCCCATGGATGCCATGAGATGACTGTACAGATCAGTATCTCATGAATATAGATGCAAAAATCCTCTCCCCACTGGTACATTATAGGGCTAGAGGATTAAGAGGTACAAACTATTATGTATAAAATAAGCTACAAGGATATGTTGTACAACATAGTGAATATAGCCAATATTTCATTATGAATAAAAAAAACTGTCAAGGAAAGATGAGAAATACATATTACTAAGTGAAAGAAGCCAATATGAAAAAGTAGAAATTGTATGATTCCAATTATATGACTTTCTAAAAAAGGCAAAACTATGTAGGCAGTGCAAGGATCAGTGGTTGCTAAGATATTGAAACATGGAAATTCGTCAGCAAAACTCAGACTGTTGAATTCCCATGGCAGCCAGCCTTGAATGTTCCCTGGCACCTTTGCAATGTGTTCCTTTTAAACATTATTGTAAACAATCTTCATTTTTTGAATTATCTCTGTCATCACTCCCCCCAGTACAACTGTGGTGATAAAGTGTACCTCAGGAAGCATTATGATATAATATAGAAAGCAAGGAGTCCCTTAAGAAGTAGAAAAAGTGAGGGATGCAAGAATGCAAGGGAGGCAGAAAGAAACTCAGGATAGGGGAATCAGAGAGGTCTTCATAAACGACAACACCTAAGAGGTACCTTGGGCTTCGCAGGTGGCTCAGTGGTAAAGAATCCTCCCGCTAGTTCAGGAGACATGACCTTGATCCCTGGGTTGAGAAGCTCCCCTGGAGAAAGAAATGTTAACCCACTCCCATATTCCTGCCTGGGAAATCCCGTGGACAGAGGAGCCTGGTGGGCTACAGGCCATGGGGTCACCAAAGAATCAGGCACAACTTATCAACACAACACCACCCGTGGTGGATTCATGTTGATGGATGGCAAAACCAACACAATATTGTAAAGTAAAAAAATAAAATAAGATCTGAAAAAAAGAGGTGCCTAACATGATAAGGAAGTAGTGCCTTGGCGGAGAGGGTAAGAGAAGGCATTCCTTACATTCCATGAGTCAAGTGGTAAAACTAAAACTAGACTTCAGGAATTTAGATTTTATGAATTTCTAAATTCCTACACAACTCCAGAGCAGCAGGCATAAAAATTAAAAAGCCCTTGCATTGACTAGTTCTCTTGCCCAATTCGTTTGACAAAGTTGTGCCCCTAGGAGAGAGAACAGTCAGCAGTCTTTTGGGTATCCACATACCTACAGACAAAGACATACTCATAATTAGAACTACTGAGGCATTAATTGAAATCAAAGGTCTCAACATGTGTGCCAGAGCCTTCCTCTGGATCATACTGAGTAAAATATATAAGCAGTTAACGATAGCTATAAACTATTTCTTCCTTCACAGGAATAAATATCATTGAAGGAAACTATGGCGATATTTTGACATCAAGAAAAGAATATTACCCTTTAAGTCCTTTTAGGTCAATGCAATTAGCTTCTAGGGGGAAATGTATTAAAAAATAAGGAGTTGTGTGATGTTTTCAGAGCAAGCTTTCAGAAGGCAATATATTTTTTTAATCCATAATATGTATAGAGTTTCTTTGAAAAGCTCTTTAAAATTATAAATACCTAGTCATGGCACCCCACTCCAGTACTCTTGCCTGGAAAATCCCATGGATGGAGGAGCCTGGTAGGCTGCAGTCCATGGGATCGCTAAGAGTCGGACACAACTGAGTGACTTCACTTTAACTTTTCACTTCCATGCATTGGAGAAGGAAATGGCAACCCACTCCAGTATTCTTGCCTGGAGAATCCCAGGGACGGGGGAGCCTGGTGGGCTGCCGTCTGTGGGGTCGCACAGAGTCAGACATGACTGAAGCGACTTAGCAGCAGTAGCAGTAGCAGCAGTCATATTTCAATGTGATGAAACCAGAAAGTCCTCAAGTCTATGTGAGGTGTTTATGGATTCTTTAGGTTGATTGTAACTTTCATAGCCCTTTTTACATTGATACCTGTCAAACTGTTGTGTGAAAACCATTGAGGAGCATCCCTGGTTTAGAATTGGTGTAGACACTCTAACTATTATTTTAATATAAATCACTTTCTTACCATTGAATTACATACATACCTAACCCACTCTTCATTTAATTGGGAGAACTCAATGCAAAGAGTCAGACACAACTGAGCATGCATGCACTGCACATCCTTTATTTTCAGATTCATATTGATTTGTGACTGACTGATCACAAAGAAATCTCCAGCTCATTGAAAATGACTTGGAATCTGTCAGAATCTTCTGGTGTCTTCTAGGGGTAAATTTCCCCAAAGGCTTTTAACACCTATTAATTCTTTATCTCACCAACTTTGAGTGTTTGCTGTCAGTTCAGAGGAAATATATAAGAAAATGTTAGAACCAGCTTAAATAACTTTCTAGTTCTATTTAATATTGGTACAACTTCAATGAAAATATTTCAAGTCAGCATTTCAAATTCACTGCCAAGGCTCAGGTAATATTTCCCTGACTCAATCATATGGGCATGAAACCACTGCTGCTACATCTTCAAAGTCCTTTGAAAACCAGTCTCATGATATCTTTAGAAGAAATATTCTAAAATGAAATGAAGCACTTCATTTTCAGATGATTTTCTTTACATCTGTCACCTTCTTGGGTGTGAGTTCGGAATTTTAAAACACTTCTCTTTTGAACCTGTAGAGCTTGTCGGAGGCTGCGTCCCTCGTGGAAATTGGTTTGAGGTAATTCCCAGAAAAACTTTTGTTGAGACGCACTGCTGTCACTTTGGTTCATAGTAGAACTAGGAGAATGTAATATGTAATGACGACTAAAGCCCCTCTAAAAAATAAAGCTTCTCTCTCTTCTCTTGTCCACAGACATTTTACTATCTATAGACACTGAATGGGTAATGACCATATCTTCACTTTTTGTCTATATACAATCTCTCTGAAACAAACAAAAAAAATCTTGAGGTAACCTGCAAGTTATAAACAATAAGACTTTTGGAATAGAAGAAGTTAGAGTTTTTACAAGAAGGGAGAAGTATATATTACTAGTGATTTGGATAAATAAATATGAATATTTTGAGCTTCCTAGTAATCTAGGAAGAGAAATCAATGAGCTACAAATGTTCATTATCTGAAAAATATGATTGAAAATAGTTTTCTCCCAATAGCCAATTATAAATAAATTTATTACTTTAATCCAGTAGCAGATTGATTGCAGCAATTGTCCCCAATTGTTTTATACTTGCCTATATTCATGGCCGTTGACAGTTCCTTCCCGTTTTGACTCTGTCCTTGGCTATGCTTCGACCAGTAGAATGTTAGTAAAATTGATGCAAGCAAATGCTTTAAAAGTGGTTGCACTTTAGAGCTCTTCCCTTGGTGCTTGTCACTACCCTGCAAATAAAATAAGCACAGTCTGCTGGATGAGGAAAAGAAACATAGCCCAGTCACCCCACCTCTCCAGCTAACACTTAGCTGATCCACAGACCCATGAGAAATTGTTTTTTAAGCAACTTGGTGTTTTAACCAACTGAATTTGGGTTCTACTTGTTATTCAGTGAAAACTAACTGATACAGAGCCTCATATGAAAGGTATTTAATAAGACAATGAATAGTTCAGCAACTATAGGAAAATCTTCATTATAAAAAATGACAACCCTTGAGAGCATCAATCAATTGAATTCAGTTGCTCAGTCGTGTCTGACTCTTTGCGACCCCAAGAACCACAGCACGCCAGGCCTCCCTGTCCATCACCAACTCCCGGAGTTCACCCAAACCCTTTTTTTTTTTGTTTGTCTCAGTGCCTACTACCTAAAATATTGTCGAGTTCCTTCTGAAGGTAGCATGGCCACCTCTGAACCAAACTACATCATTAGAAACCAGCCATCCTTTCAGTCCTGCACAGCTACCCTGCATAATAGCGGGGAAAGCAAAGGCTGTTATTACTCTCTCAAATACCTGAAATGTGGACTGGAGACAATGAAATTACCAGGCTGTGGTTTAGCTTTGGTGTCATGTTTCAGAGGTGAAAACAAAGCCAGGTGCACAGGATAACCTCTGAGACATATTTTATACAGGGAAGTTTGTCTAGAAAGTGTGCCCTAACTTTTTCAGTCCATTAGACGCTTGAAAGTTTTGTGTTTTTGTTTTCAGTTGTACTTCCTATAAAAAACCACTGCCTTTTTCTTCTCCTTTAAAGTCTATTTAAGCTTGGAAGCAATATGCTGGCAAAAAATATAACAAAAAATTGCAATGAAAAATATAAGTTGTATGACAGATATCATTTGAACCCTGAAAATTAGTGAATCTGTGGACCTTAAAAATCATTTCAACCATTCTTTCTCATTCTTAAATTCCCTGTGAGAAAAACCTAACTTGTTTAGCTGTCTTCTGTTGAAAATACCTTAACTAATAGAAACTGGTGACCTTTCGTGAAGAATTGTACCCCTTAGGGGAATTTCATTTATTAAAATGTTTATTCATAAATAGAGTTTTTATCATTGAGTTTTAAAACAGCTCCCTGGTATGGTGCAGAAGAAATCTGAGCTTCCTTTTCTTTAACAGTCTTCTGAATGTTTGAAGACAGCAGCTTTCCTGTCCCCAGGTTCACCCAAGTGATTTGTTCACCATGGCTAAATGTGTCAGTGTTCTTTGGTTGCAATTAGCAAAAATAACAGCTAACTCAAGCAAGCAAGAATTTTTACTGGGAGGATATCAAGGACTTAGAAAATCCATGGAAGAAGAAGGTTTGAGACTAAGTTTGCCCACGTTGGCAGTCTGGGGTTAGGGAACAAGAAATGCAGAAGTTGTTTCTTTATGGGGGTCATTTGATCAGGTTGCCACTGCTGAGTTTGATAAACTCCACCATCTTCAGCCTCTTTGCTCTGCTATTCTAGGGGAATGGAGTTGGGTGTGATTATTGTAGCATCTGTCCCAAACCACAGGGAAGAGAAAGCCCCCGACCACAGCCCCACCAGGTCAAATCCAGCGGAAAGTGTGTGCTCAGTCACGTCTGACTCCTTGTGGCCCCGTGGACCGCAGCTCGATTCGCTCCTCTGTCGATGGGAGTTTTCCGAGCAAGAATACTGGAATTGGTTGCCATTTCCTCCTCCAGAGTATCTTCATGACCCAGGGATTGAACCTGCATCTCTTGCATCTCCCTCATTGGCAGGTGGATTCTTTACCACTGTGCCACTTCCTCAAAAGAAAATGGAGGTGATATTATAAGGCGAGACCAGATGTTAGGTAGTCAAGAAGTAACGACAAAGAAATGGTGAGCACCATTCTTTCATTTTCCTCTGAAGAGGTTTAGAGTCCCATCTCTCTGCTCCGCATGTATCACTGAATGTCCTAAACACAGTTACATTTTGTAAGGGCTGTTGAATGGTGGTACGTTAGCACCAACTGCAGTCTGATCAGAACAAAATAGAGTGAGTCCACCCACTTCCGCATTCTGGATGTTGTGTATCTATCCATGCAACCCTAAATTATTAATTATTCTGTTGTATCAGACTGAGTTTAGGTCACCTGAAATTTAGTAATTAATTTTCTCCGTTTCTCTAATCTATGCCATGATCATTTCTCTCCCTTCTAGGTAGAATACACTCTCCTGCTTTCTGTTTTTGCCTAACTGACTCTTGCTTCAGATCTCAGTGGCATCATTACTTGATTAGATTCTTATCATTAACTCTTAAAAAACTATGTGCTTCTCAGTTATAGCACCTGCTGCTGCTGCTGCTAAGTCGCATCAGTTGTGTCTGACTCTGTGCCACCCCATAGACAGAAGCCCACCAGGCTCCTCTGTCCCTGGGATTCTCCAGGCAAGAACACTGGAGTGGGTTGCCATTTCCCTCTCCTATTNTTATAGCACCTGCTGCTGCTGCTGCTAAGTCGCATCAGTTGTGTCTGACTCTGTGCCACCCCATAGACAGAAGCCCACCAGGCTCCTCTGTCCCTGGGATTCTCCAGGCAAGAACACTGGAGTGGGTTGCCATTTCCCTCTCCTATTATGATATAATTTTTACATTTTTGAATATGTTTATTTACCTTCAAATTGGTTTAGAAATGAAATCTAAATTTCTTACTACATGGCCTGGCTCAAGCCTTAGCCACCAAACTCAAGTCTTACCCCCTTCCTCCTTCCCACTAGTCTTTCTGTTCCTGGAACACACAAATCTATCAGATTAATGTCTATATTTTATTCCTGGCACATATTACTCAATGAAATTATAGCATTCATATATCTGCTTTATTATTTCTTATCTCCCTCCTTTCACTAAAATATCAGCTCCTGGAGAGCAGTGACATCATTTGTCTTATTTACTGCTGTATATTCAGTACCCAGAAAAGAACAGGGCTCACAGTGGATGCTCAAGCAGTGTTTGTTAAATTAGTAAATGTAAGAATAGTTGTCCATAGGATAAATCGTCTTCTCCAAAAGAATTTAAGTTCCATGAGGGCAGAGACCTCATCAGCTTGGCTCACCATTGCTTTTCCAGTACATTGTATGACACACGGTGTGTTCTTTTTGCCTATATATTTAATGAATAAAATAACATCATATTTTCATTTTTAATATTTTTGAACCTTCATAGTTCAGTTCAGTTCAGTCACTTAGTCATGTGTGACTCTTTGTGACCCCGTGGACTGCAGCACACCAGTCTTCCCTGTCCATCACCAACTACAGAGCTTGCTCAAACTCATGTCCATCAGGTCAGTAATGCCATCCAACTCTCTCATCTTTGGTCCTCCCCTTCTCCTCCTGTGGTTGTGATCCACACAGTCAAAGGCTTTGGCGTAGTCAATAAAGCAGAAGTAGATGTTTTTCTGGAACTCATGCTTTTTCAATGATCCAACAGATGTTGAAATTTGATCTGTGGTCCTCTCCCTTTTCTAAATCCAGCTTCAACGTCTGGAAGTTCTCAGTTCACTATGAAATCTTCACAGAGACATTTATGATTGTCTCTATTAAATGCCATTTATTATTGTTTTCAGCCTAGCATTCCAGATGGTGGAGATCATTTAGGAGTTTAATTCTGCTATGCACAGTGTGGTTGCTGCCTTCTGATTGTACCCTGACTGATAAACAATATGGGAGCTCTCCTCCTTACCTTTGTGTCATCTGGAGGAGCAGTTAGTACATCTCCCCTGTCCTCATCCAAGTAATTAACAATCTCACTGGAGAAGTTTGGCAAAGATGGCATCTACCTAAGAAAATTAGACTGTTGTCTACTGATTTTTCTAGGACCCTCAATTATGAACATCCAGTGTGAGTAAATCACACTTCAAAGTAGATTCGTTTCCCACCAAATTGGCTTAGTAATTGTGTTGACTGTTCATTCACCATCTTATAAGAATCAGGAGACTTGAATTGAAATTGCCAAGTCTGCTAATAAGTAGTTCATTGTTTCTCTGACTTTAACAAGCATGCAAAATATCTAGGAGTTTTATTAAAGATTGTGATATAGAACATCTAGGCTGTGGACTTGAGATTCTGCATTACTTAGAAGCATTCAGATGTAACAGTGTTGTTATTGTTAATCCACAACCAAACTTTGAATAAGGAACTAGATAAGCCTAGATAATGATAATAAACAACAATCTTCTGCAAGTGAAGGATTTCATAGTTTTCAAGGCAATATTTTGTAAATTATTTTTTTAATACTTGCAGTGACCCAAGCTTCATTTATAGAAGAGGAAACCATAATTTAGAAAACTTATAATTTATCTATGATTCAACATCTAATTCATAACAGCAACTGGGAATTTAACCATGTTCCTCACTTCAGGAACTGTGATTAGTCTACCTTAGACACTACTTCATGTCATCTCTGGGCCTCCTTAATCCATCCATTCACAGTGACTTTATTTATGTTTCTCAACACATCAGGCAGGATAGGGACTGAGGAGATCACAGTGAATGAGACAGCGGTCTCCCTGTGTTTTCTGATCTATAAACTGAATGGTGCCTCCCAATTCCAATGTTCATTGATTCTGTTAAAGTACATCACATGACTGAAGCGACTTAGCAGCAGCAGCAGCAGCACATCATATTTATAAAATGTAATTATAGAATTAAGGCATTATCTTAAGCATCATCTTCTACCTGCATGGTCATAATTAATAAGCCAAATGCAGCAGGTCATCAATGCCATACAAAACGTCTTCCTGTATCCTTTGTCTCACTGCAGTCAATAGTGTCTGAATCTTTATCCACGCCCCTTCTCACGTGTGTGTGCTCAATTGCTCAGTTGTGTCCAGCTCTTTTGTGACCCCATGGACTCTAGCTCACCAGGTTCCTCTGTCTGTGGGATTTCTCAGGCAAGAATACTAGAATGCATAGCCATTTTCTCCTTCAGGAGATCTTCCCAGCCCCGGGATTGAGCCTGCATCTCCCATGGCTCCTGCACTGGTAGGTGGGTTCTTTACCATCTGGGAAGCCCTGCTTCAACTCATATTCACCTCATATTATTCATTTAATTCTCCTAGGAAAGATTCCCCACATGCTGTTTTTGGTCATCCTGGCCACAGCTGCTTGTTTAGAGCCTCTTCATCTCTGGTCTAGTTCAACACTGCCCAATAGGATTTTCTGTAATGATGGAGTTCTTCTGTATCTGCACTATTCCAATATGTCAGCTACTCACCACATGTGTCTACTGACCACTCTCAAGGTANGATGGCATCAGCTACTTGATGGACATGAGTTTGAGCAAGCTTCGGGTGTTGGTGATAGACAGGGTAGCCTGGTGTGCTGCAGTCCATGGGGTCACAAAGAGTCAGACATGACCGAGCGACTGAACTGAATATAACATAAGCTGGCAAGGAACCCAGCACATTGTAATTTGTATTCAGCAAACATTTTTCTTCCAAGCTATACAAATCTTTACCTATAACATAAAAACAATGAAAAATCCCAGAATGTTTGGAATAAATAATTTAGCACAATGAATACCTTGGAGCATATCATCTGTAGAAAGAAATGAAGTTGAGAATTGCAAAGACCCAACTTATACTTTGAAAGTAAAATTTATACTTAATTTATAAAAGGAAAATGCTTCCTAACTAATTTTAGCATCCATAGAAACTTTATTTTCCAGCGACTTTTAAAGTTTTATTTCTTGACAGGATCTTCAAAAATGGCAATAAGATGCTGTAAAAACTTGCAAATTAGGTTGTAAACAGCAGCAATGGAAGCATTAACTCTTTTAACCAAATTTCCTAAAGTGCACTTGACATTATGCTAGAGATAGATTTTAAACATTAAGCCTGAGTGCTTATATAAGAAGTCCGGTTTTCTATTTCCCAAGCACAGTGGTATAATTGTAGCTCTAATTTATGGCATACTTTGTAGGATCACTGATTAATTATACAGACCTCCTGATGTTTTGTACTCATTTCAACTTTGTTTCCCTCTGCTATTTGACCACTACAAAGCGAATATCCCTGAATCACTTATTATTCAGATTAACTCATTTTAAAAAATGAATTTACTATTCATATCCATTTCTCATCTATCATTCTAACTCATAAATGTTATTAACAATTCTTCTCCTTATTCTTGGACTGAGCTCATACATGTACACGTGCACACAAACACATACTGACTTATTTGCTCCCAGGCACACAATCAAGAAAAAGCTTCTAGTAAATTCTTTATCTGAATTTTACCATCTCCCCAAGGCAAACATGTCTAACAATTCTGCCTGAGATCTTGGACACACAGATAACACAAAAAAAGCATTCTTTGTTGGGGTTAGCATTAGCCAATCTAATTTTTTTCAATGATTAGAGATATCAATTTGAATAATTTGCTACTGTGAGTGCTTTGAAAATAATTATAATACCTTTGGCTTGTTGCTTGAGATTATCAGTATTTTCAGGACTTCTATATTTCTTTCATCATTAAAGTTTAACATTTATGCAAAAGCGTCCTTTACCAAATTTTCCAAGAATTATTGTGTGCTTATCATTAGAGGAAGATTTGTCAGAAAACTCTTTTGTACATATTCAGTTCAAGTATGTTCAAATATTATCCTGTCCTTCACTTTAAGTAGGTCAGATTCACAATGATCTGTTCTCCTCAGAACCCACCCCTGCAATATCCTTATCAAACTCCCCTTAACACTGGTATATCTAAATTATATCTTCTGTCAGTCCCCAAGACACCTTTAATTGTAGGGGCTTCCTGCTCCTTTCTTAAGCTCTTCAGTTTTTCTGTCATCAGCTTCCCCTTGGAATCAGGAAAAGGTCCTTGCACATTTGGGCTATTAAGTAGAAGCAGACCCATATATCAATTCCTTAAATGTTCTGTCATCATGAGAATTATTTATTAGAACCCATTACCTGTGTGACTTTCCAGTTCTTTTTAGGTGGTTTGTCTGAAAAGAATAAAGACTCTTCCTTGAAAAGAAATAGCTTTCTTGTCCAGCCAGGGAGGAAAAAAAATAGTACAACCTACCAGGTTCCTGTGTATATTTTTCACATGGCACTTGGTTGAGTATTTGTTGAAAGAAAAGAAGATTTAGGCAAAGACTCAGGTTGCTCATGGAAGTTTCTCCATTCTAGACCTGAAAGTGCCGAGCACATACAAATAATTCCCCTGGAAAAGAGGATACCAAAATATTAACTTTAGCACATAGAGTCCTTTTCCTGGGGCTTTATAGAAAATGGTAATATAGCTCACATACTTTGATGACTAAAACTTTTATGGCATCTCTTTTTACTCTAGGACACTGATATCTCTAGTTTCATCACATGGAGGCCTGTGAACTTTCAAAAAATAAGTGTATATACTTGTGTTTGTGGTGGAGAGGGGGATGGGGAGAAAATGTTGTATTTTGTTTCCAGTTCTTAAAGAGATCTCGGACTTCTACCCACCAGAAAAAGGTTAGAAATCAAGGTTTTAATCGAAGAGATTGTCCCTAGTGTCTAAAATTCTCAAAACTAAATGGATTTTAATACAATTATCATGTGTTCTGTGTATTTCTTTGTACATAAAAGAGTGCATGAAATAATAAGCAGACAGAAAAAAGTGTAAGACTTTGGGCCCTGCTTTCTAGAAATTCTTTGGATAGATGGGGTGATGGGTTATTGAGGCAGTACATGACAAATGCCACATTTGTATCAAAAAGTCACGAATTTGCAGTATTGGGACCTTCCCCACACAGGTTGATGGCCTAATTGGTCAAAATATTGTAAAAGGAACTTGATCCTGGGAACCTGGTTGAAATAGATGTATGTTTCACCAAGTGTAAGACCCACCCCTCTCCAAGGACTCTGCCTTACACAGTATGTGGACACTGAATGCCAGTGAATCGCATGCTTCTCTTTCACTCCTGAGTCCGTCAAGGAGAAAGTCAGTCTGGTCCTACTGTGTCTGAACACTTGAAATCCTGGTTAATACCTCTTTTGCCAAAGAAGAAGCAGGCCATCAGCTCAGTATCCTGGCAGATAAGCAAACCCAGCTGGAACGTGATAACTTAGGTATGTTTTTATCACGTTTATTTTTATGGTTAACATCTATTGATGACAGTGATAGTGGCTTCTATTTATAGCTTCTATTTATAGTGATATAAAGTTTGCCTTATTTAATTACTTACATTTTAAACTTTGAGCCATTTAAAGAAAATATTGTGACTATTAATTACAATAATGATACAGAAAATAATAATAGTAAAAGTGATCATTGCAGCTAACATTTATTAGGTGATTACAATGCAACACCACAGTTATAAATGTTCCATGGTTATTTTTACATTTAGCCTTCTCACAAATCTTATAAAATGGAGATACAGTAATTGTTTTATTTTAATTTTTATTTATTATTTATTTGGTTATACCAGGTCTTGGTTGCAGCACGTGGGAATCTTTCCTTGCAACCTGCAAACTCTTACTTGCAGCATGTGGAATCTAGTTCCCTGACCACAGATCAAACCTGGGCCCCTGCATTGGGAGCATGGAATCTTAGCCACTGGACCACCAGGAAAGTCCATGTTTATTATTATTTTAGAGATGGCAGACTGGAGCCCAGAGAAGCTAAGAGACTGTCCCAAGTCACGTGCCTAATATATATCGGGGCAAGGAGTCAAGCCATCTGCTGAAACATATGAAACGGGGAGCATGCCAGGGAGCTTGGGAAAGTGTGGATTATATGATCATGACGGTGATCCAGTTAGGAGCTGACGTCCTTCTGCAGGAGGCGGAAATAGATGCTGCTGGTGTGCAGGGAAGGTGGTGGTGTGGGAATTTTAGCTGGGCCCTGACAGTGGTGTTCTATTGTGATTTTTGCAGGAACTAGGAAACTCCACTTTGATTTCTTCTCTTAGCAATATTACAGGGAGCTGGGGTGGTGGTTTGAAACACATAAACCATGATCCTGCAATTCCCAAAGAGTTGAAAATTGGGTACATAATCAAATTAAAATTAGAGATACCAAGGGAACATTTCATGCAAAGATTGGCTCGATAAAGGACAGAAATGGTATGGACATTTTTTTTTAAATTGGCTCTTCATTATTTAGAGAGTGCAGTTTTCCAGTTAACTTTATTTTCTTATCATTAACAGTTGGTGTAAATCCAAATTGGACATGGTGTTCAGAAGGCTTTCCTGTAAACAACTGATATTTTGAATTTAGTTTAAACTGTGCAAAATAAAAAACATAAAAGGTCCTCTGCATAGGCCGATTGTTTCAATGAGCTAAATCTCTTTTCACTAAAGTGTCTGAATCTTCTACAGTATTGACTGGTGACACAATTATGAACTTTTCAAGCCAGGAAACACAAAATCCAACCCCAGCGTTTTTCAGAAAAGGAAACTGTACAGTCGAATGCCCATGATTAGGCAATAAGTGAGTGGTGACTTCAGTCAAACTTTGTATGCATGCCATTGTTATTCAGCCACTAAGTTGGGTCTAAATCTGACTCATGGACTGTAGCACGCCAGGATTTCCTGTCTTTCACCGTCTCCTGGAATTTGCCTAAATGCATGTCCATTGAGTCAGTGATGCTATCCAACTATCTCATCCTCTGGCACCCCCTCTTTCTCTTGCCTTCAGTCTTTCCCAGCCTCAGGGTCTTTTCCAGTGAGTTGGCTCTTCCCATCAGGTGGCCAAATTATTGCAGTTTCAGCTTCAACATCAGTCTTTCCAATGAATATTCAGGGTTGATTTCCTTTAGAATTGACTGGTTTGATCTCCTTGCAGTCCAAGGGACTCTCTAGAGCCTTCTCCAGCACCACAATTCAAGAGCATCTGTTCTTCGGCACTCAGCCTTCTTTATGTATGTACATGGACACATTCTAAAAGTCTTAATTCTGANAATGAATATTCAGGGTTGATTTCCTTTAGAATTGACTGGTTTGATCTCCTTGCAGTCCAAGGGACTCTCTAGAGCCTTCTCCAGCACCACAATTCAAGAGCATCTGTTCTTCGGCACTCAGCCTTCTTTATGTATGTACATGGACACATTCTAAAAGTCTTAATTCTGAAAGGAAAGGCATTTTGTTTCTACTTACCTGCTGCAGAGGAGTTTATGAAAAACCATGACAACTATTTTGATGAGATTTAACTTCAAATAAAAGTTGCAGAGTTGTGCCCCCTTTTAAGAGTGGAGTGGATCTTATGTCTTTAAACCATGCCCATTTTCAGCTAGGGAAGTCTGCCTTATCTCAAAAGCCCGTGCCTCTGGGTTTCTGCTCAGATGGTATCAGCTGGAACAAATAAGTTGAGATCGCATTTGCTGTTTTTCTGCACAGATCTCAAGAACAGTTCCAAAAATGGTTTGTCAGCAGCTGAACTGAGTACAGAATCTGTGGGCATGTACATATTTTTTCTCACAAGAAAATCACTTTTTAAGCTTCTTAGAAGTTGATTACAATATGTTTTCTTTCTCCTCCTTCCTCAAAAGTAAGATAAATATCTGAATCTATCATTTGATACTTTGGAATGTATTCCTAAACAGCTCAAGAACTGCTGAGAAAAATTGTGGAAGGGCCAACCTAAATGTATTGGGTATATAATCTCTCCAAAGAACCCTGTCCCCAGGAAGACAACATAAGGTGAAAATTCTAACACTTATTCAGGGAATTTGTCCAGTTGGGAGGATGAACTTGACAGGGCCACACTTCTTTGTCTCAGATAATTTTTATCTGAATTTTCTGGAAAACAAACATAGCACTAACTACAAACTTTGATTTTTAAGTAATATTATTGTTTTTAATTTTGGCTGTGCGGGGTCTTCATGGCTGGGCAGATTTTTCTCTAGTTGTGGAGAGTGCGGGCTACGTTGCAGTGTGCAGGCTTCTCATTGCAGCAGCTCCTCTTGTTACACATAGCCCCCAGGCTCCAGGGCACAGGCTAGTAGCTGTGGCACACAGGCTTAGTTGCCGCATGACATGTGGGATTTTTCTCGGACCAGAGACTGAACGTGAGTCTCCTGCGTTGGTAGGCAGATTCTTTACCTCTGAGCCATGAGAGAAGCCCTGATTTTGTTTTAAGTCAGAAAAACATCTAATCACATACTAAAAGGTCCAAATACTTCCTCTTATGTCTCACACAGTCAAGGTTATTTTGAATTCACAGTCTTTCCACAAGCAACTTCTCACAAGAAGAGTTCCCCAGCAGCTCCACCACCACCACCACAGAACAAACATGCTTATATCATCTCTGAGTCATCCCTGCTCTAGGTTTTGAACACAGAGAGAAAAAGGACTCTATTTCATGAGCGTAGAGTCTGGTGAAGAGGTAGATAAGGAAGTGGACAGTTATAATCAGCATAAGCATCCATACGGACCCCTTCTGGTGTTTCTCCATTTAATGCATCATCTCTCACCAGACACATACTATTTCTTCTCTGTCCACCCTCTCGCCAGTAAGACTGTATCTGTCATGACTCCTGGGATTGCAGATAACAAAAACCCAACTCAACCTGGCATATAATGGATTTTTAAGCAATTTTATGGAGGTATACTTAACAAAGCATAAAATTCATCCATCTTAAGTGTCAAATTCAATGAGTTTTAATAAATATAGTAAGTTTCATAACTATCACCATAGTCCTGCCTTAGAAAATTTTCACCACCCTTCAAAGGGAATTTACTGGTTCATGTATCTGAAAATTCCAGAGTTTTGGTCTGTGTGCTAGTGAAATATCATCAAGACTTGATTTATCTCAGCTTTTTTCTCAGGCAGGCTATTCCCTGATAGGAATAACAGGTGACCCTTGCCAGATCATCTTCCATTTTATAACACCAGTAGAAAATGCTTACCTCTTTTACAGTTGTTTTAGTAAGTATCTTAGAATGACACTTATTTACCCTGATTGGCCTAGAATAGGTCACATGCCAACCCCTAAGCTAATGACCTTAACCAAGAGCATAGGATACTCTCACTGGTCATGCCTGAGTCACACAAACAACCTGGTGGTCAGCAGTTGGTATTATAACCAGCAAACTCTGTGCTCTGAGAATAAGGAGACATGGCTTCCCAAAGGAAAACAGGGATTATTGTTAATACTAGGCAAACAGGAGTGGATTCTAGACAGGCAGGTGGGTGTCTGCTCCACAAGAGAGTTTGATCATCACACCAATGCTGCTTCTTTTCTTCTGAATAACCTGTAGTGGTTATCACAGTGCCTTTTAACGTAGCAGTTGCTCAGGAAGTGTCTGTGGCCTGATTATATGTAGACTAAAACATAGAGCAGACCAAGAATGAAGGACTATTTGTTTCTTTATTTTATTGTTCAGTTCAGTTTGGGCTTCCCTGGTGGCTTAGAGGTTAAAGCATCTGCCTGGAATGCAGGACACCTGGGTTCAGTTCAGTTCAGCCTCTCAGTCGTGTCCAGCTCTTTGCGACCCAATGAATCGCAGCACGCCAGGCCTCCCTGTCCATCACCAACTCCCGGAGTTCACTCAGACTCAAGTCCATCAAGTCGGTGATGCCATCCAGCCGTCTCATCCTCTATCGTCCCCTTCTCCTCCTGCCCTCAATCCCTCCCAGCATCAGGGTCTTTTCCAACTAGTCAACTCTTCGCATGAGGTGGCCAAAGTATTGGAGATTCAGCTTCAGCATCAGTCCTTCCAATGAACACCCAGGACTCCTTTAAGATGGACTAGTTGGATCTCCTTGCAGTCCAAGGAACTCTCAAGAGTCTTCTCCAATACCACAGTTCAAAAGCATCAATTCTTCGGCGCTTAGCTTTCTTCATAGTCCAACTCTCACATCCATACATGACCACTGGAAAAACCATAGCCTTGACTAGACAGACCCTTTGTTGGCAAAGTAAGGTCTCTGCTTTTGAATATGCTATCTAGGTTGGTCATAACTTTCCTTCCAAGGAGTAAGTGTCTTTTAATTTCATGGCTGCAGTCACCATCTGCAGTGATTTTGGAGCCCCCAAAAATAAAGTCTGACACTGTTTCCACTGTTTCCCCATCTATTTCCCAGGAAGTGATGGGACTGGATGCCATGATCTTCGTTTCCTGAATGTTGAGCTTTAAGCCAATTTTTTCACTCTCCTCTTTCACTTTCATCAAGAAGCTTTTTAGTTCCTCTTCACTTTCTGCCATAAGGGTGGTGTCATCTGCATATCTGAGGTTATTGATATTACTCCTGGCAATTTTGATTCCAGCTTGTGCTTCTTCCAGCCCAGCANTCCACTGTTTCCCCACCTATTTCCCATGAAGTGATGGGACCGGATGCCATGAGCTTCGTTTTCTGAATGTTGAGCTTTAAGCCAACTTTTTCACTCTCCTCTTTCACTTTCATCAAGAGGCATTTTAGTTTCTCTTCACTTTCTGCCATAAGGGTGGTGTCATCTGCATATCTGAGGTTATTGATATTTCTCCCTGCAATCTTGATTCCAGCTTATGCTTCTTCTAGCACAGCATTTCTCACAATGTACTCTGCATAAAAGTTAAATAAGCAGGGTGACACTATACCGCCTTGACGTACTCCTTTTCCTATTTGGAACCAGTCTGTTGTTCCATGTCCAGTTCTAACTGTTGCTTCCTGGCCTGCATATAGATTTCTCAAGAGGCAGGTCATGTGGTCTGGTATTCCCATCTATTTCAGAATTTTCCACAGTTTATTGCTGTCTCTTATACATGACGTACTCCTTTTCCTATTTGGAACCAGTCTGTTGTTCCATGTCCAGTTCTAACTGTTGCTTCCTGGCCTGCATATAGATTTCTCAAGAGGCAGGTCATGTGGTCTGGTATTCCCATCTATTTCAGAATTTTCCACAGTTCATTGTGATTCACACTGTCAAAGGCTTTGGCATAGTCAATAAAGCAGAAATTGATGTTTTTGTGGAACTCTCTTGCTTTTTCCATGATCCAGCGGATGTTGACAATTTGATCTCTGGTTCCTCTGCCTGTTCTAAAACAAGCTTGAACTTCACTCAGTTATTCATTTATAAATTCATCAAGTTTAGTAAATGCTAGTCAGGGACCAACTATTCTTTCTAGGTTGCTTTTCTTTTTTTTCCTGTGAACCTCATTGCACCTAAAATGGGAGTGAGTATAATATTGACACCAAGTAAATCATTATTTGCTGATAAATTAACTGAATAACATTGTGTACCTCTATGCGAGAATACTGGGACAGAAAAAGACTACAATCATAGTTTGTATACATTGTGCTGCCTTTGACCTTGAAGGTGAACTCGCTCAGTTGTGTCCAACTCTTTGCAACTCCATGGATTGTATGTAGCCTATCAGGCTCTTCCATCCGACTGTAGCTTATCAGGCTCTTCCCATCCATGGGATTTTCCAGGCAAGAGTATTGGAGTGGGTTGCCATTTCCTTCTCCAGAGGATCTTCCCGACCCAGGGATCGAACCCAGGTCTCCCGCATTGTAGGCAGACGCTTTACTGTCTGAGCCACCAGGGAAGTCTTTGACCTTCATGTCAGCCAAAGACTGTTTTCTACTCTTATTCAATCCTCACAATAATAAACTGATATGAACATTGTAATTTTTACAGAAGACTGACATTATCAAGGAATACACAAACCCCAAATGCCATCAGGACTACTGAAAACTGTTCTACTGTCCTTCTATTTATATAGCTTGAAAGGACAATGCCAGAACTCGGTATGTAAGCTTTTATTTGTTCTGCTCAGGGTTCAGAGCTAAACTAAACCATGCATACAGGGTTCCATGGACAATTGTTTTCAAAAAGCGTCTTGATTATACCCAAATTTGACCTATCATATTGACTTTAGCGTCATACCACAATATAACAAATATTTCCACCATTTTATACCTACTCAGAAAAATCCTTTCATCTCCTTCTCAGAGACAGAGTAATTTTCTGAGTTCGTTACTGGTCTGATTCACCATGGGATTTATTTTCTTGTTGGACACATTAACAATTACTAAAACATGTTACTTAAGGAAATGCTTTCTAGGTTTATCAATTGGTTTAAAACACACAGCTTCATGAAATAGTTTGCCGGGTAGATTCAAGATTCCTCATTAAAGAAACACCTCCAGCTGCCTGTCAGTGTCAATGCCTTTCAAAAGGACAGCGTGGGGTATGGATTTTCAGATTCAGGGCTTATGATACAAGCACCCCAAAGCCAGGGATCCAGCTGCATTTTTCCCCTGACATTTCAAGAAATTCTGCAGGAAAACAAAGCTATCTTTTACAACAGAGAAAGATTGTAGGATGGTGGGGAGATTCTAGTATTTCATCCTTTTCCATCTTACCCGTTCACTTTCTCACTGCCAGCAGACATATAAATCATCCAGTTCTTTCATTTCCCCTTCTAGTTCACAAAGAGGATGTATCTTCATTTGAAAAGCACTTTGCCGTTCTTAAAGGATAATTCTGCAAGTGTGGGATGATGTTTCATTCCCAAAACAACAACAAATTAGATTTTGGATGCCCTTTAGCAAAGCAAAAAGCAGCCTCTGAGGGCCCCTTGGAGTTATGATGTCTAAGTCTAAAGAGGAGACAGGAAAAATTGAAATTCTAGAAGTTAAAATTTTCTGCTAGGCCTTTTCTCTCTGATTTCTAATGTTCTTTCCAAAAGGTTTAATATTAACATTTTGCCACTATGCAATATTCAGCCATTCTAAAAGCACTATACTAGGTCTGAGTGGATGGAAACAAGAATAATTCAAATATCTATACTCAAGAAGCCAACAGTCTAGTATATGTGAAGAGGAGGATTTTTTTTTTAGGCTTCCCTTGTGGCTCAGCTGGTAAAGAATCCGCCTGCAATGTGGGAGACCTGGATTCGATCCCTGGGTTGGGAAGACTCCCTGGAGAAGGGAAAGACTACCCACTCCAGTATTCTGGCCTGGAGAATTCCATGGACCATACAGTCCATGCAGTTGCCAAGAGTTGGACACGACTGAGCAACTTTTTCACTTTCAAAAAAAAATCCCCGGTTTCACAGCCTCACAATTTGCCCATGGAAAAGATATGCAGATTCACTGGCTTGGTTGTCAAGTCCTTCCAAGGGAGCCCCAACCAACCTGGCCACACTCATCCGCTCTCCTCTGGCATCCAGGCATTTTCACAGGTTGTGTCTATGTCCAGGGCTGCCCTCCTTCATCATCACGTCTGTAGAAACCCCATTCACTACGCCAGGCCTCACGGCGTGACCATCAGTGGGCGCGTCAGTTTAGTCAGTCCTCACTGTCGAGGGCTCCGTGCACGGCGCTAGGTGCTGAGGATTACAAAGATGAAAAAAGCATGGCCCCTGCTCTCGGTGGCGGCCACAGTCTAGTAGAGGAAAGCGACGAGGGAGCAGTCAGTAAAGCTGACTGCTTCAGTAATTCAGATTTCTGTGCAAGCAGAGAAAAGAGGTACCTGACTTTGACCTTGCTTGCGGGGCCGGGATGGTGGGAAGGGAGGGAAGTGGATATGGAGGGAGTGGTCCGGGGGCAGTCAGGTGAACGTGAGAGGGCAGCCCAGGAGCCCAGGAAGGAGATGAAGCAAACATAAGGGGCTGAGGGAAGCCCAGCCAGGTGCTCCCTGACCTGGGACAGCTGGGAACAGGCGGCACAGAAACCCTGGGCCTCAGCCAGTTCGCTGGAGAGAGAAAGCGATGGGAATTGTTTCCTGGCTCTGGACGCTCACTGGTCAAAGTTTATCCCTTGGGGCTTTGAGTCCCTATTGAGGCCTCTTGAGAAGTTGCTGGGGAGATCAGATCCCAGGTCCTGATACATAGAGCTTCATGCAAGCCTAGACGTGATGGGAGGTGCGGTCTCCATGAGGCTGGCGTGCCCACGGATCTGGGTACCAGAGCAGCTGCGGCTCCTACACGGCAAGTGCAGTGGATGGTGTGCCTGATTCTGGCCTCACTCGGGAGGTGAGAGGGGCAGAGGTGGATCGGGGCAAGGAAGTCAGCAATGGGGGCCGTGGAAATGGGTGATGATGGCTGGGCTTTCCAGGAAGCAGAGCATCAGTTCTGAGCAGTACCATCCACCTCTAGAATTCTCATTTAAACTTATGCCTTCTCATGGTATCTGGCTTCCAGACCATAATGCCTGGTCTCTTTTAAAAAACAAAGCTACCACATGGAAGGCAGATTTCAAGAGGGCAACTCTAGGGGGCAGAGAGATTAGCGAGGAGGCAACTGCAACTATCTTAGTAAGGGATGATAAGCATCTCAACTAGGATGGTGGCAGTGGTGATGGAGAGGAGAAAACAAACCTGGCAGATATTTGGGAGGCAAAATGAACAAGATTTGATGGCTGATGGGAATGGGGATCTTATGGACTGCATCGTGCCCCCTCAATTCATATGTTGAAGTCTTAACCCCCAACATAATGGTATTTGGAGATGGGGGTCTTGGGTAGGCAAGTCACAAGGGCAGGCCCCTCACGATGGGATTAGTGCTCTTATAAGAGACACCAGAGAGCTAGCCCTCCTCCTCTCTCTCTGCCTGTGAGAACAGAGCAAGGAGGCGCCTATCCATAGTCAGGAAGAGAACTCTCACCAGAAGGCAACCATGCTGGCCCTCTGATCTAGGACTTCAAGACTCCAGAACCAATGGGAAAATAATTTTCTGTTGTTTAAACCACCCAGTCTATGGTACTTTGTTATGAAAGCCTCAGCTGACTAATACATGGAGGTTGACGGAGAAGAAGGAATTAAAGTTGATTCCAAGGTTTCTATCTCGGGTAACTGGAAGGAAAGGTGGCAGTTTCAACATGTGAAATGGAGAAGGCAGAGGTTTTCCAAGATTTGAATCATGGGAAAAATCAAGGGAACAAGGCCACTGGTTTTGAACGACCCAAACAAAACCCAAAGGCCAGAATAGGAGGATGCAGTTGACTTGTTTTTATATCATAAGAGAAATTTCAAAAATTCTCATTTGTCTAATTCTCTTTTGAATCTGTTTTTGAAAAATTAATTAAGGGAGATCAAAAGAAAAATCTCACCTTCTGGTATGCCAACCTGACAACGGTTAAAGAAAAGCATTATCTTTCATTTCACGTTACCGCCTTACAGAGTGGATTTAAAAAATAGATATATAATCATCCCAGTTGCTGAGCTCTTTTTTAGCTCAGAGAGTAGGAGGTAGACAGGCATGGAAGAGGCTCATTTAGCAAGTGTATTCCCAATTATGCTGCTGCATTGTCCTGTGGAGATTTAAACTCTGAGAACAGCAAATAGGCTTGCTGTCCATAACAAAGCCCGTCTGAAGTCAGGAGCCCGTGGATCAGGAATCTGCTTCAGCCAGTATCTCCCTGGGACTGATTTTTAAAGGGCAGAATCAAGACAGCATGCTGGGATCCACAAATGGTGTCAAGCCATTCTTCTTATCATTCACCTTCCATTGTCTTCTTTGCCAAGTTGTGATATTGTTTCTCTTTCAAATCAGGTCTTAGAAAAACACATTTCAGGGACAGTTTTGGACATCTTGAGATTTCCAGCAGCTCCTTCAGTAAGTGCTGTTCTGTTCCCATGGCAACCAGCAATGTTTTGAAGAGGCAGTGACAGGTTCAGCACAAACCAGCTACCATGGGGAGTGCGCGTCAAGTCTACCAGCTGAAGTCAAAGGCAGAATTACCACCTTCTAGGGCTTTCCTTGGCACAGCCAACCTGACCTTCTAGAGAAAGAGAAAGAATGATGATGACAAAGTCATTCCCCATCCCCACTCCCCGGCATTTCAGGCCTGGGTTCGGCTTCTCTCTCCATTAGCAAGTCGTTCTAACTGTCTTTGGTACTCCCACTTTGAAACCACTAGCCGAGCAGATGTGGGGATTGTGAAACATGTGTGACCGCAGTGCTAGCGAGAAGAAACGTGCTCTGGCAGGGGACGTGACTCACCCATTGGCTGGCATTTCCTTCCTTGTGGAATCCATTCCCAGGAAGCCTAGCCTGTCTTGCTAGGAAATTTCAAGTTGGATTAGTTGTTTTAAGTATTCATGGTTTTTATTACATCAAAAAATAAAATACTTAGGAATAAACCTTACCAAGGAAGTGAAAGACTTAAATGAGAACTACAATAAAGGAAATTAAAGATGATTCAAAGAAACGGAAAGATATCCCATACTCTTGGTTTGGAAGAATATTATTCAAATCACCATACTACCCAAAGCAATCTAAAGACTTAACGTAATACCAATCAAAATACCCATGGCACTTTTCATAGAACTAGAACAAATAATCCTAAAATTCATATAGAACAATAAAATACCCAGAACTGCCAAAGCCATCCTGAGAAAAAACAAAAGAGCAGGAGGCATAACCCTCCCAGACTTCAGACAATATCATAAAGCTGTAACAGTCAAAACAGTGTGGTATTGGCACAAAAAGAGACATATGGATCAATGGAACAGAATCAGTTCAGTCGCTCAGTGTGTCTGACTCTTTGGGACCCCATAGACTGCAGCACGCCGGGCCTCCCTGTCCATCACCAACTCCCGGAACTTACCCAAACTCATGTCGATCAAGTTGGTGATGCCATCCAACCATCTCATCCTCTGTCATCCCCTTCTTCTACCTTCAATCTTTCCCAGCATCAGGGTCTTTTCCAATGAGTCAGCTCTTCACATCAGGTGGCCAAAGTATTGGCGTTTCAGCTTCAGCATCAATCCTTCCAATGAATATTCAGGTCTGATTTCCTTTAGGATGGACCGGTTGGATCTGCTTGCAGTCCAAGGGACTCTTAAGAGTCTTCTCCAGCATCACAGTTCAAAAGCGTTACTTCTTCAGTGCTCAGCTTTCTTTATAATCCAACTCTCACATTCATACATGACCACTGGAAAAACCATAGCCTTGACGAGATGGACCTTTGTTGGCAAAGTAATGTCTCTGCTTTTGAATATGTTGTCTAGGTTGGTCATAACTTTTCTTCCAAGGAGTAAGCGCCTTTTAATTTCAAGGCTGCAGTCACCATCTGCAGTGATTTTGGAGCCCCCCAAAATAAAGCTGACACTGTTTCCACTGTTTCCCCATCTATTTGCCATGAAATGATGGGACCGGATGCCATGATCTTAGTTTTCTGAATGTTGAGTTTTAAGCCAACTTTTTCACTCTTCTCTTTCACTTTCATCAAGAGGCTCTTTAGTTCTTTGCTTTCTGCCATAAGGGTGGTATCATCTGCATACCTGAGGTTATTAATATTTCTGCCGGCAATCTTGATTCCAGCTTGTGCTTCATCCAGCCCAGCATTTCTCATGATGTACTCTGCATATACGATAAATAAGCAGGGTGACAATATACAGCCTTGACATACTCCTTTCCCTATTTAGAACCAGTCAATTGTTCCATGTCCAGTCCTAACTGTTGCTTCCTGACCTGCATACAAATTTCTCAAGAGGCAGGTCAGGTGGTCTGGTATTCCCATCTCTTTCAGAATCTTCCACAGTTTGTTGTGATCCACGCAATCAAAGGCTTTGGTGTAGTCAATTTTCTGGAACTCTCTTGCTTTCTAGATGATCCAGCTGAGCATCTGGAAGTTCACAGTTCATATACTGTTGAGGCCTGGCTTGGAAAATTTTGAGCATTACTTTACTAGCGTGTGAGATGAGTGCAATTGTACAGTAGTTTGAACACTCTTTGACATTGCCTTTCTTTAGGATTAGAATGAAAACTTTTATGGCCTGTGGCCACTGCTAAGTTTTCCAAATTTGCTGGCATATTGAGTGCAGCACTTTCACAGCATCATCTTTCAGGATTTGAAATAGCTCAACTGGAATTCCATCACCTCCACTAGCTTTGTTCTTAGTGATGCTTTCTAAGGCCCACTTGACTTCACATTCCAGGATGTCTGGCTCTAGGTGAGTGATCACACCATCGTGATTATCTGGGTCGTGAAGATCTTTTTTGTACAGTTCTTCTGTGTATTCTTGCCACCTCTTCTAATATCTGCTGCTTCTGTTAGGTCCATACCATTTCTGTCCTTTATCGAGCCAATCTTTGCATGAAATGTTCCCTGGGTAGCTCTAATTTTCTTGAAGAGATCTCTAGTCTTTCCCATTTTGTTGTTTTCCTCTATTTCTTTGCATTGATCACTGAGAAAGACCTTCTTATCTCTCCTTGCTATTCTTTGGAACTCTGCATTCAAATGGGTATATCTTTCCTTTTCTCCTTTGCCTTTTGCTTCTCTTCCATTCACAGCTATTTGTAGGTAGCTACAAATACACAAGTTTGTATTTGTGTAGGTAGTTTCTTTTTAAGGTGAACAGGATTCTATTGTATAGATGCACCCAATTTTGTTTATCCATTTTTCTACTAATAGATATCTGTCTACTAACAGACATTCCACTTTTAAAGCTATTATAAATACTGCTGCTATGAACACCCACATAAAAGTATTGGTTTGAGTCCCTGGTTTCAGTTCATTTGGGTCTATACCACCTAGAACCTCAACTGCCTTGTCTTCTGATAATTCAGTGTTTACCTTCTGGAGGAAATGCCCAACTATTTCCACACGGTTATACCCGAGTTCCAACTTCTCCACAATCTCGCCAACACTTACTATTTTCTGTTTAAAATTATGTCTTTCCTAAAGGGTGTGAAGCAACTCAGTAAGTTTTCCATGTGCTCTTTCCCAAACACACGGAAAAGTTAAAAAAACAAAAACACAACCCAGAACACCTGTGTTCCCTCCGCTTAGCTTCAACAATTTGGATTTGCCCGTGTAGTTTCTTATGGTCTTTCAACCCGTTCGTCCACCCTGGGAATTTTCTGTAAACTAGGAATTTTGTCTAAAAGCCTGATAGGTTCAGGTGAAACATCTCAACATTTTAAATAATAACAGCAGATGAGAGTACTGAGTACTTACTAGGCTTCCTTTGTTCCACGGACATATTCTTACGGGATCTCAGAACGAAACAGCAGGCGTCTCTTTCTGCCTGGAATCCACCGTCTTCTCTTCTGACCACAACACTTTGACTTTCTTCTCGGAAACCACCATTCCTTTGCTGGTCCTCCTGCTTAAACGACGCAGACCCCAACCCTTAACACCAAAGAAGCACCTGTTAAGGCCTAACAACAAGAGCCACAGTGATTGGCCAGCCAGAGGCATGTGATCTTCTTGGGCCAATGAGACACACTTGACTAAAGTGTAGCAAAAGTCTCAGTGATTGGCCAGCTAGAAGCACGTGATCTGCTTGCGTCAATGAGAGCCAGCCTTTGAACCACTTCAGTTAATAGAGTAGAAGGCCTTTAACTGCAGTACTTTACAGGGAGGCCTGGCGTGCTGCGATTCATAGGGTCACGAAGAGTCGGACACAACTGACCGACGGAATTGAAATGTTCTTTTATGTAAAGAAAGTACTGCCAGTAGTTATGAAAGGGCATCATTTGTCAGATTTACCGTGAGTTCAGAAATGTGCACATGTGAAAACAAGGATTTCCCTTGTGGGAAAGAATCCACCTGCCAATGCAAGGGACAGGGGTTCAATCCCTGGTCTGGGAAGATTCCGCATGCAGAGGGGCAACTAAACCCCTGGGCCCCAACTACTGAGCCTGCGAGCTGCAACTACTGAAGCCTCCGTGCCTAGAGTCTGTGCTCAGCAGTAAGGGAAGCCACCGCAATGAGAAGCCGGTGCATCGAAACACAGAGGAGACCCCATTTGCCCCCAGTAGAGGAAAGCCTGTGCAAAAGGAACGAAGGCCCAGCACAGCCAAAAATAAAAATAATTTTTAACTGTGGAAAGTTAAAATGTCTCAGATTGCTGGCCATCTCAGCCTCCCTAGAGAAGAGCTGTCTGAAGAGTGGGGCGGTATTTTCTGGGGAAAATCGTTTAATTCGCCACGTCCTCTTTCCTCGTCTCTAGTGACTGGGAGTGGAGAAGGAAATGGCAACCCACTCTAGTGTTCTTGCCTGGAGAATCCCAGGGACGGCGGAGCCTGGTGGGCTGCCGTCTATGGGGTCGCACAGAGTCGGACACGACTGAAGCGACTTAGCAGCAGCAGCAGCAGTGACTGGATGACATGAGCTGGGAGGATGCTGGCTGCAGTTCTGGAGGCTCAGAGAACCCATCCAGTCTCTCCCAACACTTGCAGAAAATGCCCTGTACTCATCCATCTTCCCTAATGACCAGGGTCTCTTGGGGCCTCAAATTTTCAGAGACTTCTCGGACTCCATTTTGATGGTGGCAGGGTTGGGGTCGGCGGGGAGGCAGCATCAGAAGCACCTTCACAGTTCCCAAAGGCCGTCTGTGATGGACAAGACATTCCCATGGGGACTGCGGGTGGTGGTTCAGGGCACTGGGAGGGAGGTCCCAGGAGCCACCTTACCCCCAGAGATCTCCAGGCACTAGAGTCAGAAATCAGAATGTGTGAAGGGTGACCACTCAGCTGTGTGATACTGGGCAAGTTACCCAGCCTCTCCGAGCCTCAGCTTCCTTATCTATACTGGTTTGCCACTTACAGGGTTGCTGAGAGGCTTGATTTTAAGTCCAGGCAGACTGGGTGCTTACCACTTGTTAGCTGTCACCCTGCCCAAGGTCATCCAGACCTTAGGGCTCGGCTGGCCAGCCTTGAACCCAGGGAGGTCTGGCTCTCCTGCTGTGTTCTTAACACCTCTCCAGGATCCTTTCGCAGTCTAGTTCTCCTTCCCCTTCTCCCCGACTCTTGTACTACCTTGNTTTCTCTGGGAGTGAGACTTAGACGACTTAAGGCCAAAGTCACCTTTCCTGGTTGGTAACTTCTAACTTAAAAAGAAATTTTTTAGAAAACATTCTATTATAAATTTAATATTCCTGGAAACTTGAAAAAATCATAAGGTAAAAAACAGCACCTTAATTATATAGTGCAGTTATCTGGTGGTGAAAATGCATCTCACAAATACAGGATGTATGAGATTATAAAACATGACAGTGGCCTTCAAGGTCTAATAATCTATTTTACTCTGACACATTGTTTTTATTGTTCCAGGAAACCTTACTTATTTAATTCTATCTTCTGCCTCATTCCACAAAGTTTCTAAGTTAGCAGAAAATTTTTTGTGATCTTAGATTCTAATCTTTGTGATCTAGAATTAGAATTTAAAGCTCACAGATCATCCCTGTGTAAACCCCAGGGACTTTTCTCTAAGAACAGCTACTTGGTTTTTGTGGTACAGCAGCTCTTCTGGAATAGTTACTTCTGTTTTCTTTCTCAGTTACAATCTGTCTTTCTAGCTCTTCAGAGGATAACGTGATGACATAGGGGTCTCCAGCCCATGAGCAAGCCAGGCAGTGCTGTGTTCTCAAGCAGGTGGGAGGAGAAATCTGGTGCTTTTTTTGCCACAGAGCTTACACACCATTTCCTTTTTCAGGAAGATGAGACTAAGCCAGAAGACTGTATACCAGATGTCCCAGGCAATGAACACGCCAGGGAATTTCTGGCCCACGCACCCACCAAAGGACTTTGGATGCCACTCGGGAAAGAAGTCAAAGTCATGCAGTGTGAGTGTGGAAGGGTTTCAAGTAACAGACTCGGTTCATGCAAGTTATAGACCACTGTTTACAGACGAGTTCACTCCTTTTAATTCATTCTCACACCATGCTGTTGAAGTCAGGGCATGATCTCTAGGCGACAGATGAGGAAGCCGCCTTCCATGTGTTAGTCAGTGTCTAGGGTAAGTGGCATAGCAGCGCCTTGGCTCCAGGGCTTCTGGCTGCAAGGGCAGTGGTCTTCCACAGGACTGTAGCTGCTTGCAGAGTCTATGCTTCAGTAATACTCCTGTAACAGAAAGGGTATTCCATGTAGAAATGCCATGCGGAAGAAGAGATGCATTGTGGCGGGGGGGGGGGGTGGTCCCTTGGGTCTTGCCTTAGCCAATCCTCATCAGTGGTATCAAGGTTTTCTCCAGGTGACCTGAGAGGAGCTGTGGGCCACACAGGGTGGGTCTGGACCAGGTGGAGCTGTGTGCACACCATCCACCACACCAGCACAAGATGGCATTTGAAGAAGGGGTACTGCTGCCTTTAAAGACATTTGTTTGTACAGAGATTCTTCATGCATACAATTAAAATAGCAGTTCATGTTTCTTTGCCTCCATTCACACACCATCCTTTCCCAGTACCTAGGTTACAACAATTAGCTTTATTCAGCATTGCAGGGAATACCTGAGGGCATGTTTTTTAGGGATTTTGGTGTCCATCTTGAAGACTGGCAATCACAGTGATTCTTGCTCATCACTGGGAGATAAAAAGTTGTTGGAAGCTCTAAGTGTGTGAGTAGGGCTTGTTGAGTTTCACTGGAGGGTGATCTTTCTAGTCTGTCCAACTGAGAACTTATGAGGTCAGTACCTGTAGGTTTTTCTTCTAGGGCTGGGTTGTATTTTCCCAGAGAAGGCGGCTCCTCCATGGAGGGTGAAGGCCAAGCTGCTAGTGCTGTGGAGTCTAACTGGAGCAAAAAGGCTGGGAAATCTTGCCGTCTGCTTTTATGTGTTCCTGTAATCTTCTGTATTTACTGTCACACCTTGCCTTCATGTGTGTCTGATGTCATTTACCAGAGATCCTTTTTCAGACAATAACTTCTACCAGGGCTAGTAAGAGTTGCCCTTGGACTTTTAATCAGTCCTCGTTATTTCAACTCCTTTACCCTTACATTCAACAGTATCTGGTGCTCAAAGCTCAATTCTTGAGTTAATTCTCAGTTCTCCCCTCTGGTGCCTTAGAAGTGAATTTTCTGGTGTCTGTTCATTTTAGTGTTTATTGCATTGTGATATACAAAATTTTTTTGCATTTGACTCTTACAGTTTTTCTCTGTTTGGGTTTGTGGTCTTTTGAAAATGCTTTATTGCAGTTTAATATAGATATTATGAAGTTCACCCATTTTAAAGTGTTTTTTGTTTTCTTTTTTTTTAGTTAACTACTGAGTATATTTATTTATTGCCATAAATAAGTTTTAGAAAGTTTTATCCTCCCATTAAGATCCCTCAGGACTCTTTCCAGTTAATCCCCATTTCAGCCCCAGATAGCCATTAATCTACTGTTTTTATCAATTTGGCTTTTTTTGGGTATATGTAAAGGAATTCATACATCCATTTATAAATTACATGAGAAATTCAACACTTTGTTATAAAATAGGCTTTTTATTCAATAAAATAGGCTTTGTGTTAGATTGCTATTGCTAAGTCACTTTGGTCGTGTCTGACTCTTTTCAACCCCATGGACTGTAGCCCACCAGGCTCCTCTATCTGTGGGATTCTCCAGGCAAGAATACTGGAGTGGGTTGTCATGCCCTTTTCCAGGGGATCTTCCTGACCCAGGGATTGAACTTGTGTCTCTTGTAGCTCCTGCACTGCAGGCAGATTCTTTACTGCTGAGCCACTGGGGAGGCCCTTGTGATTGAGGATTTTGCCCAATTGCAGGCTAATGTATCAATAGGTGTTATGAGTGCATTTAAGCTAGGCTAAGCTATGATATTCAGTAGGTTAGGTGCGTTAAAGTGCATTTTCGACCTACGATATTTTCAATGTACAATGGGTTTATTGGGACATAACCCAATTGCAAGTTTTCTGCTGTTTTTTAGGATCTTACATGGTTCATTCATTGATTGCATTTGTTTTAGAATCGGAGTTTAATGAAGAAAAACTTTGATATGATCTACCAATTCTTTGTCTTCTTTAAAGGAAACTGTGTTATCGTACAGAAATATTTCCTTTTTTTTTTTTTTTTTTTGCTTTCAGGTTGGTGCTGTAAACGGTATAGTCATTGAACAGGGGACAAAGAATGCCCCCTCCTTTTTTTTTTTTATCAAAGGCAACCAAAAGTTAGAACAGTTCAGAGTAGTAAGTAGAACCCCACCATATCAATTTACATGTATCAGAGACAGTGACTATCAGTGAATTAGGCTGTAATCAGTAAACTGGAAATTCACACAAAATACATTCCCAGAGCCATTCAGCCAAAGTGTCTGGAGTTAACCACATTTGTGTTAAGTCACAGGCATACCTTGGAGATAAGGCAGGTTTGGTTCTAGCAATATCTAGAAATGAATATCACAATATAGTGAATGACACAAATTTTTTTCTCAATATATATAAAAGTCATGTTTACACTATACTGTAGTTGGTGAAGTATGCAACAGCATTCTGTCTAAAAAACAAAGTACATAACAATTTAAAACCAATTCAGTTCAGTCGTTCAGTCGTGTCCGACTCTTTGCGACCCCATGAATCGCAGCACGCCAGGCCTCCCTGTCCATCACCAGCTCCTGGAGTTCAGTCAGACTCACGTCCATCGAGTCCGTGATGCCATCCAGCCATCTCATCCTCGGTCGTCTCCTTCTCCTCTGCCCCTAATCCCTCCCAGCATCACAGTCTTTTCCAATGAGTCAACTCTTCTCATGAGGTGGCCAAAGTACTGGAGTTTCAGCTTTAGCATCATTCCTTCCAAAGAAATCCCAGGGCTGATCTCCTTCAGAATGGACTGGTTGGATCTCCTTGCAGTCCAAGGGACTCTCAAGAGTCTTCTCCAACACCACA